>VZQC01009923.1:1756104-2091599 GCA_009823505.1 Rhizomys pruinosus
TTTTTTTTGTTTTTTTTTTGTCTTTTCAAGACGGAGTTCCCCTGTAGCAGCCTTGGAACTCACTATGTAGACCAGGTTGGCCCTGAACTCCCAGAGATCTGTCTGCCCCTGCCTCCCTGAGTGCTGAGATTAAAGGCGTGCGCCAGCACGCCTGACTCTAAGGTATTTTATGTGTTAGGAATAAGTGCTTCTGAATGACTTCTGAAGTCATTTAATTTTCTCCTGAATTTTATGGGGTTTTTGTTATTTTCTTTAATGTATGTGATAGTCGTGGAGGCTGGAGGACAACATTGGGTCCCTCAGAGATGTCATCCTTCATCTTTCAGACAGGAGACTGGTTTGAGGCTCGCCACTTGGGCTAGACTGGCTGATCAGTGAGCCTTGGGGATCCTTCTGTTTTTACCTCTCTAGTGCTAAGACTACAGGTGTGCAACACAGCTTCTGTGGGGTCTAGGGATTGAACTCTAGTCCTCGGTGCTCGAAACACAAGCAGTTCAGACTAAGTCACCTCTCTAGTCCTTGTTTTCAGACAGGGTCTCACTGTGTGGTTGGCTGGGAATTTATAGCCTGCCTCTGTCTCCCAAGTGCTGGGATTACAGGCTTGTGCTTTTGTGACTGGCTGCCTCCTGAGTTAGCACTGGATTTCTGAAATTTTCTAACTCGGTTATTCAGTCACGTTCTGTGTCATTATTCTCAGTGTGCTTGAGCTCATACTGAGTGTTGAGTCACGGTCATTTGCTCCTGGGCATGCATCTCTGGGGTGCTTTTGTGTGCAGGGATTGTATTTGCTTCTGCTGCTTTGTTTTTTCTTTAAGATTTTGTACATGACTTCATATAAAGAATCTCCTGCCGCTTGTATTAACGTGACTTCCTTTCATTCTAGAAGAGACACAGGTCTGGTACCCTTTACTGTATACCTCTCTTTTGGTGGAGTGGTACACAGAATGCGATTTATGTCCTGAGATCTCAGGTCACCTCCCTTCACCTGGTTTTACCTGAATTATCTTACTCTTGATGGTGTTTTTCAGACAAGGTCTTGTGTAACAGCATGACCATAAAATCCTATCCTCCTTCCTCCTCCTGACAGGCATGTGTCCCTCCACACCCAGTTTAGATATCAGATGTCATTGAAAGGCTCTATTCTGAAGGCTTGGCTGCCAGTCTGTGGCCCTGTCTGGAGACAGTGGGACCTTTAGGAGGGTGGGGCATACCCTAGGGAATCTTGGGGCTCAGTCCCCTTCCTCTGTTTGCTTCCCAGTCACCATAAGGGCAGCCTGCCTTTGCCATGAGTTCCTGGCGTGGTGTACTGTGCTGCCATAGCCGTAAAGTGACGGAGCTAAGTGACCACGAGCTGACTCCTGACACTGAGTCAGGATTAATTTTCCCCTCCCTGTATCATCAGTTGTGTTTATTCCTGTTTTGCATACTTTCCCCTCCTTGCCGCCTTTTTGTCATCCCATTCCCAGTCATACGTTTGTATTGCTGAATTCAGCTTAGCCAGAGTGGAATTCTAAGCCCATTGTTTCCCCGGCTGGTCAGCAACAGGTCCTGGGAAGCTCTGTATGTTGAATTCATCCTCTTGGCCAAGAGAGGGAAGTTGTATAGCAGCTGGTTTGTTCCTGAACCTCATCTGTCTGGCGTGGCTGTGGAGGGATGGTCACTGTGGTCTTTCTGGGCAGCTGGTGGCACCGCATCAGTTGAGCCTTTGATTGCAGGATCTTCTCTCAGATTGGCGTTCCTTGTCACATTGCTCCTGATGCGGTTAGACTGACCACTTTGCCTGGGAAGATAAAAGCGACCCCCTCTGACTTCCCCTTTCCTGCCATCCTGAGGCATGAAGGTGATTCCAGTCGCATGTACCCTGTTTCTGTCACTAGTCCTCTTCTCCCAAGTAGGGGGTGGCATTTTCAGAGCCCTCTCTTCCTGACTCATAGACTGTCATTCTTCTTTGATCTTGGTGCTTACTCTGTACATGCTTATTAGGTTTCCATATTCATGGGATGGGCTACTGGTTATTTCTGTAGTGCATCACAACTAAAGCTTCTCTTCTTGTTCATTTCAGCGGACTTGAGAGGATCATTCTTTCCAGGAAAAAGTTCTACTCTGGTGGAGCTGCTGAGGCAATCAGAACTTTACTTTTAGGCTGTTAATGTTCTTGGATTTCCAGAAGGCCATTTTGCCTCCTTCCTAGGCTGCTACCTGTATCTTGAAGCTGGAGAGCTTCAGTAAAGATGTTTTTAATTATTTTTGTGCATGTACTGTCTGCACGTAGTTCTGTGCACCCGTGTCGTGCAATGCTGAGGTGGTCAGAAGAGGGTTTCGGATTCCCCTGGAACTGGAGTTACAGTTCTCAGCCACCATGTGGGTGCTGGGGATCGAACCCAGGTCCTCTGCAAGAGCAGTCGGTGCTCTTACGGCTAGGCCATCTTTCCAGCCCCCAGTAAAGATGGTTCTAATTTACCCTGTGAAATAAGACCCCAAATCAAGTATGAGGGGGAAAGGTAGGGTTTCTAAGAAAACTACTGACAGTTCCTGGACAGAAAGAGGATCCAGTTTAAGTTGAAAACCGCAAATTAATAGCTGCATCTTTTTAAAATTTTGTTTTTATGTGTATGAATGTACTGTCTGCATGTAGGTTTGTGCACCCGTGCTGTGCGATGCCGCAGAGGTCAGAAGAGGGTGTTGGATTTCCCTGGAACTGGAGTTAAAGACTCAGCCGCCATGTGGGTGCTGGGGATTGAACCTGGGTCCTCTGCAAGAGCAGTCGGCACCCTTAACCGCTAGGCCATCTCTCCAGCCCCAATAGCTGCATCTTTCAATGCAAGTGAGGGTTTTTTGTTTTTTTTTTTTTCCCCTCCAGGAATAGTAATAAGAGGCAAGATGCTACCATTTGGAAGGATCTAGGACTGCCTGGCAAGACAGGCCAGCAAGGGCCCTAAAAAGGGGGTTGTCATAATTAAAGATAAGGTGTAGTGGGAAAGAAGTGGCCAGAAACTTGTGAGGCAGATGTTACTGGATTTTAGAGGTGGCTGATCTATGTCAAGATTCTGTGTGCAACCATGGAAAAAGAACAGGAACCTCTCCTGCATGTAGGTGGGAAGGGCGAGAGGGGATTGTTTTAAATCTTGGTTTTACTGTCAGTGCATAGCAATGAAAAACAAGTAGTAAGCAGTGTTTATTTTTTGAAAATTACTTAAAAAATTGTTTACAGAGATGTGGATTTACATAACTTGGCAACAACATTTTTTAAATGTACAAGCTATTTCATATTATTGCACTTACTCTTTAATATATAAGGCATTTTATTTTACATAAATAAAGAATAATGTATAATACACAACAGGTGTGGTGCCAATGAAGTTGACCATACAATGCAATGCGATGTGGGTGGAGGGTGCACATGAAACCCAGCCTACTTCAGCCTTCACAGTATTTTCTTGCAACTATGATTTATATGTTATAACACATTTTACTCTCATAGCTTACTGTGAATGACTGACCAGCCTTAAAAGGGGGAGGGGTGTAGAACAATACCATTAGTGTTCACTGCAGGAAGTGTGGGGATTTATTAGACTAATTAGAAATACTAGTCATGCCTTGAAGACAAATAAATAGCTTTCTATCTCAGGGTCAAAGACAATTCAGCTTTGCTTCTTCCCTTAAGTTCCTACTGTTATTCAAGGAGCCTGTCTAGCACTATCTAGTGCGGATGGTTAACGACCTCAACATAATGTGAAGCCAGGGGTCCTTGTCGCAGTCTAGATAGGAGCACTGGGGGCTTTCTGAAGACCATTTCATTGCTCCACATTCCTCTTGAAGGTCCTGTCCATTCACAACGGACTGGGCATTTCTTATGAATGGGCATTGCTTTAAGAGTGGAGGCAAAAGATGGTTTTCCATGCTGTCTTCAAGTTGTGACTTAGGTAAGAAAGCAGAACCCATGAAACTGACCCCAGAGACAGAAACAACAATCTAGCATGCACCTTGCACTGACATCTTATAGTACCCTACCTGTAACTGTAATGAGAAGTAGACGATAAACCAGGCTTTTCTAGCTAACTCCTGAACTGTGTTTTCCTTTGTATATCCTGTTGAAAATGAGTCAGTATTTTGCTCCCACCTGAGGGCCCTCTCTGGGCCTGCTCTACAGATGGCCAGCACGATTAGTCTCTGAAAAGATGTGCAAAGAAGATGGCTCGAGTACCTCCATGATTCACTCTAGGCCTAGCTGTCGGTTAAAGAAATCAACACAATCTTAGTGTCATGCATGTGGAGGATTCGGTAAGTGCAGTCTCCACCTGTAACTCTAGGACTGTGCTACCGGAGGGTTTGGGTTGCAAATACTACAGTTGTTTCCCTTGAGAGTAACTCACCCTGTATTTCCGTTGCCCTCCTCCATCTTGTGACGTTGTAAACGAAGCTGGTGAGGCTTTGGGATTTAAGAAGATAGAGTGCAAAGGGAGAAAAGCCAGCTTTGCGCTGAGGAGGAGTGGAGGAGGAGTGGAGGAGGAGTGGAGGAGGAGTGGCAGCCGAGTGGGAAGGGCTCTGCAGAAGCTGTGGCCTGCTGCGGATTTCCACAAGCAACTGGAGTCCCAATGGACCACTGTTTTGCAAAAGGGAGAATTTGCAAAACAGGAAACCAAAACAGCAAGAACTGCAGAGCTCTGCCACAGCAGGCCAAGCAAAGAAATCCAGGATTTACAAACTACATTGCTTTAGGCATGTTGGGAAGAGAAAACCCAGCCAAACCAGAAAATCCCCAAGAAGACTGTTCTAAGCTGCTCTTCTGGATAGAAGAATGCTTGTGTTTATAAATGGAAAAAGATTTGACTTCTAAAAATTTCGCTTAAGGTGGGGGAGTATGTAAGCTAGAAATGAAAGCCCAGTGACTGACAGTTTTGCCTGCTCTTGTCTTGAGTCAGTGTTTGAATTCAAGACTGGTTCATACATGCTGGAAAACTAGATGCAAAGAGCTGGCATGTCTGGAGCTCCCTGCTCCTTAGCAAGGAAGCTCACAGCCATTAAGGACAGCTGATCGGAACTGACAGTCTGTAAAACAGCGTATGACTTCAACTGCAGAAATAGAAAATGATCAGTACTTCCTAGTCCACGACCCATTGAGTTTGAAGTCTGCAGGTATACATTATACTAAGTAAAAAATAGTACTTTGTAAATTTTCTTTTTTCATTGTTTGGGTAATTCCTGAGCTCAGCCTAATAATTAGGTCATAATTCATAAGTCTCATTTTCTTTCAGGGTAACATACATAGATCTATAGCTCCTTCCATTGAATATACTTAAAATGTAATTTACTTACAAAATTATATAAATCTACATACATCTTTTTAGCTGGGGTATCTGATTTACCCTTCAGGCCCCCTACTCTCCAGGACAGGTTGGGAGAAGTGGCGGGAGGGATGTGAAGATGTAGCCAGGTGTTTCAGATGAAGTGGCCTGCCATCTCACTATCCCACTGCCAACATAAAGGTGGGGACAGGCACCGGAACAAAGTGAACCTTCCAGGCTTGGTGCTCCAGGTGGACGGATTTCAGTTTCATTGCTGCTCAACACAATAGGTCAGGCTTTGGGTTAGAGTATAGACACTGAGATTTGTGTAGGCCCATCTGTGCCATCATTTGTCATTTCAAGAACCCATCATTTAAAGAAGTCATTGTGATTTGCTAAAGTAAAAAGCAAACTGAGAAGAGGATAGTCTAAAAATTCACGAATCCCTGTGCTTTCTAATTACTAATTCCACAGGCCCTTCGGGAACAGACTTCATAATATTCCAGGCATCAAAGTGCACGAGCCCAACCAAGGGTTTTCCATTAATAGCAAGAATTTCATCTCCAGCTTCTATTGTTCCAGCTTGTTCAGCTGCACCACCTGTAAAAACCAATGCAGAATAAGGGTTTAGCGCCTGTATTCTTTTTTCCAAAAAGGCAACCAAAAGTACAAATGGGAAATATTGCTCAATTATATGCTTGTATTCTTACAGTAGGGAACCATTTCTTAAAAATAGAAGGCATGTATATCCAGAAAAATAAGTTATAGACTACACAAATGTGAAAGCATTCCCTTGGCTGTAGACAAAAACCAACAATTCACAAAGAGAAGTAATGTAATTAATCAACAAAATATCTTAGGCTAAAGAATCACAAATCAGGCTAGTTGTGGGCTTTAATCCTAACACTCCTACAAATCAGTATCAACACAAAATAAGCAAGAGTTGGTTGATGGAAACTAGAGGCTGAAGTACCAGTACCCTCTTCCGGCCTCCATAGGCACCTGCACTCATGACACATACATAGATTAAAAAAAAAAACAAATTTCCATCAAATTGATATTAAAGAAAAATTGAAATGCTGTGTGGGTTTCTGCATGTGAGGGCAATGCCCCTGGAGCCCAGAAGAGGGCGTCGTCAGATGCCTTGAAGTTACAGGCAGTTGTGAGCCACCCGGTGTGGGTGTGGGCAGCCAAACCTGGGGTCCTCTGCAAGAACAGAGCACGCCTAGCTGCTGACCCTTCTCCTCCCAAACTGTGTTATATTCCCATGCCCATTGCCCCCTCCATGGCTCTGCTCTGGGCTGGTACTTGGGGAGGTGCCTGTGACAAGGGGAACACAGGAGCTGGCTTTATACCATCTCAACTTGAATCATGACGTGAGTCTGGGCCCAAACCAATCCCAAGTCACTGTAGTAACTCATGTTTGGGTTTTCCTTCTGTTCTCAGAAGGTGTAAAAGCCAGAGATAGTTTTAAAGATAGGGAAGTCCAAGATCAAGGTGCTAGCAGATTTGAGTGTCTGGTGAGTAGACCCAGCATCTTGGATAGTGCCTGGCTGCAGTGTCCTTGCATGCAGAAGAGCCTGCCTTTCTTCGGCTTCTCATGGGCTCTCTGGGTTTCAGTCCTGCTGGCAGCAGGTCCCTTTGGGCACTTTGTTGCTCTCCCCCTGGGACCTGTCCCTCCTGAGTGCTCTTGATTTGCTTCATCTTTCCTTTGTCCTGCCATCTCCATTCTGCCACTCTCAATTTGACGAGCTATTGAGATGGGTTTTCTCTAGCTTGGCGCTGGTCGCCCATGTGCTACATTCATGCTTGTTTTCTGCTTGTCCACAGGGCCGTGAACAGAGACTACTTGACTTGGCTGCCACCCCAAGCTATAAAGCAGAGCCCTCTCAACCCAGGTCACCGGTAGAGAACACACCCCAGCCCTCACAGTACCAGATGCTTGGTCCAAATGGTCCAGGAGGTGCTCAGCGCCTGTTCTGGGTGTGGGCATGCAGAAGCCTCAGTTTCCACTGCACATCTTTGGGCCACAAAAGTGCTTACAACAAGGGGGCTTCGTTCTTTTGGACATGGGGGTTTGCTTTGGTTTGTTTTCAAATGGGGTCTTACTGCTCTGTAGCCCTGGTTGGCCTAGAACTCATTTATGGACAGTCCAGGCTGGCTTCAAACTTGCCACGATCCTCCTGCCCTTCTGAGTGGCAGGATTGCCAGCACAAGCTATCATGCGCAGGTGGAAAAGCTTTAAAATTCAACTAAGCAGAGGAAAAATTGTTCACCTGTTTTATTTAGCTACAACTGAGATCAGAACTGGAGTAAGGGACCAACGGGTGGTTTTGCTGTGAAGAAAGCGGGTCTCAGAGATGGTCTTGGGATGGGATTGGGGGGGAATGGGAGGGATGGGAGCTCTGTGTCCACTGAGATAAAGTCTAGAAAGCAGTCCAAGAGTTTGGGCCAGTGTCCCCAACCTCCAGCATTCTTCTTCCTTAGTTTTCGTCCAGTGGCCTGTGTGGGTGCCTTCTGGCCTTGTCTTCCCTTTCTAACAAGCACAGCTCTTATGTGTCAGCAGTGGAAAGAGGTTTCAGAATTACTGTGTAATTACAGAAACATGTCATTTAAAAAAATTAGATGTCATTTTAATTTAAAAGATTATATCTTAGCTGGGTGTGGTGGTGCATGCACTCGGGAGGCAGAGGCAGGCAGATCTCTGAGTTCTAGGCCACCTGGAGCTACAGGGAGACTTTGTCTCAAAAAAAAAAATAGTCTTTTTTTTTTTTTTTTTTTTTTTGGCTTTTCGAGACAGGGTCTCCTTGTAGCCCCAGATGTCCTGGAACTCACTCTGTAGACCAGGCTGGCCTTGAACTCACAAAGATCCGCCTGCCTCTGCTGCTGGGATGAAAGGTGTGTGCCACCATGCCTGGCTAGGAATCTGAAGATTTTTTTTTTCCTGTGGTTCTTAGCCTCAGCCTTTTAACAGCTGTGCTATCCCCACAGCCCGAATCTGAAGATTTAAAAAAAACATTCCAGGCTGGGGAGATGGCCCAGGGGAGAAAGCAGCAGAGGTGCAAGGGTGAAGTCAAGGCAGTCCATCTAATGTGGCATGTGGAAGGCAGCGCTCAGGGCAGGCGGCCTCACTGGACTAGTCAGAATTGGCAAGTACTGGGTTCAGTTGGGGACTGCCTCAGTAAATAAAATGGATAGCAATCGAGGAAGACACCAATGTCAACTTCCTATACACGTGGCACTTTACACACATGTGAACATGCAAAAAAGAACCCCCAAACAAAAAACTCATCAAGATCATAAAATGAACTTTTCAACTTCATGAAGAGGCCTCTTATTTTAGCAACTGTTTCAGCACTATCAACCTCCCATCTTATTTTCTTGCATCTAGGATTTGAAGTTGCGGACCCTTGGCTTGTGTTGGGTATTTCTGACAAGTCTGATGGCATTACTGGGCCTGGTGGCTTCCTGGGCCATGTGAGTTTTAATACATACAAAGCACAGCCATGTATGCCACAAAGCATTAAAAGCACTGTAGAAGTTGGAAAATGAGTTCAAATAGAAGAGCTGGAGTTTTCATGGCAATACACTTTACCTTTGTACACCCTTTTAATGACCAAGGGCCCATCTCCAGACACTGAGGACTTTCCTCCGTCCAGACTCAATCCCAGCCCTGCGGAAGTCTTCAGCACTTCAACGCACAGAGCATCGTGAGCAGCTCCATTTCTTCCTGTAGCGACAATATGTGTCGAGGTAAAATGACAGATTACTCGCTGTGCCACCTGTCCAAGGCCCCCAATGCATTACCTTTGGCACCGTGAACTCTGGGCACCTGAGCCCTGTCTACGGGCAAGTCTTCTAACCTTTGGTCCTGGAGTCAGGGTTAGCCTCCCATGGGGAAGCCAGCTGTCTGGCCGCAGCCCTGTCAGCTTGCGTGCTCTACTTGCTGTGGTGTCTGCAAGCATGGAGCGTGCTCTACTTGCTGTGGTGTCTGCAAGCATGGAGCATGCTCTACTTGCTGTGGTGTCTGCAAGCATGGAGCATGGTTTTGGTCCCCAACAGAAAAGCCCAGGAGACAAACTGCTCTCGCAAGCCTTACCTGTGGTAGCACATATCTCAATAAGAATGGGAGCCACACAACGAATCAAATACGATTTCCTGCCACCCCTGGCAACGGTGTCACTGGCTGCTATTGAGAGCAGCAGCACTGCAGTGGCTGGCCTCATGTGAGACTATCTTAATTGACTGGGAAGCTCCCTGTAACTCGTCGGAGCTTCCTTCCTTGCCTCATAACCTTTGTGTTGCTGTGAGAACAAACCCTGGGCGGGCAGGGGCTGCCTTCATTGGCATCTGGCTTGTGTGGGAGAAGGGTTTCCATGGCGATGCCAGCTTACTCTGTGGCTCATTTAGTCTGAATGAGGATTGCGGACTCGCCTTTTAGATTCCCTGAAGTTCGTATCAGCCAAGGACTGAATGGAAGGGTGTGTGAAGCTGCTTGGAAGGCAGGGGAGGACTGTAAATGAAGGAAACTGCCCACGTAACATTTGTTGGGTTACAGTTGAGCCTGTTTCGGTGCCAGTCTCTTATTGTGACTTAAAGCCAGTTCACATGGTCTGAAGGACACTTACTCATACTATTGGTACAGTTTTTCAATAGGCTGTTAGAAAGCGGGGTGGGTATCACAGTGGTCCGCAGCTTGGGCTACCTTCTGGAATCACTTGAGAACATTGTAAAGGCATCCATGCCTGATTTCCACCCTTCAGGTTCTAGTGTAATTGAGCAGGGCGATTTCCTGGGCATCAGGGTTTTAAACCCCTTTTAACAAATTTTTATGTGTATAAGTGTTTTGCCTGCATGTATGTAAGTGCACTGATTCCGTGCAGTGCCCACAGAGGCCAAACTAGAACATGGGATCCCTTCAAAGGAGCTGCAGGTGGTGGTTAGCTGCCATCGTGGGTGCTGGGAACTGAACCCAGGTCCTCTGGAAGAGTTGCCAATGCTCTTAAGCACTGAACCACCTCTCCAGCCCCTTAAACAACACCTTTCTAGGTGCCTCCATTGTGCTGCTTGCTGCATTAGGCCTACATTACATGCTTGTCAGGGCAAGGGATGACTGTAGAGAGACCGCAAAGGAAGGTGATTTGGAGTGTCTGTAAGTACAAACCCTCAGAGTGCTCACAGCTTCACAAAGCTGTGGAGTCTAGTTCAGGCCAGCGGTGCTGAGGGGCCATGGGAGTCCTTTGTATTTATGAACCCTAGTTGGATAGCCCTCTCTTAACAGCTCAGGAGTCTCAGATTCTGGAAGCCATCATGATTAAGTGCCAAATGTTTCTTGAATTCCCATGATCCTACTGAAAATAGATGAAGCAGTTCGTGGGCAGAGGTGAGCATGGATGACTGACTGAGATGTCTCCCTACAGGGGAGGGACTGCAGCTCTAAAGGAATGTAAGTGGCCTCACAGAGAGGGTTACAGAGGACATTGCCACTGCAGGGTGTCTGGACAAAAAGTTTCTATGTGTTTAATAAAGTCAGATTTGAAATATTTCCAGCAAAGCCTTTATGGGTAGCTCAGGCCGTGATGAAGCCAAGTTGAGTGCTGGCATTCAGCTACTCTTCACTATCAGAATGGATGCTGAGAAGAAACCAAAGGTCCTCCTGCCTCGAGCCTGCTCTCTAGACTGGAGAGGTGGACGACGCTACAGGGCTTATCTGAAGGCTCGATGAGCCTGGGCTTTGGCATAGGACCGCTACTTAGCTTGGAGGGTGCAGAAAGTCTGCCTCTCGGCCCTTCCAGGCACATAAAGGCTGCGTGTTCAGTCCTTCATTTCCTTACATTCTGCTAAAACAGGTGACGATGCAACTCCCGAGGGACCGTCTTATTCCAGACCCTCTCCTTGATTCCCATATCACGAGAGTTTCTTGTTTTACTTCTCAGAACTTTTTTTTTTTTTTTTTAAGCTTCCCAGGGGGCTAGAGATAAGGTTCAGCGTTACGGGCAGTGGCTGCTCTGGCAAAGGACCCAGATTTGATTCCTAGCGGCCAGACGGCAGCTAACAACTATCCGTAACTCCAGTTCCAGGGGAATCTGATGCCTTCTTCTGACTATGCAGATGTAATACAGGTGAACTTACATGTAGGCAATACACTTATACACACAAAATAGAGAAAGCTGTCCAGAAGCCATTTGGCATTTAAAAAATTTTTTTATGTGTATGAGTGTACTGTCTACATGTAGGTTGGTGCACCCGTGTTGTGCAATGCTGTGGAGGTCAGAAGAGGGCGTCAGATTCCCCTGGAACTGGAGTTAAAGGCAGTTCTTAGCCGCTATGTGGGCGCTGGGAATCGAACCCGGGTCCTCTGCAAGAGCAGTCAGTGCTCTTAACCGCTGAGCCATCTCTCTAGCCCGCCATTTGACATCTTTAACTGTGTGGCTTTAAGTTCTTTTGTTTTGTACTTTATTCGTAACATGGTTTTTGTAAGAAGTACATGCAAACGTTACACTGGACTACGTTTAATTTTTCTGATCTAAGAATGTGCCATGTTTTCTCTCGTGTCCTAGCACAGTCTTCCTTATGGGGCAGCTGCTCATAGGCTGGAGACTCACCAGTTCCAGGATCCAGTGGCACGGTCTTTTTGGGTACTGGACCCTTTCCATTGGCCGTGGGAGGCTCCTGCCTGGAGGAGGACCTGGGATGAACGTTCCCTTTCTTGAGGACCACGAGGGCATGCTTGTGCAGCTGTGTCTGATGCAGAACCCTCATGACATCACTGTGGGCTAAGCCAGCCAATGAAGTGCCGTTGATGGAGAGAAGGAAATCTCCACGGCTCACAGTCCCTTCCTGAGACGCTGTGCCCTGAGAAAACACCCTGTGGACCTGAGACAGCAAGAGGAAAAGGGGACAAAAGCCAAGTCTATTCATGAGCTTGGTGACTGAGAGCGAGAGTTGTGACTGCAAATCTGGGTGAAGGGACTTTCACAAGTTTCCAATCACAGAAAGTACTTGGTGCATCAGTGTGTAGGTAGGAATGTGGATCTCAGCACCAGCATCTGCAAATATTTCGGCTTAACTTTTTGTTAGTGTGCAGTCTGCCTGGCATCCACAGGTGGCAGGCATATAGAAACAGACAAAACCTGGCCTTGGAGGACCTGGATTCAGTTCCCAGCACCCAGGTGGCAGCTAACAACTGTCCTTAACCCCAGTTCCAGGGGATCTGATGCCCTCTTCTGTCCTCTATGGGCAATGCATGTGAGGGGTGCTCTTGCATACATGTAGACAAAACACTCATACACAAAAATTAAAAGATGACCCCCACCACCAAAAAACGGGCCTTGTCCAGTGAAGGTGGCCTCCTGAATTGACCTCAAGGGCTCCAAGTGATGTAACAGGTTGTTACTCTTCAGGAAGAAGCAATTTTACAAGCCAGTGCAAGTTCAGTCATTTGAGTCTCATGCTTTTCTAGTACTTAAAGTTTAGGTAGATTATTGGGCTGTAGATAATTACGCTGATATGTACTGGCATTTGGCCTGTGTGTCATATCAGCTGTAAAAACGCTTGTCTTGAACAATAGAAATATTACATGCTACTATCCCTACACTTTTTTTTTTTTTTTTTTTTTTTTTTTTTTTTTTTTTTGAGACAGGGTCTCCCTTTAGTCCCAACTGGCCTGGTCTGCAGCTCACTATGTAGATCAGGCTGGCCTTGAACTAACAGAGATCTGCCTGCTTCTGCCTCCTGAGTGCTGGGATTAAAGGTGTGCACCACCACGCCCAGGCTACACTTCCATATTTTATGGTGGGAGCAGAGATCCAAATTCAGCAGCCTTGGAGTGCTCTGGCTGGAATGTGTGTCCCAGTCAAATTTCGCAGCTATCTAAGGAGGGTTCCCCAAGATGCTTGTGCCAGTGCCACTTACCACAATTGCTCTTGGCTCCACATCTGTCCCACCTGCCACACTGAATCCCAGACCTGAGCCTTCTTTTTTATTCAAGACCGTGAAGCAGATATCTTCTTTATTCTAGTGAAGAGAAATTGGTAGTTTATTGTGTATTCATTGTGTCTCACTCTGGGTGAGAAGCACTGACCTAAATCCTCTGGAGATGCTAAACGTAGAACCCTGTAATTCTCTGTCTCACCCAGAAATGTTAGATGAGCCCAGTTCAGCCACCTACACCCCCATCCGGGGTGGGACTTAAGTGCCAGGTTCTGAGGGCCCACCCTGCACTTGTGGAACCCAGGACATGAACAAAAATAAGGATGGAGGTGGGCAGCTATCGGGTCCCCAAATCTTCAAGCCATTTGAGGTACCCAAATGTGTCTTCTCAGATATGATCATAACACATGATTTGACCACATAGGGAATTCTTTACCCTACATGTCTCTTAAGTCTACGGTTTTGAGACAATCTTGTGTATCTCAGGCTGGTCTTAAACATGCTGTATAGCCAAGGGTGACTGGACAGACGATCTTCCTGAGTGCCCACATCAAACCCCGGGCTTTGCATGCTAGGCAGGCACTCTTAGCAACTGAGCTACATCTTTCAGTCCACAATGAGTTGGTTTCAATAACAACAAAAAGTAAGTGCTAAGGGCAGGATAAAAGCACACTTCAGCTGTACGATTTATACATCGGTGTCCTCATATCTGGGTTATTGGATTTCAGGTGCAACTGATTGTCAACCCACAGAGAGGGTTTTTTTTTGTTTTTTGTTTTTTGTTTTTTTTTGGCTCTTTTTGAGGCAGGGTTTCCCTGTAGCCCCAGCTAGCCTGAAACACACTATGGAGACCAGGCAGGCCTTGAACTCACAGAGGTCCGCCTGCCTCTGCCTCCAGAGTGCTGGGATCAAAGGTGTGCGCCACCATGCCCGGAATGAGTGTTCTTAAAGGTGTTTTAGGGTTAAAGAACAGATTATTTCAAACATCAGTTAAAAGACATATTAAGATAAAAGATTAATATTTTAAAGATTTCAAACTTCAGTTAAAAGACATCTTAAAAGATTAAGCATAGCTGGGTGTGGTGGTACATGCCTTTTATCCCAGCTCTCAAGGCAGAGGCAGGCGGATCTATGATTCAGGCCACCCTGGTCTACACAGTAAGCTCCAGGCCAGCTGGGACTAAAGGGAGACCTTGTAAGAAAGATTAAGCATAGCGGAGTCAATTATTTGGAATTTTGACTCAACTTTCATTCTGGATATGATTCAGCAACATTTTAAAGCTCCCATTGCTGTGTTTCACATGAAGTGAGCATCAGTGACTTCAAGATGTTCTCAAACAGCCAGAGAAGAAACTAATAGTAACCTTTAAGGATTGATTTGATGAGACAGATGACATGGGTGGTTTCTATGGATAACAGAAAAGTATTTAGTTTGATTAGTCACAAGGACTTGGTTCTAAGCACTCAATACCCCTCTAATATTAGCACTCAGGAGGCAGAGGCAGGCGGATCTTTGTGAGTTCAGGGCCGGCCTGGTCTACAGAGTTCCAGGACACCTGGGGCTACAGGGAGACCCTGTCTCGAAAAGACCAAAAGAAAAAGGAAGGGTTATCAAACCAAAGCCCCATAGCCTCAGTCTAGAACATTCTGCAGAACTACTAGGGATAACCACAGGGGTACGTTTAACCTTGAGAAGTTTCCTAAACAAAAAACTGGTCTAATCTTACAGCTTCTAGAAGGTAATGTTTGATGCTAGGATAGGAAGACTTCTCACACACTTAAATTCTTATTGGAGCAGAGACTGGAAAATGGGGCTCCTGCATCTCAGGGCATGCTGCCACCAAAATTTTAATTTACTCAAATTATTTTTTTCCCAGGGGTACTTGAGGAAACAAGAGTGCTAGCAGCTGACGGTCTGGTCAGATTTGCCCATGAAACCTGGCAAGGCATTGGGATGCCAGATGAACAGCAGGCAGTCTCTAAGGCTTGGGTGTGCTGTAGCCAGAAGAGCGGGCAGGGCTCTGGCCTCAGGCGCTCTCAGCTCTCAGCACACCAGAAGACCACAGGATATTGGTGTCCTTACGTTCTTAGCACCTGCATACCACATTCTTTGGAGAAAAGCCAGGGAAAAAACTGGTATGAAGTAAAAATGGTAAGGTTATCTCTATGCACTGTCCTCCCTGAAACCAACTGAAGAGGAAAGGAAATGAAGAGGAAAGGAAATAGGGATAGGAAAAGAAAGCCACTCTGCTGAGAGTAGGAATGGTCCTCAGTACCAAGCCACACGCTTGTCTGGGAGTACTGGAGGGAATGCAGCCCTGGGCGCCCTGTCTGGGAGTACCGGAGGGAATGCATCGCTGGGCGTCCTGTCTGGGAGTGCTGGAGGGAATGCAGCCCTGGGCGTCCTGTCTGGGAGTGCTGGAGGGAATGCAGCCCTGGGCGTCCTGTCTGGGAGTGCAGGGCCTAATGCATCGCTGGGCATCCTGTCTGGGAGTGCAGGGCGGAATGCAGCGCTGGGCGTCCTGTCTGGGAGTGCAGGGCAGAATGCAGCCCTGGGCACCCTGACTGGGAGTACCGGAGGGAATGCAACCCTGGGCACCCTGTCTGGGAGTGCTGGAGGGAATGCAGCCCTGGGCACCCTGTCTGGGAGTGCCGGAGGGAATGCAGCCCTGGTCACCCTGTCTGGGAGTGCCGGAGGGAATGCAACCCTGGGCGTCCTGTCTGGGAGTGCAGGGCGGAATGCAGCGCTGGGCATCCTGTCTGGGAGTGCAGGGTGGAATGCAGCGCTGGGCATCCTGTCTGCCCTACAGGCACCGCTTTGTTTCTGCTCCTGACAATGTACATCTTACATGTGTCTGGGTGAAGCTTTCCAGTCTCCTTGTGCATTTTATCTAATATGATAATATAATGCCCTTGAAACAAAGGGGGCCCAGCAAGACTGACACCACATCCATGCTACCTTAACCAGAACTCTCAGAGCAAGACTCCCTGTGACCTATGCTTACTGCTGAAGGAGGTAGTGAGAAGATAGGATGCCCCCTTGTTTGACTACACAGACCTGAACCCAAATTGGAGGAGCTAGCGTGTCTCCCCCTGCCCCCTCCTCACCATTCTGGCAGTTTAGCTGAGAAACCTCAAATGGTGCCCTGGGGGTAACTTCCAGAACAGTGTTTGTGGCTGACTAATAACCCAGTATGTCACCAGTAAAGTCATTCCTCTTTGCTCTTTTCTCTACAAATATTCATCTGTCACACCAGTTCTGACTGTTTAGAAGAATGTTTTAGATAGGAACCTACGCCCTTTTTTGTTTTTGGCTTTTTGAGACAGGGTCTCCCTGTAGCCCCAGCTGTCCTGGAGCTCACTCTGGCTGGCCTTGAACTCACAGAGATCTGCCTGCCTCTGCCTCCCAAGTGCCAGGATTAAAGGCGTGTGCCACCACGCCTGGCTCTAGGAACCTATGCCTTTTGTCACTGTTTACTGTCATATCTGGTTCATTTAAAGCCTAATCAGCCACTTGGCCCTGTACACTCCGGGGTTGTGGAGCAAAGTGGGACTACCCGGGTGTAGATCTTTGACCAGCAGGTGGCTCCCCTCACTAACTGGTGTCTGCACCGAAGAGGAAAGCAGCGCATTGTTATTCACCATTTCCTAGTTCTGCTTAGAGGACGTTTGCCAATTCCACGTGTGTGGGTAGAAAGGCCGGGGATCAGCTGCTTCAGGGGGCTTACGAGAGTGGTGACATCACTCCAACGTCTCCCTCCACGGCTCCTGAAGCCAGGAGGAGCAGGTGAGGCCACGCCTGAGCTGAGCTCAGGTCCCCTGATGTGCACATGCGGCTCGGATATATCCTGCTGACCCCCCACCTTTTTTTCCGTTTGCTCACCTCTGATTGTGCTTTCGCTTCCTGAATGAGAGTGGGAACGGTAGATTTTGAGCCCACTGATGATAAAACATCCTGTAATCTCTGCTGGTCTCCTGCTGAGTCGAGAAGCTGATCCAAACTAAGTAGCAAATACATTTGAAGATTAAAGACAAAAGCAACCTCTCCATTTATAAGAACACATATGAGAGATACTTTGGCTGTGTTGTGGGCATTTCCTGACCTTCCTGTCTTCTCTTAACTCCCACTTGACAGATGTCCTTCACTGACAACAGCAGTGAAAAGTGAGTTCCAAGCTGTTAGGGGACTGGGGTAGGAGTTTAGCAGGCAACTTCAGACCTGTGTAGAAATCATCTAGAGGCTCGAGTGAAACCCTGAAAGCATCAGGAGTTTCTCCCCTAATGACAGTCACTTTCGGAAGTCCGGTGCACCCCTCAGCTGCAGCCTGCCCCCTTCTCAGGGCCACGTCTTGGTGACCTTCCCCTGCAGGGGCCCTAATGCTTCCCGGACTGATGAACAGTATGGCATCTAAACTGGATCCTGGACTAGGAAAGAACACTGGTGGAATTTCTTCAGCAAAAACAAATAGCCTGTGACTTAGCACACAGGGCTGTTCAGTGTTAACCCTTACTTCTAACAGATGGATCAGGGGTGTGTAATGTGTTAACGTTGGGAGGACCTGGTGAGAAGTAACGTGGGAATTCCCTGTACTGTGTTTGCAATTGTTTTGTAAACCTAAAACTGTTCATGGGAAGCAGGTCTCTTCAAGTGACAGGAGGACAGGTACTTACTTCACCGACCAGCTTTTTCCAGAAGACAGGGGCCGCACAGGTTCACTCCCTTCCCTGGGTACACTGGGCGCTCCAGGCTCACTGGCTGGAGGGCTGTTTCCCCCCAGACAGGCTCTGGGTCCACCATTTGTAGGATATAGCAGAGAGGACACTCCACTGAGGCCTCTACTTGGGGAGCCGGCAGCAGAGCTAGCTGGGGAGTGGAGAGACCTCCCAGGGACAATCTCCAGCTGCGTTCTAAAGAGCACAGCCCCTGGGCCTGCAGGGTCGTCCTCCCCTCCGCAGAGCTTGTCCAGGTCAGGCATGCTCAAGGCTCTCAGCTCCTGGAGCTTGGAGCGGGACACAGGTGAAGGCTGGGTGTGGCGCACCGAGGACTTGTTCCTCTTGATGGGGGAGGCTGGGGTCACTGTGGGGGTGGGAATTCCCAAAGGGACAAGTGATTTCTTTGGGTCTGAGCTGGAGCTCTTGTGACCACTCTCGGGTGGACTCTGCCGAGAGTTGAGCAGTGTCGTGCTTGATGGGGACTTGGTCATTTGTGGGAGAAGGGCACTGGCCTCGCTCTGGCTTTCGCTGCAGGAACTCAAGCTGCGTCTCAGTGACCTTGCTGCTGCGTCAGTGGGGTGGCTGAGGCTCCCCGACGTGATGCTACCAGATGACCGTCTGCTAATGGGAGGCTTGGAGCTCACAGACAAAAATGGGGATGCTGTGGACTTGGCTGTGGGCCGGTCAGAGTTAGCCAGGTTCTCAAAAGACTTGATCCTTTGCTTCACAGAGAAAAAAGAGGTAGATTCATGGGGCCAACTCTGCTCATAGTAGTACTGTCTCCTGGTGACCTTGACTTTGTCTGGGATGAGGCAGCTTGTCTCAGGGGCTGCATTGCCATTCTCTGCGTCCCTGGATGGCAGGTTTCTTGACATTTCTAGCAGAGGCTTCGCACTGTTTATACCCTGTCCATTAGCCAGGCCTTTGGCTGCCTTTGTCTCAGAGGGACCACTGCTTGGCACAGGGGTCTGGCTGTCCAGAGGCGAGCGACTCGGGCTGTTTGGGGAAGAACCCTCACGTCCAAAGTGGCTTGAGAACTGGGCTGGCATGGAGTACGTCCTAGTGGCCGGCCTTGGTGTGAAGTAGGGCTTCTCCTCATCCCCAGGGCCCACTGCTGTGTCGCTCTTGGGCCCTCCTAGGGAGGCTGGCATCTGGCTTGCTCTTCCATGGGAGCACTCCAGCGTTTTGGCAGAAGGCTGCCAGGAGGAGGAAGGTGGAAGTCTGGCCATGCTGAGGGACCATGGCATTTCCTGCTGCGCATGGGATGTGTGGGACAGCTGATTTGACTGCTGGAATCTGACTTCATGTTCCTCCTGAAAGTTGCTTTGGGCCAAGAACCCTCCCTGTCTGTCACTGTCAGCTGGCTTGTCACCACACGTGTTCTTTGGCATTTCAGAAGAAATCTGAACTATTTTCAGCTGGTTTGTTCTCACCAGGGGATTGCTAGCGATTCCTTTGCTTTTCTCGCCAGTCCCCCTGGGCTGGGCAGCTTCTGACACTGAGTCCACTTGGCTGGCTGTGAGCAGCTCGCTCTGTCTGATCCCTGCCAGAGCCATGCTGTTGCTTAACACTGTGGGGCTTGCTGACCCAGAATCAGCATGGGGCACTTTGCCCTCCAATCCACACTTAGGGGACCTGGGAGTGTTCGGACAACTTGTGTCAGATTCCGAGTAGACAGCCATGTGGAACCTGTTGCTTGCACCTTGCTCAGGAAGAGTCTGAGGGGAGGTCAGCAGTGAAGGGAACATTCTGATGCTTGTGTCTGATCCAGAGATGGCCTGGGGTGGCTTGCTCTCTGGCACACACTGGGGAGGCACAGGGGTGTCCGCAGGGGTGTTAGACTTCTTCTCCTGGTTGGCCATGTGGAGCTGGTATGGTACGGCCTTAGCAAGGGTTTTGTGGGAGGTCTGGGGTGAAATCAAGGACTTCCTGTGGTCTGCTCCACCAGCCTTAGCAAAGCTGGGTGCAGGGGCCTCAAAAGCAGCTTTGCTTTTGTTTTTAATGCTTAGTCTCTTTAGCTTCGGGCCACACTTGGGTTTCTGACAGGGACTCAGGAGTGTTTCCACTGAGCTTTCTTCATGATTCTTCAGTGGAGGAGGGCTGTTTGGCACAACAGCCCCCTTTTTGTGGCTTATACTCACTGTCTGAGTTTTGGACTCAGGACTTCTAGCCAGCATCAAGGAGTGTTCCTTTTCAGATTTGTGCTGCAAGTGTATACTTTGGCTATTTTTATTTATTTCCTTAAACCAAGCCATGATGGGCTTCCTGGAGATCATTTTTGGTTTCTGTAGCAAGTCTTCTAGGCCGTGACTCTTGGAGATGTTTAGGTCTGCCAGGACAGCTTCTCCATTCTTCGGGCCCTTTGCACCCAGGGCATATACCCTGCGCACTGTACGAGCACCAAGTGCTTCATGATTTACGGTTTCCTCATCTGGCAGCTCATGTCCCAAGCCATTTACAATGTTCAGGTTGTTGAATGTGACTAACAGGTTGTGACAATGCCCAGTCACTTCTGGAGGTTGGCTTCTCTCCTTGGCTGAGCCTACACAGCTGTCTGCCATGATTTCTCCTGTGCACAGGGGCCCAGGGCTCTGTGAGGCATTTGTGTCCATCAGCATTTCATGCTTCTGAGTGCTTACGTCCAGGAAGGACAGGGGCTGGGAAGAGGATGGGATGGAAGGGCGCGAGGCTCCTGGCAGGAAGCAGGATGTGTCACAGGCCCCCCCCACTGGCTCTCTCAGAGCACCGTGCTGTAATGGTAGAACTCTGGCTAAAGCTGGGCAGAGCTCAGCCTGTGCAGAAACCTGGGCAGTCATTGGCGGGGTGTCGGGGCAGCCGTTTGGAGAGCAAATTTCTATCTGCTCCTCCTCAGATTCGGTAGTGTCTTCCTTATGAGAAGGCTCATGAGAATGAGCAGGTGACCAGCTGCCCCTGGCAGAAATCTGAGGGGCTTCAGCAAGAGACTCAGGGTCTGAAGACGAGTCCTCAGCATCGCCATACATGGACGAGAGAGATGGCTCTGTACTGTCACCCAGGCCCGACAGGGAGGTGCTGTCTTCCTGAAAGCTGCTAAAGTTTCTGGAGTAGTTGCTCAGAAAGTTTTTGCTCATGGTAAAATGTTTGTCAGGATTGATGGAATCCAAAACTGAAGGCTGGGAGGCCCACTGTGGGGGCGGGGGTGGGCCTGGTGCCCAGGCCTTCCTTGGGGATGGTGTATGGTCACTCATGGCTGGCTGAGCTCCTGCTGGGGGCTGGCCCTGAGCACTGCCCTGGTGAGCTCTGCAGTCTGCTGTCTGAGAAGTCTGAGACCTTGTCTCAGAGGCCTCGGCCTCCCTGACGAAATCATCAATGTTGGTCACAGGGCTCTCTCTGCTCCCCAACAGGCAGCAGTGCTCTGAGACACTGGCACATGTATTTTGGCTCATGTTGGTGGCCACTGGCAGGGAGGGGCTGGCGTGTGCTGTCCTCGCAGACACAGAAGCTGTGTCCTCCAGAAGAATGGCCTCTTTTGAGATTTTTGGTAGATGGACTCCTGTTGTTTCCAAGGCCTTGCTGTGGTGACCTGGAGCCCCTTGACTCCTCTTCTGGGACACGAGGGAGACGTGAGGCGTGGCGTTGGCTGGAGCTGCTTCTGTGCTCCTGGGGACAGCTGCTCTCCTGGTGTTGGGAGGTGAGCTGACATCGGCGGGAGGTGAGCTGACGTTGGCAGGAGCTGCTGCCTTCTTCCTGGGCAGGGTGCTCCCCTGGCTGGCCAGATTCACTGTGGATCTGCCCTGGGACGGGGGCTCTGTGGCCCCGGGAGACGCAGGCTGGCTGAGGGTCTCAGGCTGGTAGCCTGGCTCTGTGACTGTGGAGGTCCTGCTGGAGTCAGGATGAGCCGTCCCGTCCTTTCCTGGGGAAGGGAGGTGATCTGGGGGGCCATCCCATCCTGTGTAGAGAGGGGAGATAAGGGGAAAGATGTGAGCAAACAGAAACTCTCTCCAATTAAAAAAAATGTAAGCTGGGCGTGGCACACGCCTTTAATCCTAGCACTTGGGAGCAGAGGCCGATCTCTTTGAGTTCAAGGCCAGCCTGGTCTACACATGGAGTTCCAGGACAGCTGGGGCTACAGGGAGACCCTGTCTCAAAAAGAACCCCCCCCCAAAAATGTAGGGGCTGGAGAGAAGAGGACCTGGGTTCGATTTCCAGCACCCACATGGTGGCTAAGAACCATCTTTAACTCCAGTTCCGGGGAATCTGACACCCTCTTCTGACCTCCGCAGCATTGTGCTACAGGGGTGCACCAACCTGCATGCAGACAGTACACTCAAACACATAAAAAATAAAAAGTAGCCAGGCATGGTGGTTCACGCCTTTAATCCTAGTACCTGGGAGGCAGAGGCAGGCAGATCTTTGTGAGTTCAAGGCCAGCCTGGTCTACAGAGCGAGTTCCAGGACAGCTGGGGCCGTGGGGAGACCCTGTCTTGAAAAGACAAAAAATATATATATATATATATAAAATAAAAATAAACTTCATTTAAAAAAATGTAAATAGGGGCTGGAGAGATAGCCTAGCGGTTAAGAGCACCGACTGCTCTTGCAGAGGAACTGGGTTCGATCCCCAGCATCCACATGGCGGCTGAGAACCGTCTATAACTCCAATTCCAGGAGAACTCCAGTTCCAGGGGAATCCGACACCCTCTTCTGACCTCCGCGGCATTGCACGACACGGGTGCACAAACCTGCATACAGATAGTACATTCATACACATAGAAAATAAATAAATAAAAATTTAAAAAAATGCAAATAGCCTCAATATTGTCTTTCAGACATTCCACAGCTTAAGTAGACTGACTTGCTATTCTGTCTTAGTCTCGAAAATGATAAGAGCACTCACATCTGACAAACACCACCCTGCTGGCCTAAAATGACTCAGACCTGCAGGACAAGCATTAAACTTGCCCAGTTCTCTGCTTGCTTTTACAGACAGAGGACACCAGAAATCCTTTGCCTCTTATATTTTTTTCACACCATCACTTCTGTTGGCAGAAGCTGCGGTAAGAGAGAGGCTGTTATTGATCTGATCCCTTAGCTCTGGCCTACACTGGGCAGAGGCCTCATGCCTTCCTCAGTCCAGCCTCAGGTCGTACAGCGTGAATGGATCCCAGCTCAAGGGTTTTACTTTCTCTGGGCTTTCAGACAGTCTCTGCACGGTCTTGTGGCCTCGCACTCCATCCAGCGCTACCACTCCTGGCCAAGCTGCTTCCTTTTTTAACACAGATGAGGCTAATGGGAACAATGGAATGTTCTAGATGGGGCTTACATCTGCGTGCAGCTCTAGGTCTGTCTCGTGGCTTGGAGAGCAGGAAGGTCATTTATTCTGGAGTCTCAACAGTGGAAGAGGGGTTTGAGAGGGGCTCATGGGGGACATTTTGGTCACAGTGAAGACGCAACAGAATGAAATCAGAAAAACAGGAGAACACAACATGCTCAGGAGGCAGGGGAAGGGGACGATGGAAAGTCATGTGACTCAGCTAGTTTAAGAGCCACTCCCACCTGGACACCTTCTCATAAGGCCCCCCCCCCCAACCCCCAGTTTTGGCAGCTAATCTGTTCACTCTGGCACGTAACCTGTTACACTGGGATAACAGGCTCAATCCTTTGTAAGCTCTTGGTTTGGGAAATATTATTGCGAATGTTTTCTTCATCTCTGCTCTGAAGTCATCAGGAATTTTGTAAGGTCTCATATATCTCAGGTTGGCCTTGAAGTTGCTGTGTACGCAGAGTGTGACCTTGAACTTCTGATCCTTGTGCTTCTATCTCTGAAGTGCTGAGATTACAGGTGTGCACCACTATGGCTGGTTTATGTGGTGCTGGGGGTCAAACCCAGGGGCTCGTGAATGCTGGGCAAGCTCTCTGACAAATGACCTATGTTCCCAGCCCATGAACTCATCTTAACTGCATCTTTTTTTTCTAGTTGGTAGGACTGAGGATTGAAGCTAGGACCTTGGACATGCTAGGCAAACACTCTACCACTGAGCTATATCCTTGGCTCTTTTTAAAAATTTTATTATGTTGGAGCTGGAGAGATGGCCTAGTGGTTAAGAGTGCTGACCGCACTTGCAGAAGACCAGGGTTCGATCCCCAGCACCCACATGGCGGCTGAGAACCGTCTGTAACTCCGATTCCAGGAGAACTCCAGTTCCAGGGGAATCCGATGCCCTCTTCTGACCTCCGCGGCATTGAACGACATGGGTGCACAAACCTACATGCAGACAGTACATTCATACACATAAAATAAAATAAAAAAATTTTATTATGTTTATTTAAAAATTGTTTTATATAATATGTACTAGGATTAAAGGCGTGCGCCATCATGCCTGGCTAGAATTATTTTTTCGTTAGAAGTTTTTCATGCATTGTTTCCTCTCAGAAGCTGAGGGTGGGACCTGTGCATTGAGAAGATGAGGAAGGGAGTCATGAGTGGCAGAGCAGCATGTTCAAGGTCAAGTTCACAGGTGGTAGAACCAGTTGTCCCCCCAAGCTGGATTCACAGCTCATGTTCTGACTAAACCTGAACCCTGTGCCCTCCATGTTGAGAGTATGTGGCAATAGAAAAGGTGGCTCATTGAGATATCCATGGAAATGGCACGAAACTTCCTCAGGCCTGCTGTGGAGATCGGATGCTAAGGGCACCTGCTGTGGAGGTCAGATGCTAAGGGCACTGCTGTGGAGGGCGGATGCTAAGGGCACTGCTGTGGAGGACTATGCTAAGGGCACTGCTGTGGAGGGCGGATGCTAAGGGCACTGCTGTGGAGGGCGGATGCTAAGGGCACTGCTGTGGAGGACGATGCTAAGGGCACTGCTGTGGAGGGCGGATGCTAAGGGCACTGCTGTGGAGGACGATGCTAAGGGCACTGCTGTGGAGGGCGGATGCTAAGGGCACTGCTGTGGAGGACGATGCTAAGGGCACTGCTGTGGAGGGCGGATGCTAAGGGCACTGCTGTGGAGGACGATGCTAAGGGCACTGCTGTGGAGGGCGGATGCTAAGGGCACTGCTGTGGAGGACGGATGCTAAGGGCACCTGCTGTGGAGGGTGGATGCTAAGGGCACTGCTGTGGAGGACTATGCTAAGGGCACTGCTGTGGAGGGCGGATGCTAAGGGCACTGCTGTGGAGGACGGATGCTAAGGGCACTGCTGTGGAGGGCGGATGCTAAGGGCACTGCTGTGGAGGACTATGCTAAGGGCACTGCTGTGGAGGGCGGATGCTAAGGGCACTGCTGTGGAGGACGGATGCTAAGGGCACTGCTGTGGAGGACGGATGCTAAGGGCACTGCTGTGGAGGACGGATGCTAAGGGCACTGCTGTGGAGGACGGATGCTAAGGGCACTGCTGTGGAGGACGGATGCTAAGGGCACTGCTGTGGAGGACGGATGCTAAGGGCACTGCTGTGGAGGTCGGATGCTAAGGGCACTGCTGTGGAGGACGGATGCTAAGGGCACTGCTGTGGAGGGCGGATGCTAAGGGCACTGCTGTGGAGGGCGGATGCTAAGGGCACTGCTGTGGAGGACGGATGCTAAGGGCACTGCTGTGGAGGACGGATGCTAAGGGCACTGCTGTGGAGGACGGATGCTAAGGGCACTGCTGTGGAGGACGGATGCTAAGGGCACTGCTGTGGAGGACGGATGCTAAGGGCACTGCTGTGGAGGACGGATGCTAAGGGCACTGCTGTGGAGGACGGATGCTAAGGGCACTGCTGTGGAGGACGGATGCTAAGGGCACTGCTGTGGAGGACGGATGCTAAGGGCACTGCTGTGGAGGACGGATGCTAAGGGCACTGCTGTGGAGGACGGATGCTAAGGGCACTGCTGTGGAGGACGGATGCTAAGGGCACTGCTGTGGAGGACGGATGCTAAGGGCACTGCTGTGGAGGACGGATGCTAAGGGCACTGCTGTGGAGGGCGGATGCTAAGGGCACTGCTGTGGAGGACGGATGCTAAGGGCACTGCTGTGGAGGACGGATGCTAAGGGCACTGCTGTGGAGGGCGGATGCTAAGGGCACTGCTGTGGAGGGCGGATGCTAAGGGCACTGCTGTGGAGGACGGATGCTAAGGGCACTGCTGTGGAGGACGGATGCTAAGGGCACTGCTGTGGAGGACGGATGCTAAGGGCACTGCTGTGGAGGACTATGCTAAGGGCACTGCTGTGGAGGACGGATGCTAAGGGCACTGCTGTGGAGGACGGATGCTAAGGGCACTGCTGTGGAGGATGGATGCTAAGGGCACTGCTGTGGAGGGCGGATGCTAAGGGCACCTGCTGTGGAGGACGGATGCTAAGGGCACTGCTGTGGAGGACGGATGCTAAGGGCACTGCTGTGGAGGGCGGATGCTAAGGGCACTGCTGTGGAGGACGATGCTAAGGGCACCTGCTGTGGAGGTCGGATGCTAAGGGCACTGCCCTGGAGGGCGGATGCTAAGGGCACCTGCTGTGGAGGGCGGATGGTAAGGGCACTGCTGTGGAGGGCGGATGCTAAGGGCCTGCTGTGGAGGTCGGATGCTAAGGGCACCTGCTGTGGAGGGCGGATGCTAAGGGCACCTGCTGTGGAGGGCGGATGGTAAGGGCACTGCTGTGGAGGGCGGATGCTAAGGGCCTGCTGTGGAGGGCGGATGCTAAGGGCCTGCTGTGGAGGACGGATGCTAAGGACGCTGCTGTGGAGGGCGGATGCTAAGGGCACCTGCTTATCCAGGTGGTATGATGAACTCTGGTCAACCTTTCCTGAACTTTCAAGCACAACTGCCCTGCTTCCCTGCTGACACCAGATACAGGGGAAGGTGGCAGTGTGACAGGAGGAGGCTCAGGACCATTTTTAAGTACATTTGTCTTGGGACTGTAGAGTTAGGTCAGCAGTTAAGAGCACTGGGTGCTCTTGCAGAGGATCTATGTTTGATTCCCAGCACCCAGTGGCAGCTAACAACCATGTCTAACTCCAGTTCTAGGGAAATATGACTCCTCTTCTGACCTCCAAGGGCATTGCATGACACAGGTGCACTTACATATATGCAGGCAATGCACTTATACACAAAAAAATAAAATTAAGAAAACCGTTTCTCTTGTGTGTGTGTGTGTGTAGGTCTATGTGGGAGTTGTTTTGCCCCTTCTACCAGATGGGTTCCAGGGATTGAACTCGGGTGGTCCAGGCTGAAGGCAAGTCCCTTTATCTGAAAACAAGCCAATCACACCACCGGTTCTCAAAGGCTATGTTGTAGCTTCAGATTCATTCCCTGAACATGCCCTAACCAGGACGTTTTTGTGCAATTTTTGTTACTGATCTAAGTTACTGCCAGGTATGCATCTTTTTTTTCCACTTCTGGGAACATCCTGGTGCACACAGACCTCTAGTACTCCAGACCCATTTTCAGAGGTATGCATCTTCAAAGGAGTTTTTGAGACAGTCTCAAGTACCCCAGGCTAACCCTGAATGCATTATGAGGGTGACACTGAAATCCTGATTCTCTTGCTTCCATCTCTCAAGTGCACTTGCACACGTACAAGTGGTACACTTACACACGTACATGAGTGCACTCACACACGTACAAGCGGTGCACTTACACACATACATGAGTGCACTCACACACGTACATGAGTGCACTCACACACGTACAAGCAGTGCACTTACGTATAAGCAGTGCACTTATACACGTACAAGCAGTACACTCGTACACATAAAAAAGGAAAAAAATAGTGACCAAAAAGGGCTACACNTAAGGGCACTGCTGTGGAGGGCGGATGCTAAGGGCCTGCTGTGGAGGGCGGATGCTAAGGGCCTGCTGTGGAGGACGGATGCTAAGGACGCTGCTGTGGAGGGCGGATGCTAAGGGCACCTGCTTATCCAGGTGGTATGATGAACTCTGGTCAACCTTTCCTGAACTTTCAAGCACAACTGCCCTGCTTCCCTGCTGACACCAGATACAGGGGAAGGTGGCAGTGTGACAGGAGGAGGCTCAGGACCATTTTTAAGTACATTTGTCTTGGGACTGTAGAGTTAGGTCAGCAGTTAAGAGCACTGGGTGCTCTTGCAGAGGATCTATGTTTGATTCCCAGCACCCAGTGGCAGCTAACAACCATGTCTAACTCCAGTTCTAGGGAAATATGACTCCTCTTCTGACCTCCAAGGGCATTGCATGACACAGGTGCACTTACATATATGCAGGCAATGCACTTATACACAAAAAAATAAAATTAAGAAAACCGTTTCTCTTGTGTGTGTGTGTGTGTAGGTCTATGTGGGAGTTGTTTTGCCCCTTCTACCAGATGGGTTCCAGGGATTGAACTCGGGTGGTCCAGGCTGAAGGCAAGTCCCTTTATCTGAAAACAAGCCAATCACACCACCGGTTCTCAAAGGCTATGTTGTAGCTTCAGATTCATTCCCTGAACATGCCCTAACCAGGACGTTTTTGTGCAATTTTTGTTACTGATCTAAGTTACTGCCAGGTATGCATCTTTTTTTTCCACTTCTGGGAACATCCTGGTGCACACAGACCTCTAGTACTCCAGACCCATTTTCAGAGGTATGCATCTTCAAAGGAGTTTTTGAGACAGTCTCAAGTACCCCAGGCTAACCCTGAATGCATTATGAGGGTGACACTGAAATCCTGATTCTCTTGCTTCCATCTCTCAAGTGCACTTGCACACGTACAAGTGGTACACTTACACACGTACATGAGTGCACTCACACACGTACAAGCGGTGCACTTACACACATACATGAGTGCACTCACACACGTACATGAGTGCACTCACACACGTACAAGCAGTGCACTTACGTATAAGCAGTGCACTTATACACGTACAAGCAGTACACTCGTACACATAAAAAAGGAAAAAAATAGTGACCAAAAAGGGCTACACTCCCCCACCTCTTCAGGACTTCTCTCACAGCAGCTCTGATGGTTCCTCAGAGGCTGCTGCCCCTGTCCCTGTCCCTAGTTTTAAAAGTGGCCAGCTTGGAGAACCAGTGACAGACCCTGGGATGTGCATTAGCTCCCAGAAGGATGGCCCACTCAGCTGGCCACTTGCTCCTGTATAAAGTGACACATTGGGGCTGGAGAGATGGCCTAGCGGTTAAGAGCGCCAACTGCTCTTGCAGAGGACCCGGTTTTGACCCCCAGCACCTATAATGCGGCTGAGAACATTCTTTAGCTCCAGTTCCAGGGGAATCTGACGCCCTCTTCTGACCGCAGCACTGCATTACATGGGTGCACAAACCTGCATGCAGACAGTACATTCATACACATAAAAATAAAATTAAAGAAAAATTCATAAAGTGACACGTTGACCGTTATTCCTTTCTACAAACCTAGGAAAATTGTGTGTGTGTGTGTGTGTGTGTGTGTGTGTGTGTGTGTGTGTGTGCCTATGCATTTGTACATGTCTTACTGAGTGCATTCTATAAGCTAGCTAGGATCATATGTGCTTTTTCTTAGGGAAATTACACCACATTATGTACTGAATGCATATTTTGTAGTAGACAGTGTTATGAATACTACATGTGAAAAACTTCACACCTATGAGGTGGGCACGTGTGACCTTCCCAGGGCACTGCCGTTGTGAGTATACATGGGGTACATGTGTGCCATGTGCATGAGTAGAGGTAGGAGGGGAATGTGTGGGAGTCAGCTTTCTCCTTCGGCCATGTGGGTCCTGGGGGTTGAACTCGTGTCGGGCTTGGTGGAAAGCCTGCTGAGCCTTCTCCCTGGCCCAAGTACAAGGGTTTTTTTTTTTTTTTTTTTGTTGTTTTTTTTTTTTTTTTTTGGTAAAGAATTCCCTTTTAAACAAAATTAATTAGGTGCTTTTGGATCCTTTAAGAAAAGATCGCATTTTTTTTTGGTCTTTTTGAGACAGGCTCTCCCTTTAGTTCCAGGTGGCCTGGAGCTCACTATGTAGACCAGGCTGGCCTTGAACTCACAGAGATCCACCTGCTTCTGCCTCCCGAAAAGGTCCAATTTTTAAAGAATATCTTTCCTATACACTGGAAAGCAGTTAAGCTATTTACAATAAAATGAAAAGGAAGACCCATGACCGAGGTGTCAGCTGGCTATGGAGAGGCCTTTTTTTTGGGGCGGGGGGTCTTTTCGAGACAGGGTCTCCCTATAGCCCCAGCTGCCCTGGAACTCACTCTTTTCTTTTTTTTAATTTTTAATTAATTTATTATTTTTTTATGTGTATGAGTGTACTGTCTACATTCAGGTTAGTGCACCTGTGTCGTGCAATGCCACGGAGGTCAGAAGAGGATGTTGGATTCCCCTGGAACTGGAGTTAAAGACAGTTCTTAGCTGCCATGTGGGTGCTGGGACTCGAACCCAGGTCCTTTGTAAGAGCAGTCGGTGCTCTTATCCGCTGAGCCATCTCTCCAGCCCTAAGCACTTTTCTTTTTTAAAAAAATTTTTAATTAATTTATTATTTTTTTTGGAACTCACACTGTAGATCAGTGGGAGAGGAAATGCCTCTTTAGCTAAGAGAACTCTGCCTGTATAAACTCAAGGCACAAAACCTCAGGACTAGGAAAATTTGCCTACCTAGAATAATGCCTTGAGTGGAGAGAAATGAATTTTCTGAACTGTTTCAAATTAGGAGGATATTGGGTTTGATCATTTAAAATAGTAATCCTTTGCTTCCTTTCCCCTTTAATTCTAAGGGAAATGTGCATCCCAGGAGAATTTCCAGAGAATCATTTTGTAGAGCATGCACTCTTAAAATATACATATGTACTTGTTTCAAATGAAGGCTATTATTTATTTATTTATTTATTTATTTATTTATTTATTTATTTATTTCGTGTTTTTCACACAGACAGGGTCTCCCTGTATCCCCAGCTGGCCTGGAACTCACTATGTAGACCAGGCCGGCCTTGAACTCACAGAGATCTACCACCTGCCTCTGCCTGGCACTAAAGACAGTTCTTAGCCTCCATGTGGGTGCTGGAAATCAAACCTGGGTCCTCTGCAAAAGCAGTCAGTGTTCTTAACCACCGAGCCATCTTTCCATCGAAGGCTATTTTTAAAGGCAATATCATGAGCTGCCTCAATGTAACTTCATCTTCCACAGATAGAACCGCTTTAAGTTAACACACTTTCCCAATAAAGTTCAATTACTAAGCTGGGCATGGTGGCACATGCCTTTAATCCTAGCACTCGGGAGGCAGAGGCAGGCAGATCTTTGAGTTCAAGGCCAGCCTGGTCTACAGAGTGAGTTCCAGGACAGCTGGGACTACAGGGAGACCCTGTCTCGAAAAGACCAAAAAAAAAAAAAAAGTTCAATTACTAATGAAAATTGTCAGTTAACATTTATTCAATGAGTGAGTGTATGGACTGCACCTGAACGATGGAGGAGAAACCATGACGACAGCATCATCACTGATGGAGGAACAAGGAGCCACAGAACACATTAGGGGCCTGTTCTTTTTCTGTGAGTAGTAAACAAAGTGTAGGGCAGAAGATGGACATGGTGGCACATGCCTGTAATTACGGTAGGGGATGGAGGCAGGTGATCAAGAGTCCCAGGTCAGTGAATGCTATATAATGAGACTCTATCTCAAAAGTATGGGTAAATATTCTGCAGTTCCAGTTTTAGTAAATAGTGTGTGTGTGTGTGTGTGTGTCCAGAGGCCAGAAGTGGGTGTCAGATCCCCTTATAGGTAGATTTATGGGCAGTTATGAGCTGCCCAGTGTGGGTGCTGGGAATCAACCGGAGTCCTCTGGAAAGGCGGCAAGCACTAGTAACCATTGAGTCATCCCTCCAGCCCCAGTTTCAAATTTTCAGTGTACAGGACAGCTTTAAAAAGAGAGGTTATCTCGTTTGCTACCCCATGGACCACCAGTACTTCAGGGGTGATCAGGTTGTCATGTGTTTACCAGAACCGCGAAATGTGTCTCCTTCCACTAAGAAAGGAGTGGAGTTTCTCAATTCAGGATGACATCAGAAATCTAGAGGTGTAGGCGGCTGTGATTTCTGCTCCCCGACAGGCCATCTCTCATCACGCTTAGGTGATTTCCCAGCACTTTTTTTTTTTTTAACTTTTCCTTGTGGAGGCTTTTACTGCCATCTCTAAGTACACTTTATTTCATATAAGCAGAGTGTGCAGAGTCTGAAGAGGGGAAATCCCATTTCTCATGTCACAAAATAAGCAAATAGTACTGACAACTGAACATGGATGCACTCATATGGAATTCAAACTGGGACAGGCACAATGACCTAGTGAAGTTGTTTCATAAAGTCATCATCTAAATATTAATTTCCCTAAGAAGTTTTTCTTTTCAATATTATCTTCTTAGAACACCTTTCTTAGGATTTGTGTTTCCCTATCTTTAAACTGAACCAACAATAAAATAATCTTACCAGTCATAGGGTGTGGCCCGCACTCTGGTGCAGCTGCCTGAAGGTTCTCTGTGGGGAATCCAGTGTTTGGGTGGCATGGGGTACTGGCTGGTCCAAAGTCAGTGGAGACATATCTGTCCCCAGGGGTGGGATTTCCCAGGGGTTCCTGGCACAATGAAAAGCAGAGGCTACTGTTAACAGCTTTTAGGTTTTCTGCACCAGAAGACGACATTGTAAGTAGAGGAGTTTGGGAAAACTGGATGAGCCCTGGACTGAAAGCTGGAAGATCCCGACTCCGGATGCACTCCCAAGCCTCAGATTATTCAACTTTAAGATGGAAATAAGTAAGACTTGAAGTTTTAAAGAGATGATGATTAAACAAGAAGAGCTGTAAAAACAGCAGATAAAAGTTTACACAGATGGAAGGTGCTTTCTAGTATTTTATTGTACTGTCCAAGACTGACAATTCAATCCCTAAATTGGTATTAAGGGGGAGGGCAAACTCGGAGAAATGAAGCTGACATGATTATTTAAAGACTTCCCTTAGGCAAGTGTCAATTATTTTATCTTCCTTTCTTCTACAAAATACTCATGGCAAAAATAAATTTAAAACTTACTGAAAAGTTCAATAATATTTATTTGAAGCTAATCCAAGCGAACCGTAGTGGTCCTGAGGTGGCGGCTGAGGTGCAGGTGAAGGTGTAATGGGTCAGCAACTCTTGTTAAAAATTATAATGTGAAGTGTTCATCCTCAGCTGATGAAAACCTTCATAGGGTTTAGCTCAGTTAAGTTTCTATTTGCCAGTAAGTCATAAAGAACGCAGGAGAATTGGAGACGGCCAGGTGGAGGAGAGGGCCTTGCTCTATGGATATACTAAGTGCCCATGAGTCACATACTCTGAAATAGTTCATTTTATGTTGTAAGAATTTTACCATAATAAGAAATACTAGGTAGGGTGGAGGGTTCATGGCTCCATGAGTAGAAGTGCTTGCTGTGCAGGAGTGAGGACCCGGGTTCAGACCCAGCCCGCAGCTGTCGCCATGTGCGCCTGTAACCCCAGCACTGGGTTCACTGGTCATCACCTTAGCCCAAAACCAGTGAGCCCAAGGCTTAGTGAGAGACCCTGTCTCGAGGGAATAAAATAGTGATAGAAGGGGCCTGGGCGTGTGGCCTGCACATACACGTACACGCAAAACAAAAATTTTAACAAGTACTAAGTAAAACAAAAGAAAACTTAAAAAAAAAAAAGAAAACTTTATTTTAAAAGTTTGTTTTGAAGGCTGGGCGTGGTGGTGCACGCCTTTAATCCTAGCACTTGGGAGGCAGAGGCAGGCAGATCTTTGTGAGTTCAAGGCCAGCCTGGTCTACAGAGTGAGTTCCAGGACAGCTGGGGCTACAGGGAGACACTGTCTCAAAAAGACAAAAAAAAAAAAAAAAGTTTGCTTTGAGGGGCTGGAGAGATAGCCTAGTGGTTAAGAGGTCCGATTGCTCTTGCAGAGGACCCAGGTTCAATCCCCAGCACCCACATGGCGACTGAGAACCGCCTGTAACTTCAATTCCAGGAGGACTCCAGTTCCAGGGGAATCCGACACCCTCTTCTGACCTCCGCGGCATTGCACGACACAGGTGCACAGACCTACATGCAGGCAGTACATTCATACACATACAAAAATAAATAAAATTTAAAAAAGTTTGCTTTATTTTCAGCTTCTAACATCTGCAGATGCCTAAGAGTGATGCATTCTACTTCTTTTTCATTAATAAATCAAATTATAGAACTAAAATTTTAGGAGAAAAAATTATTTATTTTATTTATTTATTTATTTATTTTTAGGAGAATGAAAGTTCTGCTTAAAAGTTCTTATTGCAGCTGGGCGTGGTGGCTCATGCCTTTAATCCCAGCACTCAGGAGGCAGAGGCAGGTGGATCTTTGTGAGTTCAAGGCCAGCCTGGTCTATATAACGAGTTCCAGGACAGCTGGGGTTACAGGGAGACTATGTTTCAAAAACACCAAAAAAAAAAAAAAAGTTATTATTGTGAATATTTCAAAATTCTGTGAATATTTCAAAATTTGAAAACCTCTCCTATCTCTCTCCTTTCCTCCCTCCACCCCTCACCCTGTGTGTATGTGTGTGTGTGTGTGTGTGTGTGTGTGCGCGCGCGCGCACATGCACACATTATGTAGCCATGTTTGGCTAGGGTAGCCAACATCATGGGTATGTGATGCCACCGCATGCGCAGAAGTTATTTTAATATTTATTTTATTCTATATGTATGAGTATTTTTCTTGCCTGTATGTAAGTACACCTGTGTCATACAAGGCCTGTGGAGGCCACTGGTCCCCAAAACCAAACCCGGTTCCTCTGTAAGAGTAGCCAGTGCTCTTAACCACTGAGCCATATCTCTAGCCCCCAGCAAAAGTTATTTAGAAATATATAAGTTATTAGGAATAAAAATCCTGATAAGGCCTTTTATAGTTGTCTAAAACTTGATAGTGAGTCAGTATGTATGGGGAGTGGGAGTGCTGGGGAAGGCCGAGTGTGTGTGTGCGTGCGTGTGTGTGTGTGTGTGTGTTTGCGTGTGATAAGTACTGTACCAATGAGCTACATCCCCAGCTCAGATGATACTTTTAAAAAGGAAGTAACATGCCTTTAATCCCAATACTCCGGAGGCAGAGCGGATCTCTGCGAGTTCAAGGCCAGCCTGGTCTATAGGGCTAGTTCCAGGCTAGCTGGGGCTATGGGGAGACCCTGTCTCAAAAACACCAAAAAAAAAAAAAAAAAAAAAAGAAGATNAAAAAAAAAGGAAGTAACATCCATTGGTTGGAAATGTAAAACATGGGGGGGGGCTGCAGAGATGGCTCACCAGTTAAGAGCACTGGCTGCTCTTGCAGAGGACCTGGGTTCAGTTCCCAGAACCCACATGGCTAACAACCATCTGTAACTCCAGTTCCAAGAGATCCAACACCTGCTTCTGACCTCAGCAGGCACCACATGACAGTTACACTTACATACATTGCAAGCAATACACTCATACACATAAAATAACAATAATAAAATATTTAAAGAAAAACCATGATAGCTGGAGGTAAAGTAGAATTTTCAATAAGGGAGTAAATGTGAATTCATAAGGATTTAAACAAAGACTTATGGCTCATACAGACTTCATGACTTCCTATTTTCTGGGCCTATTTATACATGTTGATAGGAACCCCTTTTAATCACAATAAACCATTTTTACAAATGGCCTTATAAGTCATTTCAGATTCACTGTTCAGAAACAGGAAGTGCTATCAAGGAGACTATGAACAATTTCTCTTACTTGCTCCTGGCTAGAGAAGAGGGCATGGTGGCGCACACCTTTAATCCCAGCACTCAGGAGGCAGAGGCAGGTGGATCTCTGTGAGTTCAAGGCCAGCCTGGTTTACAGAGTGACCTCCAGGACAGCTGGGACTAAAAGAAGACCCTGTCTCAAAAAAGACAGAAAAAAAAAATTTTAATGGAGAATTAGATGTTACTCTAACATACAATTAGCAATAAAAATAATTTGCATTTACTGGAGTGCATTATAAGTTTTTGAGTGGATATAACCCTGTTACTTCATGTGATAGTTTTTATCTTTTTAGATAGGGTCTTGCAGTAGCCTGAGCTAGCCTCAAACTTTCAATCCTCTTGCCGCTACTTCCTGAGTGCTGGGATTACATGCATATGCCCCAATGCCTGGATTCACATGACACTCACAAGAAAGATACATGTAGCTATTATCACACATGATTGTGGTATAAATGGTGAAAAGGAAGATCATTCATAACCTCATCTGCTGGACAGTTAACAGTTAACATCTGCTGGTTGCACCGCCCTCAGCCAATCAAGGCACACATCCCTGTCTCACAGCTCAGGAGAACTGAGGCTCTGGAAGGCTTGCCCACACTGTCACTCAACTTGTGCTGAGTAGTCAATGAAGTTGGTCTCAGGCCCCGGGCTGTACTTCCCTCACACCACAATGCCTTCCCATCACCACCACTGGCCCTGTGCCCTGCTAAGGGAGGGATTACATCCTTTGGCTGAATGATTTTGTGACTAACAACTTGCTACTATAGTAATGGGTCCCATAAATGAGTCTATTGAAAGCTAATCCTCCAGTCATCACGCTTTGTTCAAGTTACCCTGAGTTTACCAAGGGCCCTGCAGTCATCATACAACATAACAAACTTGAGTCAGAGAAGCGAAGAGCAGGTCAGTTACCTTCTCTGCAGTTCCACTTAGCGGGCAGCTGGTGACAGTCGATTTGAAGGAAGTGGCTTGGACTTTCATATCCTGCCCACACAGTTCATCGGCTCTGCCAGTCAGGGCCACCTCAGCCTCGGGCCTCTTGTAGTGTGGGCTGACCCTGGCCATGGGCTTGTGCCTGGACACCAGATTGTCACTCTTCTGTGGTGGAGAAATGGGCTTCTCTGGGTTCCTTGACTTCTGGGTGTCTGCGGGACCTTTGTATTCCAGTTTGGGGGAACTCCTTGATCCTGACAGTTCCTTTCTTCCAGAGCCCCTCTTAGCCGTTTCTGCAGAGCCTGGCAGGCTGGCTGCCTTGGGAGGAGCGCCCTCTGGTCCCTCGGTGATGCTGTCCTCTAAGTCCAGCGAGCTGCCCAGCAGAGGCACAGAGCAGGCCTTGATGACCAGCGGTTTCTGAAGTTGTTCCTCATTGCAGGCTCCCATGCTTTTGGAAGGGGTGGTCGAGGCAGGCCTTGGGTTATCCTCCATCAGAGACCTGCTGGGACCTGGGAGGGCTCCCGGGAGTGAAATGCAGTCCCCCTCTCCATCAAAGTCTTCCTCATCACTAGCATCATTGGCGTCATAGCAGCGTACCCTCCTCTGCCGGAGGAGAGGGTTCCTCAGCACCTGCGGGCTTCCGGGGAGACTGGTTTGCCTGGCGACTGTCACCTGTTTGTGCAAGAGCCCAGAGGCCCGCTGACTTCCAAGACACACAAGGCTGTTGGCCCTGGCTTTCCCTGGCTCCTTGGGAGCTGTGAAGGGTAGAGAGACAAGAGTCAAACAAAATGAGTTTCCGATCTGGTCTGGCCCTATAATATTAAAATCAATCCTGTCACGGCACACAGGCTTTTCCAGATCCACACATGGCAGACACGACCTCTGGCCACTGTCACCCACATAAACACTGTGGCTCCTTGGGGTCCATGCAGGACGGGTGGCTAGCCTACCACTCCTCCTTCATTGCAGCCCTCCCTATTATTTCTATACATACATACACAGCTATACATACACATACACATTTCTTTGTGTGTGTGGAACATAGACATGTGTGTGGCATGCACGGAGGTCAGAGGACAACCTTGGCATTGGTTCTTGCTTTCTGCCTTGTTTCTTGCCACTGCACATGCCAGCTAGCTGACCTGCAAACTTCCAGACATTCTCCCATCTCTGCCTCTCGTGTCGCTCTAGAACTGGGATTACAGATACAAGCTACTGAGTCTGGCTTTATAGGGATCTTGGGGATCTGCAAGTGCTTTATCCACTGAGCCATCTCCCACTGTTAAAAACAATGGTTGAGGGGGCTGGAGAGATAGCCTAGCAGTTAAGACCACCGACTGCTCTTGTAGAGGACCCGGGTTCGATCCCCAGCACCCACATGGCGGCTGAGAACCGTCTTTAACTCCAGTTCCAGGGGAATCGACACCCTCTTCTGACCTCCACAGCATTGCACAACACAGGTGCACAGACCTACACGCAGACAGTACATTCATACACATACAAAACAAAAATGGTTGAGCCAGGCGTGGTGGCACATGCCTTTAATCCTAGCACTTGGGAGGCAGAGGCAGGTGGATTTCTGTGAGTTCAAGGCCAGCCTGGTCTACAGAGTGAGTTCCAGGACAGCTGGGGCTACAGGGGGACCCTGTCTCAAAAAGACCAAAAAAAAAAACCACAACAACAATAACAAAAAACAACGGTCTTGCCGTGGTGGTAGTGCACGCCTTTAATCCCAGCACTCAAGAGGCAGAGGCAGGCGGATCTCTGTGAGTTCAAGGCCAGCCTGGTCTTGAACTCACAGAGCAAGCTCCAGGTCAGCTGGGACTAAAGGGAGACCCTTGTCTCAAAAATATACCAAAAAAAAAAAAAAAAAAAAAAATGACCAGGGAAACCTTGTCAGCAGAGTTGAATCCCATCAAGTGATCATCTCCTCCGGAGATGACTTTGTGCAGTTACCTAGTGAAGAAAGGGCGTCTGGAAGTCCCTGAACTGAAAAGGTCTGGCACTGCCCACAACTCAAGATCACATCCTGTAAATGTCACATGAAAGGGACCTGGGTGAGCCACCTTCTCCTCTAGGACTGGAACATACATCCAGCCACTCATTTCTTGCTCAAGCAGGCGGTCACTGACCACTGCCATGATTAGATGCTGCCTTTCCAAGGTGGAAAGCTGGCCTCTCCTGGCATTGCAGCAGTAGGCAAGGCAAACCCGGGGGACCTTCTTTCTGCAGGACTGGGGAACTGGCCATTGTTTGCTGCAGTGCTGAGTCCAGGGGACCGGGAAATTTCCTGCTTACTGGAGGGGCCGGGAGGGAGGCCGCCATCTTCCGAGGCGCTGCAGCCACTTCCTGGGTGGTCTTCATCCTCAGAGCCGGCCACCACGAAGTCCGACAAGGAGCCCTGGCCATCATGGACAAAGTACTGGGAGAGTTCCGAGTCAGAGAGGAGGGCATCCTGTGGGGAAGACCATGCAAAGAAGCTGTAATGGCTTCCCATTAGGACACCGTTCTCATGCCTGCTCACTGGGAACCGTGTGGTACTGGGCGCTCATCTCCATTTACTTTAGGATGGCCAAAGCAATGACTAAAAGACAATGCTGGGCCAGATACTATTTTTAGAACATTTGGGGGGCAGGAAATGGGGCACACTTTTTGGCAATGAACAGAAAAACCACAGTAGCAGATATTAACCATCTCAGGGGGGATACTGGGAGGAGGATGGGGGAGAGAATTAAAGTCCCAGCCATATGGCGCAGCCAACTGATGAAACACTGGGGTGGGGTGTGTGCTGTGGTGTGGTGGTGGTGGTGGTGGTGGTGTGTGTGTGTGTGTGTATCCCGATTCTGTGAGACTGAGTTTCCTTAAAGCCACAGGCTTGCCAAAGCTCAGCCGGCTGTACTGCGGAGAAGCTTTCCAAGGTTCAGTGCTTTCATTTCTCATGCCACTGTTTTCTAAGAAGAATATCTACTAGGAGAAACACACCTCTGGGTGTTGTTTGTTCTCAAGCTGGAATGGTTCCCACTGCCTATATAAAGTGGCCAAAAGGATTCATGGCAGGAATCCAGGCTGGGGCCTCAGGCTTGACTACGGGACAGTGAAATTGGTTTGCATTCCTGGGTGGTGCACGTTGACTCACCTTTTTGGCTAGAGAGGGACTCTTCAATGGGGTACCTGTAGGGAGGGAATTTACCAGATTGTTAAACCAGCGAAGTTCAAATCACAAGCAGGCGCATATATTTCACCAGAAAAGGAGAAGCAAAGCATATTAAACAGAACCGTCCTTTGCCTGCGTGGCACTGACACCCAGGGCTACATGCAGAGCAGATGAGTGTGCGCAATGAACCTGCGCCCTTCCCCGCCCTACTCCCCGTCTCACCACACTCCCTAGAGACGCTGCTCTTGATGCGAGACCCTGGCTCTGATGTTCCCACATCTATGACACCCCCATATGTTTTATCTGACCCACCCCTCAATTTCTGTCTACACAGGGCAGTTTAATGGTTAGTAAATACCTCCTCTTTTCAACTGTTTAACAACCCAAAGATTGGAGGTGCCAACTGCACCCTGCACCTGCTGTCTAGTAAGTGTTCAGTGATATTCGGTGACTGTCTAGAAGGGTGAATGAACAAATGAACAGCATTGAGAAACTCACGAAAGAACTAGGGGAAAGGGTTGGCTATCTATTTTACTTCTTAGCTGAAGGATGAAAATCTGAGCCTTTAGACTTTAAATTATGTCACAGGCGAGAGAGATTTAGGGCATGAGGATTCCGGCTTAAGACAAATCTTTGCTAACTGATCAAGTGGGACTGTTAAGATGAAGAAGGCCCAGCTTTCTGGCAGGTCAGGATAATGGACTGGGTGAATAGAGAGCCTATTATGGCTGAGTCCACTTTAAATATATTAATTATGGATGCAAATAATCAGGGATTTCATGGGAGCCAAAACATTTTTCCTCTGACAACCAGTAACTCAGATCTTAGTTCCTGTTCCTCCAGGGTATCAATCTAAATGTCAGAGAAGTCTCTAGATGAGCAATGTTTGCTGAGTCCTCTAGGTTTCCACACAAGGGAAACATTAGTTTTACAACTTGATGCAATGCTTTAAATTCATAAGTAACTCCTGGGATTGCCATCCTTCCCTGCCTAAAAATTTGCACTTAAGGGAAAAACTCGGGAATTTTGCTGCCCGTACAGTCTTCTTTGTAGCAAAACTTTTAAATTCATATAAAGCAATCTGTGGCTTTTGGATGAATAATACTCTACATTAACAAATGACTCATATTTTGGTATCATTCTAACTCTGGTATTTCAGCTGAAGAGCACAGATACATGAAGGGCTGTTAACACACTTTTGTGAATTATTTGGAAGTCATATAAGAAGATGCATGATTAGGCTTTCAATGAAACACATTAAATAATGGCAGAAACCAAAAGTAGCAACCAATAGAAAGCACAGACTCTCCGATAGTGGCTTTCACCGGCCCTGATATTTTTGAAGAACCCAATACTGCTGCATCAGAAGGGCTGTGGTGAACTGTGTGAGACCCTCCTCTGAGTGGTGAGTAGCAACGTGAGGTTACAGTACCTAAGCCAGGAGAGGAGTTGGCCTCTTTGCTTTCCTGGTAAGTGCTGCGTGCTATCACTTCATCCATTTCCTGCTCGGAAACCTGATTTCAGCAGAAAGCATAAATTAGATGGTTTTATTTATCCCCACCCTAGTAAAAGTAGCTAGGACCAGTATCAGAGAAAGAAGCAAACCAGAGGGTCAAAGACTGTGACCACGTTCAGAAGCAGTAACTCAGGACACGTAAATTCCTCCACAACATGAAAAGCACACAGCTTCCTCTAGCAACACAGCCTTGGCAGTGGAAAACATTCCTGCTGGACATGGGTGCACACAGTGACTAAGTGATTTGAAGTCTCACACCATGCCACCTTGTTTTGGACCTGTGCCGGACCTCTGTGTGAAGCTTCTTGCTTTGCAGGAAGATTCTTTCTGGCAGTCCAGGATCTAAGCTGCCATGTGTCTCCAGTTTTTTAAAATATGAAACAGTCTTGAGACTTTTTGTCTTTCATGATACTGATATTTTGGAAAGAACTTAGGGCAATCCAAGCCCCCCAATAAGGATCTTTCTGATAGTTTCCTTATGTTTAAAGATTATGTGTTATTTGGGGGGGGGGTACAAAATTAGTTTCCCTTTCAGTGTCCCAGAGGCACTCAGTTCACATGCCTCGCAACTGTCATCTTGGTTAGGATGGAACAAGCCAGACTTCTCCACTGGAACTTTTATCATTAATGAGTAATCTGTAAGCAATAGTCTGAAGCCATATACATATCCTGGACCTATGCATTTGTTTGTGTGTAAATTAGTAATTTTTTAGGTTAGTCAACAAAGTACTAGGTCTTATCAAGGCATCAAGCTTCATACCTGATGTGTTTTAGTATACTTGATGTAGTTTTAGTATAGCTGATTGTCCTAGTTTGTCTTCCATTGCTGTGACAAAGCACTCTGACCAACAACAACTTGGGGAGGAAAGGGTTTATTCAGCTTACATCTCCTGGGTCACAGTTCATCACTCAGGGAGCCCAAGGCAAGAACTCAGGGCAGGAACCTGGAGGCAGGAGCTGAAGCACAGGCCATGGAGGAGTACTGTTCACTGGCTTGCTCCCCTGGCTCATGCCCAGCCTGCCTTCTTATACCGTACACAACAGCCTGCCTTCTTATACCGTACACAACAACCTGCCCAGGGTGGCACTACTCATTGTGGGCTGGGCCCTCCCACACTGCTCGACCATCAAGACAATACTCCACAGATGTGGCCACAGGCCAATCCAATGGAGCCAATTTCCCAATTGAGGCTCCCTTAACCCAGGTGTGTCAAGTTGACACTAAAACTATCCAGCACACTGATTATTTGTACTAAAATTAATCATTACATAAAATTTTCAAAACAATGATATTCTATTCTTTCTATATTTATCAACATAGTGGTAGACTCAGGGAATTCTCTTCCTATTAATTATTATTCTTTTCTGAAAAAAAAAACAAACTCAACTTGTGGGGCTGGAGAGATGGCTCCGTGGTTAAGAGCACTGGCTGAACTTGCTGAGGACCCACGTGGTTCAGTTCCCAGCACCCACATGGTGGCTAACAACCATCTGTAACTCCAGTTCCAGGGGATCCGACATCATCTGGGCATGATGTGGGTGCCTTACTTACATGAGAGCTATACACTCATACAAAATAAAATAAAAATAATAAATACTTTAAAAAATTTCAACACATTATTTTATTACACATAAGAGCCTATGCACATGTGTGCATGTACACAGGCATATGTCCATATGGAAACCAGAGGTTGACATTGGGTGTCTTCCTCTATCACTTTCTACCTTGTTTTTCAGACAGGGTCTCTCTCTGAACCCAGAGTTTCACTGATTGGCTAGGCTGCCTGGCCAGTGAGCTTCAGAGACCCACCTGTCTCCATCTCCTAGGCACTACTGTGACTTGCTTTAAGTTGGGGATGGGGATCTGAACTCAGTTTCTCATGACTGTGTTGCAGGCACCTTACCCACTGAGCCATCTCCCCAGCCCATAATTATTATCCTTCAGTGACATGACATATGTACACAGAATTATGATGCTATTTGAAAAGATACACTTATAGTGTATTTTTAAAAGGTAAGAATACTTATGGGGCTGGAGAGACAGCCTAGCAGTAAGAGCGCTGACTGCTCTTACAGAGGACCCAGGTTCAATCCCCAGCACCCACATGGCGGCCGAGAACCGTCTGAAGCTCCAATTCCAGGAGAACTCCAGTTCCAGGGGAATCTGACACCCTCTTCTGACCTCCGTGGCATTGCACAACACAGGTGCACAAACCTGCATGCAGACAGTACATTCATACACATACAGAAATTAAAAAAAAGGTAAGAATACTTAAAACTTAGAATGGTAATTTTGTACACTAAAATAATATTTAGTATGAATCACATTTGGATAAGAATATTGATTTGTCTTAATAAATTTAAAACATTTTTATTTATATTTTTTGTGTGTGAATGTTTTGTCTGTATATAAGTGCACCCATGTTGTGCAGTGCCTATGGAGGCCAGAGGAGGGCCTCAGATCCCCTGGAACTGGAGTTATGGGCAGTTGTTAGATGCCATGTGGGTGCTGGGAACCAAACTCAGGTCCTCTTTAAGAGCAGCTAGTGCTCTTAACCACTGAGCATCTCTCCAGTCCAATAATGAGTATTTCTTTTCTTCTTTTTTTTTTTTGGGGGGGGTCTTTTTGAGACAGGGTCTCCCTGTAGCCCCAGCTGTCCTGGAACTCACTCTGTAGACCAGGCTGGCCTTGAACTCACAGAGATCCACCTGCCTCTGCCTCCTGAGTGCTAGGATTAAAGGCATGTGCCACCACACCTGGCCTTTGTTTTTACCTTTTACCCTAACTATAAAGCATAATCACACTATGGTCTTTATGTAAGATATAGAGTAAGACTCATAGGAAGGAAAATATGCACACTCATGTACATAGACATATACACTTATACACACACACACACCCCCCTCCAAAAAGCAAAAATCTAACTTTGTACAAATGAGCCAGGGAAAATGTCAGCATCAACAATGTCGCTGTTTTTCTGGAAAGCAGACTTTCAATATTTGTGACTGTTTTTCTGAGTGGGAGAAAAACTGATTTCTGTTACTTTTTTCTACTTAACACAAGCTATCATAACAAGTCCAAATGTTAGCTGTCTAGACCTACAAGGTTTGAATATCCCAGCTGGGCAGCTGCCGCTCCAGACATCATGAGAAACAGGAGAGGAGAAAATGTTGTGGTGTTTCTTTTGGAACCATGCAAAAATTAAGGCAGTGCATGCATTCTGTATCAAAAGTCCCACTGGCATGAAATGTTGTACTACATAGTACCAAAATACATTAAACATAAAATGGAATCTTGACCAGGAGAAAAATGCAGGATCTTGTGACAACCAAGAACACCATGTTTACCTAGGAAGAAACATGAAAAATGGTCTAATCCTGAAGTGTGGTTTTGTTGGACACATCTACAGCACATTGCAGACTTTCTTTGACTTTTTTTTTTTTTTTTACTGTGGTTGGAAGCATGAATCAATTTGTGTGTTCAATGGGGTCTCAGACCACCCATCTATTGGGATGATTAGCCTCTACACTGAAATGCTGTTTTGATAGGGGTTGTGTTGGCAAAATAGGACTGTGCTTTTGGATTGATATGAAGCAGACTCTGAACAAATCACTACCCCTGTGATGCTGGAAAGGACTCTGAAGTCAGACATACCTTGAGGCCAATGACCATGACCTTGATTTTCTATCATGTCAGTGAGTGAGACATTAGATCAGCCATAGCGTGGTGGACTGGGTCCTGAGGTGAGGCCTCTGTAGGCATTGTATGACACAGTTGCATTTACATACATGCAGGCAAAACATTCACACACAGAAAACTAAAATCTTTAAAAAGACCTTCTGTTATGGTAGGTGGAAGAGATGGCTCAGTGGTTGAGTGCTTGCTCCATCATCAGGAGGAGCAGAGTTCAGAAATCAGCTCCCAAGTAATCAGTCAGGTACCCATGCAAGTGCCTGTGACCCCAGTTCCAAGGGTACAGACACAGGAGGATCGCTGGGGCTTGCTAGCTTTCGACTAGGTGAGGTACAAGCCCCAGATTCAAGGAGAGAGCTTGCTTCAAAGAGTAGGTAGAAAGGGGTTGAGGAGAACACTGAACACCCTCTTCTGGGTTTTGTGTGCACATATGTAAATACACTCATGCACATAAATAAAAGTAAAATCTTTAAAAAATATGGAATATCTGGTGGGGTGGGGGGATAGGATAGGGGACACGGGTCTAGATTTGATAAAAATATATATAAATAAATAAATATGGAATATATTTGAGGAAAAAATATAACAACTTGGAAAAAACAAAGTAATCAAACAGCACAGTTGCCTTTGTGCCAATCTGAAGGGATCAAGGGGTCGTTGTCCTAGCATCGTCATTGTTATCATAGCCCAGATCAAGACAGGGAGCTACAGTTCACCAGCACTTATTTGCACTAGGCAGAATCAGCACCAACAAATGAGCATCACTGTGAGTTTAACACAACATCACCAAGAAGTGCAGCTGCGGCTTATGGCCACGAGATGTCTTTGCAGAATCTTTGTAGGCTTAAAATGGTAAACCAGTCTAACAAGCACAGCAGCCTTGGAACCATTTAGGATGCTATGAAATACCATTTACCCTGGCCTGGCTATCAGTAACAGCTCATGTTTTGGAACATTTGAATTGTTAAAAGAAAAAGCTTAACTATAATCTGGTAATAATGTTGGTGACAAACTAATTTTTTAAACAGTGAGTGATAATTTTACAAAACTTTTTAATTTTAATTTTATTATTTTTTATGTGATGAATGTACTGTATGGATGTAAGTTTGTGCACCAATGTCATGCAGTGCTGTGGAGGTCAGAAGAGGGTGTTGGATTTCCCTGGAACTGGATTTAAAGACAGTTCTTAGCCACCGTGTGGGTGCTGGGAATAGAACCTGGGTCCTCTGCAAGAGCAGTGGGCACTCTTAACTGCTGAGCCATCTCTCCAGCCCCACAAAACATATTTTTATATGTAATATTCAAAACAACAGAAATAGTGTTCACAGTGGGTTGATTTGAATTCACTGAAGCATCGCGTGCTTTACTTCAAAAAATTTGAAGCTTCTGTACAGTACAGAAGAGCGATGACTAAACAGCATAGACCAGTAGTTTCAGGGCTGTAATTACCATAAGGCCTGTATGGGTCAACAGTGTGACACTGATGTTGATAAAATTAGTGACTCTAAAATTTGTTTTAAATAGTGATCTCTAGCTGAGTGCATGCCTTTAATCCCAGCAAAGTTAGACAGAACTCTGTGAGATCAAGGCCAGCCTGAACTACAAAGAGAGTTCTGGGCCAGCTGGGGCTATAGGGAGACCTTGTTTTAAACAAAACAAAACAAAACAAAACATTAATGAGCTCTTAGATCTTAACTACAGAAGCATTCTGTTCAGGTCAAGGATGGCCTAGGATATAAGAGGGCACTACTCGTTAAACTGGGTCAGTTCTTTCAACTTTCCAACAAAATGGTCCTTTAGCATTTTGAGGGTATGAGCAACTGAGAATTTGATATAGTTAATGACTCCAGCCACAAATGCACATATGGGCCCAAACTGGTATCATTTATAATCTCAGTAAGAGTCAGTTCATGGACTTGATTTAGGTTAAGAGCCCCTTCTGAGGAGACTGTAAGTTTCTTGAACAGATACACAGTCCAATCCATCCTTGTAGCTTTGGGGTGTTACTGGAAACTCAATGACTGTTTAGGTAGTGGATTTCACAAAGGATAGGATTGGTGAGCTGAATCACAGGACTGGCGAGGGACAAGGACAGACAAACTCTCTGTTCCAAGGTAGGCTTGTCAGCCTACCTTCCCAACCCCCCACCTCAGCTTCCCCCCAAAGTCTCCAGAGTCACTCTGCCTCATTCCTTCATTAGTGGGTTCACCTGGGTTGGTGGTACTTATGGCTGAGGTACTAACAAATATCAGTCTTGAAGGATCTTCCCTCTTCCATGCTGAGTCAAACTTGAAGCAAGAAAAGGTCACTTAATGGTTTGTTCTCAACAGAAGACCATATGTGCATCTTCACAACCAGAAAATGAGTTGAGCTACAGGGAGTTTTATGTCCTTTTGGCTTTAGTGCATGGGTACCACTCTTCTTTCCTGTGCATATGAGGTAAACCCAGAGAGGTCTCACACTGTTAGCATGTGAAGAAACAAAATCAGTTACTGGACAAGTGAATGTGAGCGAAGGGCTGGGGAGTTTCAGCATGTGGATGTGTTGTGTGGAAGACTGGAAGATAGTTGTGAGTGGTTAGTAGAAAACATCCACAGGAGTCTTGAGGATTTGGCCCATCCAACAGAAAAATTGGCTCCTCTCCAATTTCGAAAAAGTAGTAATGTAGTTGGAATGTCGGCCTTTATTTTTCCCAACTTTGATGAAAGCAAAATCCAGAGAGTAGCATTTGCAAGTGAGGACTTTGGTTTACAAATCTACATTTCAACCCATTTTCATTTATTTAAATTGTATGAGATGACAGCCATTCAATTAGATATTTTCTTGACTCAACAATGAAGAAAAAAAATCTGTCCTTAGAACTGAAGACATTTGCCTTTTCTAGAAGAGAATCTGCAGATTCTGCATGCTAGACAGTCAAAAGAAATTCATCAACAGCCACCAGCTTAAGTCGATTATACGTATTGGCCAACTTTATTTTTATTACTTAGTTTATTTTTGTGGTGCTGGAGATTGAATCCAGGGCCTGCAGCATACCAGGCAAAGACTCTACCACTGAGCTACATTTTTTATTGCTTGCTTAAAGAAAGTTTTAAATTTTGGGCTAGAGAGGTAGGGTTCAGTAGTTAAGAGCACTGGCTCCTCTTGCAGAAAACTCAGGTTCAATTCCCAGTACCCACATCATGACAGCTAACAAGCACCTGTAACTCCAGTTCCAGGGGATCTAATACCCTCTTCTGACCTCCTTGGGTATTAGAAAGAAATTCATCAACAGCCACCAGCTTAAGTCGATTATACGTATTGGCCAACTTTATTTTTATTACTTAGTTTATTTTTGTGGTGCTGGAGATTGAATCCAGGGCCTGCAGCATACCAGGCAAAGACTCTACCACTGAGCTACATTTTTTATTGCTTGCTTAAAGAAAGTTTTAAATTTTGGGCTAGAGAGGTAGGGTTCAGTAGTTAAGAGCACTGGCTCCTCTTGCAGAAAACTCGGGTTCAATTCCCAGTACCCACATCATGACAGCTAACAAGCACCTGTAACTCCAGTTCCAGGGGATCTAATACCCTCTTCTGACCTCCTTGGGTATTGCATGACGTGGGCGCACTTACATATATACCCATACACACAAAATAAAAAAAAAAAACATTAAAAAAGAAAGTTTAAAATTCATCTGCTCTGCTTAAAATTGATTACCATTAAATTTAAAAGATGAAAGAATTTCCAATGTATTGGCAAACAGAAGACTGTGGTTAAAGAGATTTCTAGACTGACTGGTGGTGTATGCCTCTAATCCTAGGACTTGGGAGGCAGAGGCTGGTGGAGCTCTGTGAGACTGAGTCCAGCCTGGTCTACATAGCGAGGTCTAGGCCAGCTTTACAGGAAGACCCTGTCTCAAAGAGTTCTAGGCCAGCCTTATAGGAAGAGCCTGTCTCAAAGAAAGATTTTTTAATTTTATTTTTTTTAATTAATTATTTATTTATTTATTTTATGTGTTTGAGTGTACTGTCTGGATGTAGGTTGGCACACCCATGTTGTTCAATGTCTCAGAAATCAGAAGAGGGTGTCAGATTCCCCTGGAACTGGAGTTAAAGATGGTTCTTAGGGGGGCTGGAGAGATGGCCTAGCGGTTAAGAGCGCCAACCGCTCTTGTAGAGGACCCGGGTTCGATCCCCAGCACCCACATGGCGGCTGAGAACCGCCTGAAACTCCAATTCCAGGAAAACTCCAGTTCCAGGGGAATCCAACACCCGGTGCACAAACTTCTGTCAGACAGTACATTCATACACATACAGAATAAAAAAAAAAAAAAAAAAAAAAAAAGATGGTTCTTAGCCGCCATGTGGGTGCTGGGAATCGAACCCAGGTCCTCTGCAAGAGCAGTCGGTGCTCTTAACGGCTGAGCCATCTCTCCAGCCCTGATTCTTTTTTGTCTTTTTGAGACAGGGTCTCCCTGTAGCCCCAGCTGTCCTGGAATTTGCTCCATAGACTAGGCTGGCCTTGAACTCACAAAGATCCGCCTGCCTCTGCCTCTCAAGTGCTAGGATCCCTGATTTCTTTTTAATGTATATGTGTGTGAGAGTGTTTGTGTAAGTATGGGCTCATGTGTGGAGGTCAGAGAATAATGTCTGGTGTCTGTCCTCGCCTTCTTCCTTGACAGAGGCTCGCCTGCTGTTCACTTGCCTTCATTCAGAAGGCAAGGTGGCCCACAAGTCGAGAGAGTCTCCTGTCTCCACTTCCTATTTCCCCTTAGGCTTGCTGGGGTTATGGATGTGCACTGCTGTATATAGCTTTATGTGGGTTCTGAGAATCCAAACTCGGGTCCTTATGTTTTGCCTGGCAATCACTCTATACACTGAGCCATCGTCTCAGCTCCCCCCTCCCCAATTTTTTATCTCAAAGCTGAAAGAGGCACACAGATCATCTAGTCCTGGATTCAGATTTTCCTGATACAGAGATTAAGTATCTCATCAGCAACCAACCAGCAGGTTACTCAGGACTGATCCAAGATGCACTTCCCAGGTGTATCAGCAACTGGCTGACTCCCAAGCACTGCTCACTTTAGCAGACAGACACATGCATCAGTGCTGTCCCTGCCTGGGCAAGCAGTTAAGCTGTTGTCCCATGTTCAAAGTCTGGTGAAATACCTTACCTTGGGATTAGGGTGTCGGCCGATGACCAGGCGAACTGGTCCTGGTGGGCATTTGCTCAAGATGGCGTGCACTTTGCTTAATGCTGCATGGCGCACATTCACGGAGTTCACTTCCAGGATCTGGTCTCCTCGGCTACAGAGGGCGACACAATGACATATTGTGGCAACAGTCAGCTTTTTAAAAGCTAAGACAGCTTTCTTTCAGGAAGAGATTTAGAATATGAAATGAAATCTTTTCTGAATACCTCAAAGAAGCAAATGCGATTCTTTCATCTTTGTGTATATATAAAAGCAGTAGGTTCATATAAAAATCACATCTCAAATTGACTAAGGCTATTATTATTGACTGGCCTTTTAAAAAATAGAAATAAAGTTGACATAAACGAAAACAAGGAAAGCACTTGACCAAATGTAGCAGGGAAAGAGATAATCTTAAAATCATGATGACTTTAATATATGATCAATATATAATCCTCTCCACACATAATACTATTAATACTTGAAGACTGGTGAGTTGGAACTGCACATTACTTGAAGAATCTAAATTTTGGTGCACAATGGTTGTACATGATTTCATGGTTATATAGCGAAATGCATTGAAATCTACTACCATTGAAACATAAATGTAAAAATAGTTGTGAAGATTGTCTATTATATTTTCCTCATGTGTCTTATTTGTTTAGAGCATAAAATTTGTTTTTTTAATTGTTCTAACTGAATAAGATTAAATGAATATTGTAATTGAAAATATATTTTAGCCAGGCGTGGTGGCACACGCCTTTAATCCTAGCACTTGGGAGGCAGAGGCAGGCGGATCTTTGTGAGTTCAAGGCCAGCCTGGTCTACAGAGTGAGTTCCAGGACAGCTAGGGCTACAGGGAGACCCTGTCTCGAAAACAAAAAAAAAAAAAATAAATAAAATAAAAGAAAATATATTTTAAATCCTTGTCATGATTTTTTTTTTTAAAAGAACCTATTGAATTCCTGATTACACAGAACTTTGTGGGTGGTTTTAAATAAATTTTACACTTCTATTTAAAAAATAGAAATAAAGTTGATAATAAGGACAACAGTGAAGCCTACCATTGAGCACCTACTGTATGCGAGACCCTATTAAATCCCCTCCCAGAGGAAGCCCCCCCCAGACCAGACAGCATACACTTGAATTCTCTCAGGTCTGTCTTTTGATTATCACATGATAGCCTCTTGACCACCATCCATTTCTTCTTTCTTCCTACCATCTTGAAATGATTATTGCAATATAGCTGAAGAGGGAAACATCTGAAGCCCCAAGGTTACCCAAGAATTTGCAAAAATATTTCAAATTTGAGCAAATGAGAAATTTAGGACAAGTTGCCTATTTGGACTTGAAATTATCGGGAGAGGGCTCAGCAGGAAAGAACAAAGACCCTTTACACGGGGTCTGAGGAATGTTCATTTGGCCTGCTCCAGGCATATGGAACCATTCAAGAAAGAAACATCAACTTGGGATGTCATTAAAGGAGTTTTTTCCCTTGAGTTCTAAAAGTATATTTTCTTTAATGCACTTTGGATGATTTGCTGTTTTTTTCATATGGAAATTCATTCTGATGATTAACTAAAAATGTAATATAATCTATTAACGGAACTCCCAAATGGCAACCTCAACCAATGCTGTTTTGACAATTCTTCAACTGCCAAAGGACTTAGAAGCTTATGGGAGAGGAAGGTGATACTGTTTGCACAGAGTGCTTTCTGTAATATGTGCACATTTTTGTGAAGTTTAGGTGGGCACCAAGCACTATAATTATTCTATCACAGAACACCAAGACATTTTTTATATACACAGGACACTGATATTACAACTCCACTATTTGGATGGAGAACTTGGATGCTCCATGACTGTAGACAAAAGACACCCAGACATCACCACCCAAATGGCAGCAAAAGCAACTGAAAAAGTTCAAAAGTTAATACCAAAACCTCCCATTTAAGGTCATGATTTCAGGGCATGATTGCCTCCAGTGACTGAACCAGTATAAGCAGTTCCAGTTTCTTGTGTGAAGTTTGCATAAATGAATAGAAAAGTGAAAGATTATGCTGAAATAATTGTAGGTATCTGCATAGACTTGTATTTTTTCAAGATTCTGAGACTGAACTTTTGAATCCAAATACAACAAAGCAGGCAGGAAGGCTGCCTTAGTGTCATTTCCTGTTACTGTGATAAACTACCCTGACAAAAACAACTTAAGAGAAGGGTTTTAGTTATAAACTCCAGGTTATGGTCCATCCTTGTGGGGGAAGTCAAGGCAGAAGAGCTTGGAACAGCTAGTCAATAACAGTCAAGAGCTTTTACTCAGCTTGGTTTTTCCACTCTTATACACACACACACACACACACACACACACGCACACAGAGTAGGCAGGTCTTCCCACCACAATTAACATAATCAAGACACTCCCCTACAGACTTGGCCACAGGCCAGTATGTTCTAGGTAATTCCTCATTGAGACTCTCTTCCCAAGTAATTGTGAATGTGTCAAGTTGACAATTAAAACCACTCAAGAAGCCAAGAAATAATGTCCTCTGATTCAACCCAAATTCATTTATATGGGCTTTTTATTTTTGGAGATGCTATTAACTTTAGTCTTGGCTATATTATTGGGAAGAAAATCAAAGCTGCAGAATTCCACAGAAGAATGAAGTAGAGGAGACGGGCATGGTGGTGAATGGCTATAATCCTAGCACTGGGGAGGTAGAGATGGGAGGATTAGAAATTCTAGGTCATCCTGGGCTACATAGTAAGTTTGAGGCCAGCTTGAGCTACAAGAGACTATCTGTCTATGCAGATCTCCTAATTTGTGTGTGTATATATTGACCATTGTACAGTCAGGGATATAACCAACCTCAGGTTGCTCTCCATCTTGGCCACGGATCCAGGGGCAAGGCTGTGGATATAGATGCCTGGAGGGCTGTTTTCCAAGGCCAGGCAGCAAGCGCCAATGCCTAGTCCAACCCTTGGCTCTGTGAGAGGTACGAGTCAAAGAAAACAAAAGCAAACATTACAGAGTAACCAGAATAGAATACAACCAATTAAAAACTGTATTTAATATATATTCAGATCAATAACCTCTTAGTTTTGGTCTGGACTCAGAACATAAATCTTGCTGTCCATTTTGTCCAATGGTCTGTTGTTCTCTGCTTAGTCTGTGTTTGTAAATAGCTGGAGTACTACTAACAAACAGCTAAGTACTACTAACAGCTAGAGTACTACTAACAACAGCTGGAGTACTACTAACAACAGCTGGAGTACTACTAACAGCTGGAGTACTAATATTTTTATTCTGAACTTAAAACATTTAGACTTTTTGGCCTTTTAACAACTCATTTCTTGGTTATTTATGATTACTAGTCATGATTTCTGTAGTAAGTGTAGATAGAAGGGAAGGGGAAAGATGAAAAGCAGTAAGATTTGTTGACTACCCATGATTTGTAGTTTCTAGTATTCTTAACTCTAATCTCGAATTCCTTAAAATTTTACTTGAATACTAGATGCAAGCTACTTTTTAAAATTTACTATTTTTATTTTAGTGTATGAGTGCAGTGGCTGCATATATACACATGTACCCATGTCATGTATGCACATGTACCCATGTCATGTAGGCACATGTACCCATGTCATGCAATGCCTGAGGAGGTCAGAGAAGGTACTGGATTCCCCTGCATGTGTAGTTACAGATGGTTCTCAGCCACCATGTGGGTCCTGGGAATCGGATGCAGGTCCTCTGCAAGAACAGGTGGTGCTTCTAACTGCTGAGCCAGCTCTCTGGCCCCATTCTTCTTTTTTTTATTTTTATTTTTTTTTTAAACATGATTCCCTGACACACAGTGATTCATCTGGGAAGAGTATGAAGACTGTGTTACTGGTAGCATCCCCTCACTTCTGTAAAATGATTGAAATCTCTACTTTTGATCATACTGCCCACTCAAGAGAATACCATCTGTTCCCAACAGTAGATGTTTCCGAGGAATAATTTTTAAAATTTAGAAAAAAAAATCAATATAAGAACAGATTCCAAACTGTTCTTCAGGAAAGAGTGAGGGGCGAGGCCCGGGAGCACCACCTTTGTTGAGTGTGACCTCCATGACGATCCTGTCTTTGGGTCCAGGAGCCTTCCGACCTAGGGATGAAGAGCCTCCTTCATCAGGGCCTCCTGCTGAGGTTCCCGCACTGGTGTTGAAGCTTGGGGAGCTGCACCTGCTCATGTGTGTGGGGGTGGAGCAGGGTGTGAGGCTGGGGCTGAGCAACTTGGTGCGCACAGTCAGGACAAACAGGCCACTTCTGATTTGCTGCAAAACAGAGGAGGTGGTGAAACATCCAGATTTCTAACTTCCAGCAAAGGGGCCAAACCCAGAAGGAAACAGAGGAGAGTGAGAGGACAGAGATCAGCAAGATGCTCTTACCTTGAAGGTGTGAATGGCTTCTTGAAATGTCAAGCCCTTTATGGGTATTCCGTTGACATCTAGGATTTCATCTCCTGGTGACCAAACATGAGAATTACATAAATGTTCAGCGTTAATTCACTGGATTTGTTTGCTTGAAACTACAGTGACATACCCCAGGGTCCCTGCAGTACGACTGTAAAGTAACTTTTATGGCTTTAATCTACTTTTTTTTTTTTTTTTTTTTTTTTTTTTTTTCAGGGTCTCCCTATAGCCCCAGCCGTCCTGGAACTCGCTCTGTAGACCAGGCTGGCCTTGAACTCATAAAGATCCGCCTGCCTCTGCCTCCCAAGTGCTAGGATTAAAGGCGTGTGACACCACGCCCGGTGGCTTTAATCTGCTTTCATTAACCTAGGATTTAAGAATGTCTTCTAGAAGGAATAATTATTAAAAAAATTAAAAATCCATATTCTTCACCAGTAACTCCATGTTCCAATGTTTAAAGAAAACAGTTCTGGGATTGGGGTGGTAACGCACATCTGTGATCCCAGCCCTTGAGAGGCTGAGGAAGGAGGATCACGAGTTCAAGGCAAGCTCAGGCTACAGAGTGCATTCAAGGTTACAAAGCAAGACTCTGAACTAAAGCAAGCCTTGCCGCATGTGGTGGTTCATGCCTTTAATCCCAGCACTCGGGAGGCAGAGGCGGAAGCATATCTATGACTTTGAGGCCAGGTTTACATAGCGAGTTCCAAGCCATCCAGGGCTACATAGTGAGACCCTGTCTCAAAACAAAACTAAACTAAACAAAACCACTAACTCCTCCCCCAAAACTCCAATGCCAACCAATCACCCGAGAAAACACCAAAAACAACAAAAAAGATTCTGAAACCAACCAGCCAACCAACCCTCCCTCCCATCTACCCACCCACCCACCCAATAACATATACATATACACAAAACAAGTACAAAATATCAACCAACCAACCAACCAACCACAAACAAAAACCAACTGTGGGAAACTTCAAGATCCTGTCCTTTAACCATTGCCATCGTTGACAGTAATATCGTATGGTATTTACTGGATGCAACTGAAGTATTGAGTTTCAAGGCTTTTCTCACAGTCATTGTATAAAACTGAAGCCCACTGACAATGAAGCATGAATATACCTACATTTGGAGAGCCACTCCTATAGTTGCAGAAAGACAAGCTCCTCGAATCCATGGAGGCAACATGGTGTATGGAATAGGGGTTTGATGGTAGAGAGAAAAGCTTGTGGAGGTATAACTGAGAGCTGGTAGTCCCCCAACAGAAATCATCTCAAGTGTGCGGTCTTATTGGGGCAGGTCCAGGGGCTTAGGCTTCTGCTTTGGATATCACTGCAGGGTCATGCAAAATGACTGCCGGGGGGGGGGTTGGTGTGCCAAATTGTGAGGTGCATACACATGCTCGCCTCTCCCTAACCCAAGGCAGCGTGCCCTCTTCAATGCTACAGTCAGGTCATTGTTTCAGTGTTCATAGTGTCTTTTGAGACATCAGATGATGTGGACATCCAGTTGACTTGTAAGAACTTCTCAATTGTACTCTTGTGACATGGGCTATGTTTTGGACTAACATCTCATCAAATACCAAAAGATGTCCCCAAGAGATCAACAGACATATTTTGCCCGCTGGTGTAATAAGGATGGAAGACAGATTTTTTACATCACTGACCAAACTGCTGCTTCCTTCTACCAGTCTTGTAGGATGAATTTCCTTCCAGTGAACTCGCGGCAGGCACATCCATTCTAAAACTGCTCGGCTAGGCTAGACTTTCATTCTTCTGAAACTAGACACCACTATCGCCTGGGTGTTAACTCTTCTTCAAAGAGACAGAAACAAATATTTTGTTCAAGGAATATTAAGCCTGGTCATTTCATAGTGTTACCCAAAGGCTTGCAGAAGCTCTGCCTAAAACCAGGATACTACAGTTCACTCTTACACCAGTTTTTAGAAAGATAGCCGCTATGGTTTAAGTCAACGTAACTGAATAGTCCTATCATTTCTGAAGGTAACTAGAAACGTTCTGACAATTATTTCTTGAAAGATGTGTACTGGGCTAGTGAGCCGGCCCAGTGGGTAAAGGGAGCTCAAGCTTAAGGATCTGAGTTTAATTCCTGGGGCCCACACAGTGGAAAGGGAGAACTGCAAATTGGCTTCTGACTTTCACATAGGCACTGTGACATGAGGGCACTTGCATGCATACATACAGACATACATACATACATACATCATACAGACAGACATCATACATACATACATATATACACAGAGTAAACATAATAAAAATGTTGTGCAATGCTCTCAGAATTCAGAAGAGGGTGTTGGATCCCCTGGAACTGCAGTTACGGATAGTTATTAGCTGCTATGTGAGTGCTGGGAATCGAACCCAGGTCCTCTGCAAGAGCAGTCAATGTTCTTACCTGCTGAAGCCATCTCTCCAGCTCTGAGAATATACAGTCTTAATCCAGATATAGATTTCCTAACAAATATACAGCTATCAACCATACTCAATAAGAAGAAACTTTTTATTAAAAGAAGCTAATATGTAATAAAGGGGTCTCCAGCTTGTTCAAATGTTTCTCAAGTACCATGATACATTCCAGAAGGAAGAATGAATTCTTACATTCAAGTGAGGCAGCAAAACTAAAGTGAGGTGAGCTGAACTTGGGATCAGAATCGGGTTTCGACTTCACTGCTGGTCTATCCCAGAAGCAAATTTCTAGTCACTGACATTTCTGAGAGTCAGGCTCCTCACTAAAATGATCATTCCAAAACATCTAGTCAACAGGCTTATAATGCAGTTAATGAAATAATTTAAAAACATAGAAATGCTTTGTAGAGGTTTAAAGTGCTGTAAAATACAAGGTATATTTCAACAATTAAAACTTTTATTTGGGGGCTGGAGAGATGGCTCAGTTTTTAAGAGCAGTTGCTGTTCTGCAGAAAAACAGGGTTCAAATCCTAGTACCCACAGGATGGCTAACAACTGTCCAGTAACTCCAGGTCTAGGGGATCTGAGACTCTGCTCTGTCCTCCGCTGGCACTGCATGACGTGGGTGCACTTGCATACATGCATAGACATAAAATAAAAATAAAGCAAAAAAGTTATTTGAGGGGAGGGGTAAAAATTTATTTGCAAGGTACAATGTAGAACCTCAGTATTAATCTGCACTCAAAATCACTTGTCTTGTATTTGTGTTTGATAAAATGGTAGGTGCTCTGGAGAATGTTAAGGGTCTTCGATTAGGATCCAAACTATATAATGGTTGATTTCAATGGCAAGACATTAAGTAGCTACCAATAGTCAGATACTCTGCTTCCATATCAGCCCTAAGGTGAGAATGGACTACAACAGTCTCAGAAGTTATTTTCAAGACACGGCACATGATAAGGACCAAGTAGAAAAGGTGACCTACAGTCTCCAATAAAAGCATCAAGCCACTTTCCATACACCATCACAACTCATTAATAGCCCAAGTTTATACCTGAGGAAAGTTAAGCTTGGGCTACATGGCTGTCCAAGATCATGATGAGGAAGTGCTGGGTTCAGTCCAGGTCTGCTGGGCTCTCAAGCCCACGACCTCAGCTGCTGTGCCATTCATTACTATCTTATAAGGGAGTAGAGTCTGAAGGTATCAGGTCCGGGCCCCTGTGCACTGCCTACAGGCTTGTGCCTACCTTCTTTAAGTCTCCCATCCTCTGCAGCTGATCCATTTGGGAAAATGGTCTTGACAAAAATTCCCATCTGGCCTCGAATGCAGTCTCGACCTCCAGCAATGCTAAAGCCAAGGCCCTACATTAAAGTAGACAGAGTCTGGGTTGATATTGCAGAACTTAACTGAAGGCGTCCTTCCCTGTAGTATCTGACTGAGATATCTTTTCTAACGAGGTTAAAGGTAGACAACTAATTTCCAGCTCAAGTTCTCCTCTATTTCCTTCCTCTAATAGAGTTGGATTTCACCAGTTGTGTACCTTATTAAGGGGAGGGATTCAGGTGGAACATCTGAAATGGCTAATATCTGATAGTCTTTGACGCCAAGAATAATAATGGTTTATCAGCCAACCAGGTGACTCTTCAGCACTGTCTCAGACTTTGTGGGCCCCATGTTTGTTTCACGCTTTTGTATAACATCAGAGCAGATATTTTGATATTTGGGTATTATGGAGTTATTCACACATTTTTACCACAGCAACACCATTGAGCTTCTCTCATAAGGATAACAGGGAGCTTCGTGGGAAGGTACAGCTGGCCTATTTCGCTCAACAGAGGCAAAGACTGGGGGTCATTCCTCCCACCCTTGTCTTGCACCCTCGCATCCAGCCAGGTATTGGTGATTCCTCATATCATAAGGGCAAAGATCGTGCTCTGGGACCTGCAGGAAAGAATGCTAGGGAAGCTGCATTTTATATACATATTCCATGTACAGACAAATGAAACTGAAAAGTAACCACTTAAGGAACATACGCTGCCACTCGCCTGTACAGCAAAAAGCCCACAGTTAAAAGCACTCACCTTGCCTTTCTCTTTGTACAGCCCAATGATGGAAATGACTGACGGCCGTATGAGCCTCCAAGGAGACTCCACGTGGGTGGTGCTGAGGGAGCGAGTGGACTTCTTCACAATATGGTATTCCTAAAAAGCAGCACAAGGCAAGACCCGAGATTCTCATTCATTGTGCTATGGGCTCCGGCATACAAAGAGACTTGGAAAATCTCAGCTGTCTTTTGTGGTACCAATTTCCCCCTGGTCCATCTGTTTCAGTGCCTTAAAGAAAGTTTACTCTCGACACTGTGGGAGCAGGAGCTCCTCGCTCCCCCCCCCCACAAAGAACTACCCAGAGACCCCAAGCACTTGCATTCCTCTGACCCTAACCATATGTCACAGATCCTTCAGGAATGGAATCAGGAACTAGAAATGAACATGCCTCAAAGATACAGGATGGAAAAAAAAAAAAAAAGATACAAGACGACCAACCAGCCTGTGGTCTGGCTCCTCTTGGAAATCACCCCCACCCCAACCCCAAGTTCATAAGCATGGGTAGAAAGTATCTCACCATTTTAAGCTTAATTTATTCATTCATTCAAAAACCTAGCAAGCCCATGTTTCTTATAAAAAGCAAACCACAAACCCAGACAACTGTTTTTCCACATAAAATATCCTGTTGAGATACGGCAGCCATCTCAGCTCTAATCCCTTGTATTTGGAAAAATCAAAAACCTTCCTGTAAGCCACACTTTCCCTCTAACACAGTGGCTCAAATCTCAATCTTTTTATTGTGCCACCACTCACGATATTCAGGTGTATTATCAGGGTGCACGATATCATAATCAAGAGATTAAGCGACTATTTTAAACCACTTCTTTAATTTAGCTCTCTGTTCTCCTTCTTAGAAGAATGTTTTATGTGATGCAGATATTTTAGCACAAGTGAAAAAATCATTTCATGTTTAATATGAGAAAAGATCTACCACAATTTGTTTTGATCCTTAATTTGTGTTTGCTTCATTCATATGAATGAAGGAACAAGATGTCCCCCAGCGATATTTTGTACCCCTTGGCAGCTTAGAGAATTATGCAGTTTGACAGAATGTCTGCCAGTAACATGGGCCCAGACTTGGTTTCATTAAATAAATGATGTGGGCTTGGCAGCATTGTTACCCTTTTACTGAAACCACTGCAGAGAACACCAGGCATGGCCGGTAGGTTGGCAGTCCTTGGACACAGGTTCATGTATAACCCCCTCAGGGAGCTCCTTCTGGTCACTGGGCTTGGCACTTCTTTGTGCCGTTTCTCTCTTGGAAATCAACAGAAGTCAGAAGGCTGTGTGTGTCACTTGGCTAAGAGTCTCGGGGGTCTCCTGTACCTTTAGACCTATGCTATCTAATACAGTGCCACTAGCCGCCCATCACTATATGCTTAAATCAAAGCACATTAACATTAAAATTAACATGAAAAAAACTGGCAGGTGTCATGGCACGTGACTTTAACCCAACACTTGGGAGGCAGAGGCAGGTGGATCTCTGAGTTTGAGGCCACAAAACAAAGATTAAAATACACCCCTCAGTCTTCCAATATTCATAGCTGAGACACATGTGGCCACCATCTTCCATCCATGGACAGCATGTAGGATCCCAGGCATGTTACAGGCACACAGCTCACACTCACCCACTCAGTTGTTATTATGATCACCGTGCTCTTATTAAATAAGCAATGGTGGTTTGCCACAGACTGAGAGACGCCATTGTCTCCTGGCACTTGAGAGCAATTCTTAGTTCCAAAACACACAGCAGAAAGAGAAAGAAGATACTGAGATCCAGTAAGAGATTATTCTACTTTTTTTCAACTATTGGGCTGATTTCCTTCCAATCTTTCTTTCTCTGTAGCTCTGTCTCTACTCTCTCTAGGCTCAAATATACTTGGCCTTGATCAGTGGGCAGTTCAATCTCACACACACAGAGAGAGAGAGAGAGAGAGAGAGAGAGAGAGAGAGAGAGAGACATGCACATTCTTCCATCTCTAATCAAAGAGAACAAGAGACCTATTGCCCCACATTAACCTGTGATGTTCCAGTAGAATCCAGCAGCTGGGGAAGAGAGTGCTTCCGGCCATCTCGGGAGACCTCCAGCATCCTGGCCCGGGGATCCCCATGGCGCACCATCAATTCATTATATTCTTCAACAGACTCTAGGCGGTGGACACCTCCTGCAGTAAAGCAGATGGGAACACATGGCTTGATAAGGAATGAGAAGAATCTTAAGAGGAGCCATGAGCCTAAACTTGCTGCATTTTCAAGCACTGCATGATTTCAGAAGGTCTAGAGTCCACCCAAAGACCAAGTTTACCTGGCCCCTCCACTATGTTCTGCATAAGCCCATTGGGTTCTGAAGTGACCAGACTAGCTATGGACAATGCATGTGTTGAGTCAGATTTGGGATTGGTACGAACGACAAAGTAGGTAACAGGTCATCAGCTGGTCTAGTGATGGAGAACATCAACTTAGGGTTGCCATGGTTTCACTGCTGGGTGGATGCTTTTATTCCACATGTAGTAATGAATTTTGCGGGGAGAGCTGCAATTCAGAGGGGTCTTGCTGTTCAGGTCAAGGTGGCCTGGACTTCACAATTCACTTCTGCCTCCTGAATGCTGAAATTATAGGTGTGGACCACCAGGCCTGGCTTAGTAATGATTTTTTTTGGTCTTTTTTGAGACAGGGTCTCCCTGTAGCCCCAGCTGGCCTGTAACTCACTCTGTAGACCAGGCTGGCCTTGAACTCAGAAAGATCCATCTGCTTCGGCCTCCCAAGTGCTAGGATTAAAGGCCTGTGCCACCATGCCAGGCTAGTGATGACTTTTTAAATAAACTTTTTATTAAGTTTATTAACTATAGCTTCAATGTGCACAAATCCTAAGTATACAGGTAAGTGAAATTTTTTTAAATTCTTTTATTTTTGTATGTGTATGAATGTACTGTCTGCATGTAGGTTTGTGAACCCGTGTCGTGCAATGCCGCGGAGGTCAGAAGAGGGTCTCAGATTCCCCTGGAACTGGAGTTCTCCTGGAATTGGAGTTACAGACGGTTCTTAACTGCCATGTGGGTGCTGGGGATCGAACCCTGGTCCTCTGTAAGAGCAGTCGGTGCTCTTAACCGCTAGGCTCTCTCTCCAGCCCAGGTAAGTGAAATTTAACACACACTTACCTCTAACCCAGATCAAGTCATGACATCAACCAGAACCTCAAAAGCTCCCTTGGTGCCAGTGACTGCCCTTCACCCAATGGTAACCATGATCTGCATCTCAATCATCGTAGATCACTTGTGCCCATTTTTGAACTCTATATAAATATATATGTAGGATATGTACTTTTTGTATAGCTCCTTGCTCTTAACATTAGTTTTATTATTTTGTATGTCTCTGTGTGTGGGGACAGATACGCCAAGGTGCACATGTGCAGGCGAGAGGGCAATTTATAGGAGTTCAATTCTCTTCTCCCATTATGTGGGTCTGGGGATTGAATTCAGGTCATCAGGCTTGGCAGCAAGTGCCTTTACCCACTGACCCATCTTGCTGGTCCCTAACATTTATTTGTGAGATTTGACCATGTTGTTTGTATGCCAATAGTTTGTTCATTTCCATTCTGTATACCATGTTATTGGTAAAGCACATTCCAGGGTTTATACATTCTGTTGTTGAGGGGCATTTGGCTCATTTCCAGGTAAAGCTTGAATTCCAGCTAAAATGGCAGTATTTTTTTGGGGGGGGAGGGGGAGGTAAGGGCCACACAGTACATGCTTTTATCTTTGTCACCTTCTCCCCCCTGCCTCTCTCTTTTCCTCACTAAAAATATAGAGAGCTTTTTCTAGCTCTCTATATTTTAAGGTGTGCACACAGCTGTGGGCTATAGTTTGCTGACTCCTGACCAAGAATACAGCTATTGTATATTCGCACACATCTCCTACACATGTAAAATCTGCTGGGTGACAAGTAGACACAGAGGTGCTCAGCTCCTGGCCGCTCTCCTCCGTGCAGCGTTTCATGTAGATGTGGAGGTGCTGGTTCCTGGCATCTCTTCTCTCTGCAGCTTTGTTTTACCTACAGGATGAGCTCTTGCTTCCTCCATACCTGCTCTCTGTCAGTCTCTAATATCAGCCATTCTGGTGGTTGTACCTGCAATGTTATTGTGCTTTTCTTTTTTTTAATTTTATTTATTTCTGTATGTGTATGAATGTACTGTCTGCATGCAGGTTTGTGCACCCGTGTCGTGCAATGCTGCGGAGGTCAGAAGAGGGTGTCGGATTCCCCTGGAACTGGAGTTCTCCTGGAATTGGAGTTACAGATGGTTCTCAGCCACCATGTAGGTGCTGGGGATCGAACCCGGGTCCTCTGTAAGAGCAGTCGGCGCTCTTAACTGCTAGGCCATCTCTCCAGCCCTGTTATTGTGCTTTTCAATTTGTATTCCACTGATGACTAATGAGATCAAGTTCTTTTCATATATCCACTGGCTGTTTCCTTTTGTAAAGTGGCTGTCCATCTTCTACCTGTTCTTTTATTAGCTTTTCTTATTAATGGGAATTTTTATTTTAATGTATCTGAGATTATGAATGTTTGTGTGATTTATGTATTATAAGTATTTTTCCTACATCTGTACCTTATATTGTTTTAGTGGTATTTTTTTGACAAAGAGAAAAATTCATAGTTTTAACAGAATAATGAAGTTATGCAAGGATATTTTAAGAAGTGTATTGTTAGACAATTGTGTCATTGTGCTGTGATCACAGCATGTATTTATACAAAATAAGATGTTGCTGGGTGTGGTGGTAAATAACCTTTAAGCTCAGCACTTGGGAGGCAGAGGCAGGCAGATCTCTGTGAGTTTGAGTCCAGCCTGATCTACATTGTGAGTTCCAGACCACCATTCTCTTTCTCATTCAGTCCTGAGCCCATGAAATGGTGCTGTCCACGTTCAGCGTGGGTCTTCTCACCTCCATCAATGCAGTAAGAAAACCTCGCACAGGCATGCCCACAGGCCAGCCTTATCCAGAGGATTCTTCATGGAGGGTCCCTTCCCAGAGGATTCTAGATTGTGTCAAGTTGATGGTTAAAACTAACAGTCATAGACGGCCCTAATATCACTATGTGATACAATTACACAGGACCACAGTTGTATATATGGTCCATTTTTGACCAAAACACCATTCTGCAGGCACAGCTGTAAATCAGCCTTTACCTTTATGGTTGATACTTCTGTGTCCTATTTAAGAAACTTTTGTAGCATTTATATATAATTATTATATATGTATCTATGCAGAATGTGTATGTGATGTGTGTGTGTATGTGTGTTGGAATGAATGTATGTGTATGTGTGTGTGTGTGTGTGTGTGTGTGTGTGTTGGAATCCAGGCCTCATGCTTGCTAGTTATACACTCTAGCACTGAATTATATTCACAACTTTGTAGTAAAGATTTAAAAAATTACTGCCGGGCATGGTGGCACACACCTTTAATCCTAGCACTTGTGAGGCAGAGGTAGGCGGATCTCTGTGAGTTCAAGGCCAGCCTGGTCTACAGAAGGAGTTCCAGGAGAGCTGGGGCTACAGGGAGACCCTGTTTCAAAAAGACCAAAAAAATTACTTTATTACTTTATTTATTACTTTATTACTTACTTAATTTATTTTTGGTCTTTTTGAGACAGGGTCTCCCTATAGCTCCAGCTGTCCTGGAACTCACTATGTAGACCAGGCTGGCCTTGAACTCACAAAGATCCACCTACCTCTGCCTCCCAAGTGCTAGGATTAAAGGTGTGTGCCACCACACTGGCCCACTTTTATTTTATTTATTATTCTTATGTGTATGAGTGTATTGCCTGCATGTATGTAAGTACGCCTGTGTTATGCAATGCCCATGAGGTCAGAAGAGGGCATTTGATTCCCCTGGAACTGGAGTTAGGGACTGTTAGCTGCTGTGTGAGTGCTAGGAACTGAACCAGTGCTCTTAACTTCAGAGCCATCTCTCCAGCCCGGATGCTAGGAACTGAACCAGTGCTCTTAACTGCAGAGCCATCTCTCCAGCCCAGATGCTAGGATTGAACCAGTGCTCTTAACTGCACAGCCATCTCTCCAGCTGGGAGATTTTTTTTTTAAAGACAGGGTCTCCTTGTAGACCCAGCTGGCCTGGAATTTACTATGTAGACTATGCTGGCTTTGATCTCACAGAGATCCACTTGCCTCCTAAGTACTGGGACTAAAGCCACCATACCTGGCTGATCTATAGATTCTTTAGAAAATCAGTTTCTCCTAGACTGTGTAATGATTTCATTGATGACCTACAGTTTTCTGCTAGAAATTTCTCTACAAGTTTTTCATGGAATAAGGCAGGATAATAATATATTTATTTATTTATTTTAATTTTTTTAAATTAATTTTATTTATTTCTGTATGTGTATGAATGTACTGTCTTCATGCAAGTGTCGCGCAATGCCGCGGAGGTCAGAAGCGGGCGTCGGATTCCCCTGGAACTGGAGTTCTCCTGGAATTGGAGTTTCAGATGGTTCTCGGCCGCCATGTGGGTGCTGGGGATCGAACCCTGGTCCTCTGCAAGAGTAGTCGGCGCTCTTAACCGCTAGGCCATCTCTCCAGCCCAAGGATAATAATATATTTAAAAAAGACTACACCAGGGATTGGAGAGATGGCTCAGCGGTTAAGAGCACTGAATGCTCTTGCAGAGGACCCGGGTTCAATTCCCAGCACCCACATGGTGGCTAAAAACCATTTTAGGCTGGATGTGGTGGTGCACGCCTTAGACAGAGACAGGTGGATCTCTGTGAGTTCAAGGCCAGCCTGGTCTACAGAGCAAGCTCCAGGCCAGCTGGGACTAAAGGGAGACCCTGTCTTAAAAAGCCCCCCCACAAAAGAAAGAAAGAAAGAAAAAATACACTGATGATTTTTTAATAGTGATATAATACTGATACAATTAATGTTTTAAGGCATCACTAAAGGCTTGACTTTGTGAAGTAGGTTTTCAGGCATCTGAAATTCCTTTGCAACCAAGGGAAATTTAACATTTTAAAAAGATCACAAACTTAAGAGATTAACATGGATAACTCAAAAGTACTGGAGGTTAGAGAGATGGCTCAGTGGTTAAGAGCACTGACTACTTTTGTAGAGGACCCAGGTTTGATTCCCAGCACCCACATGTGGGCTAACGATTGTCTGTAACTCCAGTTCCAGGGGATCTAACTCTCCTGACTCTGTGGGCACTGCATGACGCCAGTGCACTTGTGTCCTTGCAGGGAATACACTCATATACATAAAATAAAATAATAATTATTACTTCTTTTAGTCTTTTAGAGACAGGGTCTACCTGTAGCCCCAACTGTCCTGGAGCTCACTATGTAGACCAGGCTGGCCTTGAACTCACAAAGATCCACTTGTCTCTACCACACCTGGCAATAAATAAAATATTTTAAAAAATCAAAAATACTGAAATTAAGGGAGAGGTCCTACTGGCAAGAACGGAGGTGTGCAACCAAATAGACTGGGGCTTCAGTATCAGAAGAGTGCTCCATGAAGTGACAGATGACGCTGCTGTGGTCATTCTGGAGCCAGACTGGGCAAAACCCTCAAGAAAGGGCTGGAACTCCACACACATATTTTTAAATAATTCATAACTTAGTAATTCATGGCCAGATTGATCTTTCTTGGCAAGCTTACTCATCTGAAAAAGATTTATTAGAAGAAAATTCCTTCTGAGTTGACAGGGAGGTGCTTATCACCAAAGGAGAGAAACCACATTCAGTAGCTCCACCGAGAAAGCCCAGTATGAGAATACCACACTGACTCATTTAGGAAAACTATGAAATAAACATCCAGATTTATAGGACAGACAGGTTAGGGACTCACCACATTAAAGTTTCCTATATGCAAATGTCTTTAGAATACAGCTCCCAGCACCGAATCAAAGTCCAGCTCCTTAAGCCTTGTCAGTGTGTCTCCAGATCACCTTTCTGTCTTCTCTCTCCCACAGTGCTCTATCCTGATGACTGTCAAAGAAGTGTCCTCCTCCCGACTTCTCTCTAGCCTTCTCTCTTTACCCCTATTCACTCTTGCCAAGGCTTGCTGGATTGAATCATTATTGCCATCAGAGGTTACTGGGTCTTTCAAATGGTAGGATTAAAAACGGTTGCCCAAACTTCTTGCATCAGTTTTCCTATTGTCTGGAAAATCTCTCGTTCTTCTCCCTCCACGTCTAGGCCATCAGCCTCCTGTCTTCTACTGAATCCTGCCAAGGTCTCTGCCCTCCTTTCCTGTTGCTTCCAAATGCCTCTCCCCAGCACCACAGTCCAGAGATACTTCCAGTCGCTGTGCCTCGTGTATGTGCGTGAGCCTTATCTGTGCCATCACTGTGTGGACACGTGGGCTGCCTCCCCTGAGACTAACAGTTATTAAGCAAGCCTTCCTGCCTGAACCCATTCAAACATTTTTTTCCCTTTTTGAGAGGGCAAGAGGCAAGAACAACAAGAATGAAAATGAAAATGACCATGATGAACATAATACTAATGACTTCAACAGTAAAACAGTAGCAGCCACTTAGCGGGAAGGGCCCACTGCTATCACGCTCTGGAGTGACAGTGTTAGATGGCTCTACCACATTTATTGGAAAAATGCATATTATAACCCTCATTTCACACAAAGAGACTGAGGCTCAGGAAAGTCACTTGTCTCAGGTCATTCCCCTTAGGGGCAGTTCCAGCTGACGCATGCATAGGCCTGGATGGTGTGAGAAGCTACAAGGTGACATCCCTCGGTGGCATACAGTGGCCAGACCAAGACTGGCCATCAGCCGACTGCAGTGCTGGCTCCAGCTAGAAAATCACACATCAGAAAGTCCTTGCGTCTAGAAAGCCTCACATGAGGTAGGAAACAGAATTCTTTCCACGATCCCCAGGAAGCCAGGGCTGGAAAGAACTGTCTGGAAGGCAAATCCTCGGTGACCTTTGGGATTTCCTTTAACTTCTCTGATCTCATCCATAAAATAAGGAATGTGACTGCACTGGTTTCAAAGGTCCCTGTATCTCCTGTGAGCTCTGAGCGCCTCCCTGGAGACTGCTTAGAAGGTCCTGAGGAACTCTGTCAAGACAGCTGACCAGGGCCTGTGCTATGATCTTGTGACTCCCGCTCTGGCACACCCAGGATTTAAAGAGGGGTCTCTCAGTCCTTCTGGAGGGCTGGGAGCTGTCTCCAGGTGAGAACTTCCAGAGTCTCTATCAGCCTCGAGTCGTCATCATCTCCTCCTGCTAGAAATCAACCTCTAAGGCCCATTTAAACACAGCTCTGCCTAATTATGCTTGATTATGAATACAAAATAATTTTATTAATAATAGGGCTTAAAATGATACACTTTGGTCAGATGCTGCTATCTTATTTGAGAATGAACTCCTCAGAGGGAGAAGGGCAGGAGGTTCTCTTGGCTGGAGCATAGTCACTAACCTTTCCAGGGATCTGGGTGCAGAAGAGGAAAAGGGTGGTTTGGGGGTGTTAACAGACTATGCCTTGTATTAGGTGCTTTTTTGTGCAACAGAAACAAAATCTTTAGCTCAGTGATAGAAGAACCAGGGTTCTATTCCCAGCACTGCAAGAATGGAAATAAAATTTGGGATCAGCAAAATGGTTCAGTGGGTAAAGTACTTGCCGTACAATTCTGGTGACCTGAATTTAATATTTGGAATCCACACATAGGGTAGAAGTGGAAACCAACTCCAGAAAATCCTCTTCTGACCTCCATGGCATACATGTAACCAAATACACATAACACACAATCAATCATTAATCACCCATCCATCAATCATCAATCAGTCAATCAGGCAATCAATTTGCCAAACCTTTCAAAGTTAGGATATTACCCATTTTTGGCAGGTGTGGGAGTCAACATTGGGGAAGGTTAAAAACTAGCCCCAAAGTTGCTAAGGGTTAAAAGCTCAGTTCTACAAAAAAAAAAAAAAAAACCAAAAAACTAAAAAGCAAAAACCATGTGTGGTGGCACACGTCTTTAATCGTAGCACTCGGGAGGCAGAGGCAGAGGTAGGTGGATCTTTGTGAGTTCAAGGCCAGCCTGGTCTACAGAGCGAGTTCCAGAACAGCTGGGGCAACAGGGAGACCCTGTCTTTGAAAAAAAAAAAAAAAAGCTCAGTTCTGTCTCTTATCCCAGATGCCTATCATGAGTGGATAGCCTGGGCTACCTCCTCCTCTAGGCCAGTAGACACTGCCCCAGAAGCCCATGTCCCATTTAGAGACTCATAAAATGCATTAGTATCTTTTTTTGTGTGTGTGATAGAGTCTCCCTTCAGCCCCAGTTGGTCTGGAACTCATTATGTAGACCAGGCTGGCCTTGATCTCACAGAGATCTGCCAGTCTCTGCCTCCTGAGTGCTGGGATTAAAGGGCATTATGTCTTTAAAATTTTTGTTTTTATGTATATGATGTTTTGGCTGCATGTATTAAATGCATCCGTGTCCTGCAAGGCCCACAGAGGCCAGAAGAGAGCACTGGATTCCCTGGAGCTGGAGATGTGGAGGGTTGTCAGCTGCATACGGAGCTGGAACTAACCTCGGGTCCTCTGCAAGAGAAGTCAGTGCTCTTAACCTCTGACCGTCTCTAGATCCAATATCTTTAAAAAATTATTTTTATTTATGTGTATGTATGTGTGCCTGTGTGAGTTTATGTGCACCATGCATGTGTAGATTCCCGTGGAACCCAGAGGGCATTGGATCTCCTGGGACTGGAGTTATAGGTAGTTGTGATTGCCTAATGTATTATTAGGAACTGAACCTGGGTCCTCTGCAAGAAGAGTAGGTGCTTTTAACCACTAAACCATCTTTCCAGGCCTCTTTCTTTTTTTTAATGCAAAAAGTGTTGAGCATAATAGTAATAAATACATGATAATGAATCCAGTGTGTATCTTGTGAGTATGTTTGTGAGTGTGGTATATGCTGTGTGTTGGTAATCATGTTCAGACTTGTATGTAGAGGATGCCAGTGTCATCTTCTATTGTTTTATACCATTTATTCATTTTTTATAATTTCAGTTTTTCTTCTTTTTTTAAATTTTATGTGTATGAGTGTACTGTCAGCATGTAGGTAGGTGCACCCATGTTGTGCAGTGTTGCAGAGGTCAGAAGAGGGTGTCAGATTCCCCTGGAACTGGAGTTAAAGATGGTTTTTAGCCGCCATGTGGATGCTGGGAATTGAACCCGGGTCCTCTGCAGGAGCAGTTGGTGCTCTTAACCTCTGAGCCACCTCTCCAGCCCCCTCCATTTATCCATTTATATATATAATTTATTATATAGGAAGTAATATAATTATTAAATAATACTCACTCATATATATATATTTATTTATTTTTATTTTTTGTGGGCTGTGTATGTGTTAAGGAGCCAGAGATCAGCGTTTTGAGTATTCTTCTTGCTTGCTCGTCACATTCCTTACTTTCTGTGTGTGTGCTGTGTGTGCACATGTATACGGCTGCGCTTGCCCCTGAACGTGCAAGTAGAGGCTGGAAGCTGAAGCCGGATGTCTTCCTTTTTGCTCTCTACTTTAGTTTTGAGGAAAAGGTCTCTCACGGTTCCTGGAGCTTGCTGTTTCAGCTGGGCTGACTGGCCTGTGAGGCCTGGGATCTGCCCGTCCCTGCCCCTCCTTGCCCAGCGCAGGGGCTATGCATGTATGTGTGCTATGTCTGGCTTTTAGTGGGGGGTCCTCATCTACCCACTGAACCATCTCTTTCATTTTCAGTGTGTATCTTTGTAGCAGTACAGCCACCAAGTTCCATTTTTATGGAAGAAAGTGGCTGCTATCAAGGCAGAAGTGCTGAGGATCCATGAAAGTCATCTGCATCTCTGCCCTGTCCCTCAGAGCATGGCCAGGTCCTGTGAGGAGATGCCCGGGAAGTGTCGAATATGAAACCTATCTGTTCTGAATGTTACAACCCCATCCTCCATTTCTCCTGCTTACCTGAGATGCAAATTTGATATGAGATAGAGTACCCTTGCCACTTTTCCTGATTGACTAAGAGTTTGGGAGGGGAGTAGATTCCATACTGAAAGGGTCACCTGAAATCCCATTAAGACAAATGAGCCAAACATTCAGGAAATTGAAGTTTCAACAGAAACACACAGAGATGTTGACGTTCACTTGGTTTTATGGTTCAAACCCAGACATGCATGTGGGTAGTCAAGGCTTAATGGAGCTGCTATGCCAGGACACGCCTCAGCCGAGGAAAAAACGACTTGGAGATTTTTAAGGAGATAAAGAGCTTATCTTACTAGGCTTGGTGGCGCAAGCCTGGGTAAACTCTGCTCTCAGGAGGATACAGAAGGATCAGGAGTCCCAGGCTGGCCTGGGAGATGCAGTGATTTCAAGTCTAGCCTGGGTCATGCCATCCCCCGAGTTCATCCCCTTAACGGGGTCATCTCTCTGCTCTTGAGGGTGCAAGCTTGTCTCCAGGGTGCATGGGCAGACTTCCCGCTTACCTGAAAGACGGCTCTTGAGTTTCATCTTACTGCTGCCCTGTTTGGGGCTGTCCAAGCTCCCCTTGGCTTCCTCAGTGCTGCCCACATCCTGGGACTCTTCTGACTCGGGCATCTGAAATGCAGAGCACAGAGCTGATGGGAGAGGCTAGGCCTCAGCAAGGTTGGAAGAGCAAGAAGTCATGTGAGAAAAAGTGTCAAAGGATCAACGCCCAGCCTGGCAGATAACCACTGTGTCGCACAGGGCAAGTTTCTCCTCGGGATGTCTCCATTGTGGGGTAGCACCAGGGCCACCTCAGACTGAAACGACCCCCTGGGGCTCTTCCCACTCCCTTTCTACCTGGAGGGAAGCTAGTTGGTTAAGATCACCCCAGGGTAAGTTAGCCAGTGGCAAAGCCAGATTGAAAACCCAGGTCTCTTGGCTTATGGTTCGGTGATTTTTGTATGATGCAAACCAAAGCTAACATTAAATCAGAAATGTAATTTATTTTATCTTACTTTTTAAATAGAAAATTTGTGAATTTCATACATCTTGATTATATTTATAGACCCTCTCCCCTATCTGCATCCCCCAACGCCCCTCCCCAACTGGATTCTATGCATTCTGTCATATACGTTAAGGCCTAACGAGCCAAGTTGTATCCCCCATGTGTCTCTGGTTGTGAGCCCATCCACTGGGGCCTGGTCAGCCTATCTAGCATCACTCCCTTAAAGGAGACCAACTCTCCTCCTCCTAGCACTCATCCATTGCCAATAGTTTCTCAGCTAAGGTTGGGGCTTCTCACCGATTTCCCCCTTCTATGCTGGGTTCTTGTCCAGTTGGAGCTTGTGTGGGTCTTGTGCATGTCGTCACCATTGCTGTACGTTCACATGAGCAAGTTCCCAGCCCCCCTGGAAAACTTTCCTGGCTCTTATAGTCTCCCCTACCCTTTCTTCCGCAATGGTCCCTGAGTTCTGGGTGGCAGAGTTAAGCCAGAAATTTAAACTCAGTTCTAAGGTTTCTAAAATACATTAAAACTTTGAGTTCATGTAATAACAGAGATATGCTCTAAGAAACGTGGTTTTAGGCAATGTTGCTATTATGGGGATACCGCAGTGGGTACTCCCTCAGACCTGGATTATTTAGGTCAGTCACTAGGGGAGGTGTCAGGACGGTTAGGAGACATGATAAATTTGACATCCACAAAGCACACTACTTTACTTTTAAGATTAATACAAAGAGGGGCTGGAGAGATGGCCTAGTGGTTAAGAGAACCGACTGCTCTTGCAGAGGACCCGGGTTTGACCCCCAGCACCCACATGGCAGCTAAGAACCATCTGTAACTCCAATTCCAGGGGAACTCCAGTTCCAGGGGAATCCGAGACCCTCTTCTGACCTCCGTGGCATTACATGACATGGGTGCACAAACCTACATGCAGACAGTACATTCATACACATACAAAAATAAATAAAATACACATACAAAAATTAAAAATTAATAAAAAAAAATAAAAAAAATAGAGAGTTGACTCTAAAGTAATAAGAAGCAAAGGAAATCTGGGAATGGTGGTGCATGCCTTTAATCCCAACACTCAGGAGGCAGAGGCGCTTCGATCTCTGTCAGACTGAGGCCAGTCTGGGATGGTCGGCTACACAGTGAGATCTTGTCTCAAACAAGAACGAAAAAAAAATGCCTACTATAGTAAAAATATAAATGAGTAATGACGTTGTTTACTATCAAACATTATGTAATGTATATTAACTGAGTATGCTATATTTTTCTTTTTTCTTTTAAATGTATTTAGTTTTTTGGGGGGGAGGTTTTTAAAAATTTTTATTATTTTTTTTATGTGTATGAGTGTACTGTCTGCATGTAGGTTGGTGCACCCATGTCGTACAATGCTGTGGAGGTCAGAAGAGGGCATTGGATTCCCCTGGAACTAGAGTTAAAGACGGTTCTTAGCCACCATGTGGGAGCTGGGAATCGAACCCTGGTCCTCTGCAAGACCAGTTGGCGCTCTTAACCACTGAGCCCTCTCCAGCCATTTTCAACATATGTAGTTTACAAATATTTTTATTTTATGTGTATGAGTGTATTGCCTGTATGATATAAGTGTATCCATGTTGTATAATATCTGTAGAGGTCAGAAGAGGGTGTCAGTTCTGCTGGAACTAGAGTCATAGATGGTTGTTAGCTGCCATATGGGTACTGGGGACAAAAGCTGAGTTCTCTGCACCGCTCTTAACTGTCTAACCATCTGTCCTTCTCCCTCAATTAACATTTTTAATTGAATTTTTATGCATTTCATAAAATACATCTTAATCATATTCAGAACCCCTCCCAAGATCCATGCAAAGTTAAACCAAGCATATGCTGTGTTTCTCTGTGACTACTGGTACAGAGGTGTTTGTGTCAGCATCACCAACTTGTTGCACTACAATGTCGCTAAGTTATAAGACTTTTTCAGCTTAAAATAATCTCATGGGGACCACCATTGCGTATATAGCCAACCAGTGACTAAAACGTTATGTGTCCCATAAGAAAGTCTTCTCCAGTCACCCCAGCGTGCTGTGTGCTACACTCCTGAGTCCAAACTAAACACAGGTTCTGTGGAGGTGGCAGCCTCAATGTCTGTGGGTCATATGTTTGGCATCAGACTTCAGGAGGTGATGCGGAGAAGACCATCCCAAAGCTCATCGTGTCGTGAATCCCAGACCATGCTAAAGAGTACACTATTAGATTAAATAAAGGAAGACAAGTGTTTGAAGGTATTGGTTAAAAATCAGAAGAGGCTATTGGCTCTCTCCTTGGAGGAATAACCCATGGCTGATGCCACAAGCTTACATCCTCTACAGGTTAAGAGATGTTATAAGCCACAGTAAAATGTGGGTAAAAATGTAATTCATGGATTAACATATCATCCAAACATATGTGTCTATGCCAAAGTAACCTACCATAACTATTAGTGCTGCTTAAATACCTATATATCTAATTGCTTGTGCTTTATTAGTAGGATTGAAAGCTTACTCCTGGACAAACTGTCAGCCCATGAAAGGAAACAGCCAGAATTGACCAGAGTCCAAGTCAACAGCTCCAGAGAGAGTGGACTGTTTTACCTCTCATCCACCTGTGCCCCTTTTCTAAGCCTAGGGAACAATCTGCGGAAGAGGGGGCATGGTAGAATGTAAAGGCTGCGATTGGGGTGAATGGTGAAACTACAGCGATGTAGTCTGGACACTCATTTGATCAACTTGATTGAACAAACAACCTGTCACCCCCCACTGGATGGTGGGGCTGTGGGGGTTTGGGCAAAACAGCCTGCAGATTGGTTTTGCACAAAGGATGCTTGTACTCATGGATTATCACTTATAGCTAAAAAATGAAAAAAAAAAAAACAGAGAAAGATGCAGGACAGTTATGGCAGAATACATGATATGGGATGGGGGGGGGGGGGGGGGGAAGGGAAAGGGAAATATGCCTGATCTGAATTGGAAAATGATGTACGAAATGCACAAAGCATCAATAAAAATTAAATTAAAAAAATCGGAAGAGGGAGAGGAATGGGGACTGGGCTCAGTTGGCAAAGTGCCTCCCATGAAGGCCTGAGGAACTGTGTTCAGACCCCCAGCACCCATGTGAAAGCAGGAGTGGTGGTCCTCTCAGACATTGTATAGGCAGTGTGAATGGGTGGAGGGGAGGTGCAGCAGTAGGCAGATTCCCAGAGTTCACTGAGAAATCCCATCTGCATAAATAAGGTGGAAGGGCTGGAGAGATGGCTCAGTGGTTGAGCGCACTTCCTGTTCTTCCAGAGGAGCCAAGATCAGGTCTTAATACCCATGTATTAGAGGCAGCTCACAAGGCCCAGGAACTGTGACACCCTCTTCTGGCCTCTGTGGGCACCTGCACATAGGCATATACACTCCCAAAGACATGCTTAAATGTACATAGACAAAAATAAATATTTGAAAAGAAATAAGGTGGAGATATTGAGGAAGACAGCCCACTGGCCTCCACACCTGCGCACACCTATCTGAATGCACATGTACACACCCCCCACATGAACATCCCCCTCAAAATTCTGGAAAGGGTAAATTTTCATGTGTCAAACTTATGAAATCTATCAAATAATATATTATCCTTTGAAATTTCAATTTCCTTTTAGGTTCTGGAGGGGGAGAAACCATATTATAATAGGTAAACCTCACAGTAAGAAATGTATAAAAGTGTGCAATGCACACAATCATATAGAATTCTGTGTATAAAATTTAAAGAGCAATCATTTAGAGTTGTCCCAAATAATTTCTTTTGTGAGGTGATTATTTACATAAGTTTTATATATAATCTGTAAGTTTGAAAATTCCCCTTTATTTTTCTTGTGATAGCATCTCCCTGTAGCCCCAGCTGGCCTGGAACTAGCTATGTAGACCAGGCTAGCTGGGCTTAAAGACATATACCACCATGCTAGGCATGCCCTTTGTTCCCTAAGCTCAATTGTGCCCGGATAAGGATGAAGAGTAAAGGATCTGAAATTGAAGAGGCAACGGACAAAGTTCCTGAATGAACATAAATCCTGACATAATCAACAAAGATAATGAAACTGCCTGGCTACGTCACCATGTCAGGGACTGGTGGTACTCAGGGTTAGACTATGAAGGAAGGAGGTTCTGAAGGATAGATTGTTTTACAGGCTCCCCAGAAGGATGTCTTTGCCAACCTCAAAGGAACCCATGTAAATCCAGTAAAAAAGAACCATCTGGGCCCTATGCAGTTCGGAGGCACCGAGTTTAAGAGAATCCCTTTGCTCTGTGTGTTCCACTCTTCAAACGTGCAGAACAAATGGGACTGTTCCGAAAATGAGATTTTAGCTGCTCTAAAAGGAAACTCGCAGGAAGTTGTCCTGGAAGGCCTTCAGCTGAGTGAAACAGCTGAGGGGCTTTACATTCACGAGCGGTTTCTAACTCGTGTGAGACACGCCATTCTTGGAATCTGGCAGAATTTGCCAACTCCCCTGGTAGAGTCGTTTTTTGCATCCTTTTCTATCCTATAACCTATGAGATTCTCAATGAAGAAGCGTCTTTAGTTTCTGGTTTTGCAGTGAGGTGGTGGGCAGAGCAGTCAGGAATCCTGCCGTGGGCGGTAAACTCAGGTTGTGGCATTTTTATTACTAATTTAGTAATGACCCAACCTCTGAGAGTGTCAGCCTCTGAGAGTGTCAACCTCTTCATCGGAAATACAAGTCTGCACTGAAGAATAACAGATACAGACTTCTGATTCATGAAGGCAGTCTTTCCTCTTGAAACCACAATAACAAGACAGGGAAGGGTAATGAGAGAGAGAGAGAGAGAGAGAGAGAGAGAGAGAGAGAGAGAGAGAGAGAGAGAATGAATATGAGAATGAATATGAATATTGAACAGGCAAATACTGTGTAAACAATAAGCAAGCCAATGTGTGGGAATGGATCTGATCTATTAATGCTAAATGAGGACTAGCTGACCAGCAACCCAGTTTGCACGGAGACCACCCTTCTCCAAAACTCAAGTTTCCACAGAGGACCTGTGGCAGTGGGCCTGGAAGGGAAGGCTAAATGGGTATGGGTGACAGTCGAGAGGTCACAGTGATGGCTGCATGCATCCACTGAGGGTCAGGACTGGCTAAGCCAAACTTTGGTGTGCATTCTTCGATGCACACCGAAGTTTGGCTTAGCCAGTCTCACAGGCCTGGAAGGCCCAGGCTAAGGAAGCAGCACAGAGCTGGCCTCTGGAACTTCCCTGTATCAGACAGAAGCAGGATGGGGCGGAGGAGCTGGACTGAGCTGCACTGTCCTCACTTGCCCGCCCCCGCCCCCGCCCCTCGAGCTCACTCCTGAGACAGATAAGAAAATGTGCATCTCCATCAGCATTTGTCCAGGTTTGTCCCTCTCAACACATGAACTACAAGTGCAGGAAGTGTGCCAGGTACTGCCAGGGCCCGCAGACACTGCATCCCTAACACAGTAACAGGGTGTTTGAGGCCTGAGGCTACTCTCCTTCATTATGGTAAGTGGAAATAACTGTATTTATTTTTAAAGGAATAAGATTACTTACTTTTTTCTTTGTATTTTTGAGATAGGGCCTCCCTTTAGTCTAGACTGGCCTGGAACTCACTCTGTAGACCAGGCTGGCCTGGAACTCAGAGATCCATCTGTCTCTGCCTCCTGTGTGCTGGTGATTAAAGGTGTGCACCACCTTGCCCAGCCTGATGGTTCTTAGCTGCCATGTGGGTGCTGGGATTCAAACCCAGGTCCTCTGCAAGAGCAGTCAGTGCTCTTAACCACTGAGCCATCTCTCCAGCCCAAGATTACTTTGTAATAGTCATCATGAGGGTCATTATGGGGATTTAGTGAGCCCATACTTGAGCAAGAGGCCTAGTGGAGTCTCTGGAGTGGAGGTAAGGTTTAATTGAAAGAACCAAACAAACTACATACTGCTCAGAATTTCCTTCCCCAAGCTGGACTCAGAGGGTCTCTGGATTTGTTGGCTCACAACATGACTAGCTCTGGACTGCAGAGGTAACCATTCAGCCTCACAGTCACAGAAAGGTAACCAATTTAATTACAGAATGAGTGGAAACAAAATGAAAACCCAAAGAACTGCTGTGTTTTTGAACTGCAGGTGGAGAGGGAGTGCTATCAAGTTTTCTACTGCACACCTACCAGCCAAGGCTGCAGATGAGCTCCTGGAACATTTAGCTTGAACAGGCTTGTATTCAATACCAAGGATTTAAAAATTATATATATATATATGTTAATATATTATATATCCCATGTTTTATTTCATTTTTTTTATTTTTTTAATTTATTTTTGTATGTGTATGAATGTACTGTCTGCATGTAGGTTTGTGCACCCGTGTCGTGCAATGCCAACGAGGTCAGAAGAGGGTGATGGATTTCCCCTGGAACTGGAGTTAGGGACAGACAGGTGTTAGCTGCCACGTGGGTGCTGGGAACCCAACCTGGGTCTTCTGTAGGAGCAGCTAGTGCTCTTAACTGCTGAGCCATCTCTCCAGCCCCAAGGGTTTGGAAGCAGCAGCTGTGGAAGAGAGGAACTAAAGGAATAGATGAGGATTAGCTCTAGGAAGAGAGAGAGGGTTCCCTGAAGACGAGATGAACTGGAGGGAACAGACTGAACGCAGTCTCAAGGGAGGGAAGGTGACTGCTCATGTGTAAGCAAAGGAGAGATGTCATGCCCAACTACTATCAGAGCTGGCTTCCTACATGTGGGGCACTTTAGTAGTTCCCAGATTAGAGAGGAACTGAGAACTGAAGAAAGCTACCTGATGGACTGGAGCCGTGGAGCCGTGGTTAAGCACTGGCTGCTCTTGCAGAGGACCTGGGTTCAGTTCCCACCACCAACATGGCAGCTGACAAACATCTGTAACACCAATTCCAGGGGATCCCAGGCCCTTTTCTCACTTCTATGGGCACTGCATGCACATGTGTACTTATAAACGTGCACACAAGACACTCATACACAAAACCAAATAATTTTTAAAAAGAAATGTACCCAAGGGCTGATAGCATGCTTATTTGTGGAGCATTTGCCTACCAATGTCCTGGGTTCCAACCCCCAAACCCTGAAAATAAAAAGAACACCAGAGGAAAGGAAGGGCATCTCAGGCCCAGCAAACAAGGAGCCATGATATCTAAGGTGCGGATCCAGAATGTTAGTAAGAGGCTTTGGGAGAAGTGAAAGAGGAGGGGTCAGTTTTGAAGGTGATTGGTGTGAAAGACCAGAAAAGTTAACCAACCAAACTGCTTAATGGGGCTGGAGAGATGGACCAGCAGTTAAGTGCCCAGCTGTTCTTGAAGGGGACCTGGATTCAATTCTCAGCACCCATGTGGTGACTAACAACCATCTGTAGCTCCAGTTCCAGGAGATCCAATGCCCTCTTCTGACCTCCATGGGCATTGCAGGACATGGTACACCTACCTACCTACAGGCAATACACTTATACACATAAGATAAAAGCGATCAATAAATTAAATTAAAAAAAGAATCCCTTCCCCCACAAACAACTGCTTGTTAAAGGGGTAGAGTTATTGCTGTTGCCCTCATGGAAGTGGCTTGAGAAACTCATGAGGTTGCAACTGCGAAGGTGGGGACCATGGTAGTCAGAGCAGGCAGGAAGCCTCTAAGGTAGATGGGATTTACTTCCTGGATGGCTGACTCCCAACTGATGGTGATGGTCAAAATGCATTTAACAGTGGAAACATTATCAGGCAGAAGGCACACTGATTCCTTCCTTCACAACGATGAACAGAATCTAGATTATTTTAAAAGCAAAAGATTGAAGTTAAAAAGCAAAAGAGGGGCTGGAGAGATGGCTCAGTGGTTAAGAGTATCGATTGCTCTTGCAGAGGACCCAGGTTCGATTCCCAGCACCCACATGGCGGCTAAGAACTGTCTTTAACTCCAGTTCCAGGGGAATCTGACACCCTCTTCTGACCTGCGCACGACATGGGTGCACAAACCTACATGCAGACAGTACAATCATACACATAAAAAAAAAAAAAAAGCAGAGCAGAAGACATTTTTGAAAAGGCAGTCAAATTTGGGCAAAGCAGGGCTGCGACAGGAAAAAGTAGTTAATTTAAGCAGCAGGTAAAAAATGGAATTCAAGGGAATCTTCTCCAGAGGAGGAGGATATGAGACACTAGAGGCATTTCAGACCAGGTGGCAAAGACACTGACTGCAGAGGCTGCAGGACCACAAAGAACACGTATGAGTCAGGAGTCTATCTGCAGAGTGTGATGAATCTGTGTTTTCCCAGTGGAGCAGATGGGGGAGGAGGGATGTTCTGGCTTCGTTCTCATCAGTTCTAGGCCCAGAGGCAGTGAGTAGATGTGGAAATGTGGCTCAGGACTGAGAACTCCTGGTCCTCAGAACACTGCAGTACCCCAGAGAGGCAGATGTGTTAGTCTCAAAGTATGGAGTCCAAATAAAGAAACTTTGAATTTGCACTAAAAGCCTTTAATTAGGACCAGGCTGATTCCCACCAGCCTCACTTCTGCCAGTTGAGTTTAAGTTCCTGGTTATAAGCTTTGGACACCCTTCCCAGAGTGACTGGCAAGGTCATTTTTATCAGCTTTCCTTTACAGGGTATTACTAAATTTCTGTTTTAACCAGAGATTTAATTGGGAGATAATTTTCCATGAGTCTCTTGCATTCCTGTAAGCTTGCAAACAGAGGCGTAGATTGGGTTTTACCCTGGGTGAACAGAACTGATATTGGAGATAGTGTCCCTGGAGGAAGATGTACTTTCCTTTACTATGAAGCAAAAGAAAGAATTCCTCTCTCTAGAGCAAAGGCTAGTCAGGCTTGCTTCTAAGCTCATCGTCAAAGACAGCAGGCGCCTCTGCTTAGGGATCCTCAATTGGAATACACGCCCACTGTGTGCACATCTCCCACAGTAACTAAAGGAAGGGCAAGAGAAGTCATGTGACCACGAAGCTGATTAGAGCACCAAAATTTCAGTGGTGGACACTGTCTCTGACCCAAAGTCTCATGTGTTCTGTCAGAAGACAAACTAGAGCATTAAATTTCAGACTTTTTAACAGTTCTTGAAACTGTATTGGGAAAAATTAAAGAAAGTCTCAAGAAGAAGATTTTGTCTGGGACGACTACTGTCTATGGGTTGGAGTTTGGCTCATTTTTCTAAATGTCAAAGGTGCAGGGCCAATAACGTGATATAGTTATGGGTCCATTTCATTTATATGTGACTAAAAAGTAAAGTACATGTGAGACTTCCTGTTGAACAAATTCAACTTTTTTGAAGCTGAAAAAAACCATATTTAAATGTTCTAGTAGAAGCAGTCTAGGCTACAGATAACGAAAAACAAATACAAAAACACTCTCTTCCGTACCCAGCATCAAGACTCTCACCAGCAAAATAAGAAAGAGGACAGAGCAAAGAAAGCCATGAAATGCTTATGGAAAATCAAAAGTCCAAGGAAACAAAGTTGGATAATTACCTAGATTTTTACCCTCTGGATCACAACTCGCAAAAATGGATTTGGATTTATTGGCATTTACCTGACAGTCACTCATCCGTTGACCAGTAATCTCACTGTGAAAATTCTGAAAAAAAAAATCACTTTTGGATAAGGCAAACCATGGGCACCAAGTTTTAGTTTCTGGAAAAACTTAGCCTTCTGGGAGTACAGGAAGCTACCATTACCATAGGCTGGTCCTTGGGTCCGAGCTGAAAGTCCATTACTTAGACATGTCCTGTAGATGCTATTCAGAGCATTTATGAGATCTCCTTGAACACGTGATTCATGAGCGTCATCTATCTTCTTCAGCTGGCTCTGGAGGCTTCACAAACAAACCATGCACAGCATGGCCTTTATCTCCAACTGTCTCCATTGCACAAGCATATCTAGGCCTAGGAAAACCCCAGGAGGAATGACTGGACCCAATTCATGCCGTGTTTTTACCATTCCCAGCATTTGAAGAAAAATAATCTGCAGATGTGACAGATAACATCCCAGTTCCATTTTCCCAGGAAGTGCGGATGGCTCATTCCCTGGTCAGCGTCCATAAGACAGGGGAACATGATTCTCCTTTCATGCTTCAGAATCACAGTAAGATGGTTTTTAGGCTGCCAAAGGAAGCTCATTTTCCAAATCTCTGGGGCAGATGTGTGAGTGACCAAAAGAGAACCAGATGGCCATCTGAGAGGCCAGGGCTGGAAATGAATAACCATTCATACAGAGGAAATCAGAGCAACACTCCATCAGCACCAAGTGGCAAGGGACCTGTGAGCTGCATGCAGAAATGAGAGCATGAATCTCCCTCTCTGCTGGACCACTGTTTTCCCACCAAGAGAGTTAGTGCCGCGGAAAAGAAGAAAACCTGCCACCCTGCTTTGTTTTGGTACACTCAGAGAAAATGCACAGCTCAGAGGCCCTCAGATGCAGCAGCAGGGAGGGCTTAGCCGATGTAGGTGGAGATATCCAGGCTGTGGCTCTACAAGTGAAATAATATTGCCCTTGTTCTGTCTGAGCCCGTTTCCAGTTTCCTCCCATTCATCATTTCCCCTAATATCTGAATGGGCTTAAGAGGCTGTGTTGATTATTTGAATGATTTTTTTATGCATACAAATTAAACAGTTGGTTATTTAGAAATCTGAGGTGAGTGACTTTTAAGGCCCCGGGAATTTCATCAGTCATTAACCTCTGTGTGACCCTCTTATGGTGGGTTTGTATAACCTGCCTGAACAGAGGACAGTGTCCTCCAGGGACCTGCAGTTCTTTGAGTGTAAATGGGAGGTCTGGATGGCACAGGGGCCTTGCCCTCGCCACTCCTTGGTGCAGATTTCAAATAGTGGCAGGCATGCCATCTCTCCGTGTCTCCGTGCAGTAGATTCCCTCATGTGTCCCTATGACCCAGTGGGTGAGGGAAGTGTGAGGGCTGGAGCTCTTGTAGGGCTGGGCAGTGAAGGAGATCCATGGATTACTCCTCAGCAGGAGCAGGTGGGCAGCTCCACAGCTCTCACAGAACAGCCATGCGTTATCCTCCATACAGAAGGATAGAATTCTAGGTATGTGTGCCCTCATGCATAGTCACAAGAAACCCCAGACATCGCAACAGACAGACAGAAGGGCTATGTTTACCAAGAGAAAGGCCTAGGCTGGTGTTGCAGGCGCTTTGGAACTACAGGTGCAGACACGAGATTGCCTTGAGTCTCAGAAGAGACTTCGGACTTTGGCCTTTGTATGTGTTTAGACTGTTACTGACTATGAGGACTTTTAAAGTTGGACTAAATGTATTTTGCATTATGATATGGCCACGAGCCTGTGGGGACCAGGGAATGGAATGTGGTGGTTTGAATGAGAAGTGTCCCATAGAGGCTCAAGTATTTGGTCAGTTGGTGGCAGTGTTTGGGAGGGTCATGGACCATTCAGGAGGTGTGGCCTAGCTTGAGGAAGTATCTGATTGGGGGGCAAGCTTTTGCAGTTCATAGCCTTGCCGACTTGGAATTTATCTCTGCTTCCTGTTGGACATGTGAGCTCTCAGCTGTTGACTTCTGTCGTCATGCTTCCAACATGATGAACTCTTCTCTCTCTGGAACCGTAAGGCCAAATAAACTCTTCCTTCTGTAAGTTCCCTGGGTCATGGTGTTTTATCACAGCAACAGAAAAGAAATACAGTTCAGAGCATGGGCCTTGGGGTCAACCCTCAGAGCTGCAAAAGTAAACAAGTGAACAAACAAATACATATATGGCATATAAAAGAGTCAGCAGCTGCTGTAAACCCTGCTGGGCAGCACCAGTTTACATGAACATTTCCCATATAAACCTTTACAGAAAGTCTGTGGTCCTCTGTGGAGGACAATAGCAGAAAAAGCTTGTTCTGACTGGGCATATGAGCCAGGCAAGCTTTAGGTAAAGGGCGCCATCGGGGTCCAACGCTGGCTCATTGCTAGCTTTCAGGCTAACACCCTGAGGACTTCTGGTGGCTCTTCCTGACCAACACAAGTAGTGCTCTAATTCCTGGTTTCCAGGACTTTCGAATTCATGCGGCTTCACACATGTTTCTAAGGGCATGTATTTAATAACCTGTCAAGAAAGCACAGATGTGCTGTGTGCAGCCCATGGGACACAGCAGCCATCACCCACAGCAGGACTCATCAAACTCCTGCCTGGAGGCTGAACATGGTCCAACACTTGATTTTTCTTCACAGTTTTACTGGGGCACAGGCCTCCCCACCAGTTTACTTACTGCCTGTGGCTGCTTTACAAAGCTTAGGGACAGAGACTGCCATCACGGCCGGAAGAGTCAGCCACTTGGCCTTCATAGCAGTCATGGTCATCTTATGGCGTAGTCATACTTTGACCCTCCCCAGCTCCTGGCCTAAAGTAGTGAAGAATCTTTAACATGGATAGGAAACAAAGCTCAGCAAGCCTAGGAAAGAGCTGGGGAAGGGAGAGGCACCTAAGGAGCCCATAGGCTTACTGGTCTGTAAGTATTGCCTCTAGGCATCCCTGTCATCCACACGCCTGCTTTTATCTTTAAATCCATTATAAAATGATACCAATGAGAAGCTCATTTGAAACACTGAAGCCTGTGCATTTTTTTTTTTTTTTTGGTCTTTTCAAGACAGGGTTCTCGCTGTCCTGGAACTCACTCTGTAGACCAGGCTGGCCTTGAACTCACAAAGATCCGCCTGCCTCTGCCTCCCAAGTGCTAGGATTAAAGGTGTGTGCCACCACACCCAGCTAAGCCTGTGCATTTTAAAGGGAGTGGTGTTTTTTTTTTTTTTTTTTTTGGTATTTTTGAGACAGGGTCTCCCTTTTAGTCCCAGCTGGCCTGGAGCTCACTCTGAAGACCAGGCTGGCCTTGAACTCACAGAGATCCACCTGCCTCTGCCTCCCGAATGCTAGGATTAAAGGCGTGCACCACCACTCCTGGCTGGAAGGATGATTTTTTTGGATGTGGGTCTGTATGCGGTTGGCAAGTATGCTTGCTGGTAAAGCACCTTGGTTTAAAATGAACTTGAAGGAGGAACCCTGTGATGCTGAGCAAGCACTCCCTTTAAGGGCTGGAGAGATGGTTCAGCAGTTAAGAGCACTGACTGCTCTTGCAGAGTTCAATTCTTATGGGTTCAATTCCCAGCACCCACACAGTGACTAAAAACCATCTTTAAGCCAGACGTGGTGATGCACACCTTTAATCCTAGCACTCAAGAGGCAGAGGCAAACAGATCTCTGTGAGTTCAAGGCTAGCCTGGTCTACAGAGTGAGCTCCAGGCCAGCTGGGACTAAAAGGGAGACCCTGTCTCAAAGAAAAAAAAAAAAAAAAAAGGAAGGGAAATGGCCTGGGGACAAAGGCAGGAGAGGAGGCTCCAGCCCCCCCCCCCTTTTCTAATTTCTTGGCTCCTTCACAGGCTTTTGTTCCTTCTCATGAAGCCAGCAAAAGGGTCTGTATCTGTCCACCTCAAAACCCTTCTTGTGTCTTACAGCCTGAGGACTCCAACATAGAAATGGAGCCAGTCACTCAACTCAAAAGCCACCTGTGAGGCACATTCCTCCGAAAACAAGCGCTGATTCCTAATCAGGACTAAAAGCCCAGTCTGAGCATTTGCTCTCAATGGACTTTCTGTTGCTATTTGAACAATGTATGTGTTATACGTTTTTGAACTAGAATATCACCCATTTCTCTGGGAATCCCACAGAACAGTCAAATAGTGTTCTGTCCACTGAGCCCTTCCTTATCCTTTGAAAAGATTAGATCTCTCTCTTCTTGAGGTCAATACAGCATATGGCTCCTACATATTTATTACCCAGAAGAGGGGGTTATAAAAAGTACATAAATAATAATTCATGCTGGAATATAGTAAATGCTGTAAGAGGGGAAGAAAATACCAACACAACACTCAGCATGTGGAATAAGATGTGGAGCTAGCTGTGCAGCTGGGTGACTCATCCTCCAGCTGGGCTGTGGCACCTGTAAGGCCACGTGATAAACTTCTGTGGCTGGGATGTAGTGTGGCTACAAGGAATGCTGGGAAGAATGAGAGACGTCTGCCCAGGGAGCTAAGAGCTGCAGTGGACGAGGAACGCACGTGTAAAGGTCATTCCACAAATACCGAGTAAGTGAATAGATTCCTCTAAGGGGAAATAAACTCAAATATCTAGAATAAAGAGCCTTACTGACAAGTTTGAAAACATTTGTCCACTTACAAATCAGGAGCCGACTTTCTGACTTTAAGTGCTAAGAACTGAGCAATAAGAAAGCAGAGGTGGGGCTGGAGAGATAGCCTAGTGGTTAAGAGCACCGACTGCTCTTGCAGAGGACCCGGGTTCAATCCCCAGCACCCACATGGTGGCTGAACACCGTCTGTAACTCCAATTCCAGGAGAACTCCAGTTCCAGGAGAATCCAAGACCCTCTTCTGACCTCCGCGGCATTGCACAAAATGGGTGCACAAACCTACATGCAGGCAGTACATTCATACACATACAAAAAATAAAATTTAAAAAAAATTAAAAAAAAAGAAAGCAGAGGTGACAGAAGGCAAAAACTGTCTCAGAGGAACAAGTACTTTAGAGTCCTGACAGGCAGAAGTGGAAAGGCCAGCACTGGGTGAAGGAAGAGCAAGGGACCATGGTCTTCCTTTTCTCCAAAGGTCATCTAGGGTGCTAAGCCACTTATGTAAAAAGCAGACAAGAAAAACAAAACCAACAGACAGCAAAGAGCAAAGCAAACAAGCAGTTGCACCAGGGGGCGGAGTGAGGAAGTTCTACTGGTCCTAAGCAGCTTTGCTTCTTTGAGAAATTTCTGCCCTGAATTCCACAGCAGAACTTCTGACCTCTTCTATTTTGCTTTGTTTTGATTTCCCAGGCTCTGAGCTACCATATTGTACAAGATGCAGCTAGCATGAGAAAAAGCCAAGAAACTCTCCTTTCCAGTGCTCAGAAAGACTTCCAGGGAGGTGTGCCCCCCCCCCAGACACCCATTTCCTGTTTATGCAATGCATCATCAATCCCAATTTTGTCACTTTCTTGAAACAAATTTTATTTATTTATTTATTTATTTATTTATTTATTTATTTATTTATTTTGTGTATGTGTTGCCTATGCCATGGTATACATGTGGAAGTCAGGGTCAGAGAAGAACTTGCAGAATCAGTTCTCTCCTTCCACATGTGGGTCCCAGCATCCAACTCAGGTTGTCTGGCTTGGCAGCAAGCACCTTCACCTGCTGAGCCACTCGGGTGAGACTACTCATTTTCTTAAAATCCAGCACAGGAAGAGGAAGAGAGGTTGACAGGGGCCTCTGCTGGAGTACGAGGCTGACTGTATATTACATCCATGGGCAGTCTTAGAAAACAAATGCATTTCAAGAGTCTTTCATATCTTAAAGGCTTCTTAAAGCTCACAAAGTTATTCTGAGATGTATAGTCTACATACAAATGAGTCACACTGTCCTTTTGTCCAACTTGTATTTACTGGCTTTTTGTCTTGGCTATGGACAAAGACATTTTCTATTTTAGTTTCATATTTTGGGGAACTGCTCTTTCCTTTAAGTCTCTATCATCTCCTTTACCTTGCTAGGTACAGACCACAGATATAAACTTGCAGGGGGTATGTAGACCTAATTAAAAGAAGAGGGTAGTACTGACAGGAATGTGGGTGGCAAGGAACATGGATGAAAAATCATCCTAAAATCTTGTAGTAAAATGAGCAAAGACCGGAAGTCACTTACTTAACATGATAAAAATCATCTGACTTCTATAGCATAACATTCACAGAAAACTAACCAAAGGACAAAGAAATTTTATTATAGCTCTAGTGATCCATTGTTATTGACACTGAAATTTGAAAGCAATTTTCAAGTCCAACAGTTGGCTGCATATAAATGGGATATCTTTAACTGTATTTCCAAATGCTCCTTGGTATGAAGTCAGCCTTGTTGGATTGAGGAGCCAACTGCTTCAACATAGATTCCTAAATTATAAGCCCACAGTATTGTCCTAAGGCCTACATGTACCATATGCAGTGTAATCTAAAATGAGACATAATCAGGCTGGCAAGACAGCTTTGTGGGTACAGATGCTTGCCCCCAAGCCTGAGGACCCGAGTTTGATTCCTGGAACCCACATGGTAGAAAGAGGGAGCAGACTCCTCTACATTGCTTATTGATCTCCATATGTACATCACAGCTCATGGATTCTCCTTCCCCTATAAATAAATGTAATAAAAATTTCCAGTGAAATTAAATGAAGGCCAGGGATGTTGGTGCACACATTTAATCCCAGCACTTGGGAGGGAGAGGCTTGTGTAGCTCTGTTGAGTTCAAGGCCAGCCTGTTCTACATGGTAAGTTACAGGCCAGGAGGGGAGAGAAGAGACAATCTACGGTAGTCCTCCCATAGCCCAGGGGCCACTTCTCTTCCCCTTGGGCATGCCCACTCTCCTCTGGAGAACTCTGCATTATGAGCCTCCTCGGACAGTGGACAGCCTGCTACTCACTTTTCTTTTTTTTTTTTTTCTTTTTTTTTTTTAAATTAGTTTTTATTGCATGCTTTGTGCATTTCATACATTTTTTCCAATTCAGTTCAGGCTTATTTCCCTTTCCCTCCCCCCCCATACCACCCACCCCATCCCAGATCATGCATCTGCCATAACGTCCTGCTCTTTCTCTCAGTTTTTTTTTTTTTTATTTTTAGCCTATAAGTGATAATCATGAGACAAGCATCCTTCATGAAAAACCTATCTGCAGGCTGTTGATGCCCAAACCCTCAAGCCCAACCCAATCCAGTGGGGGGTGACAGGTTGTTTGTTCAATCAAGTTGATCAAATGAGTCGTCCAGACTACATTGCTGTAGGTTTCACCATTCCACCCCATCGCAGCCTTACATTCAGACCACCCACCCTTCAGCCGGTTGTTCCCTAGGCTTAGGAAAAGGGGCACAGGGGGATGAGGAGGTAAAACGTCCACTCTCTCTGGAGCTGGTTGACTTGGACTCTGGTCAATCTGGCTGTTCCTTTCATGGGCTGACACCTTACTCCAATAAGGACTGGCTAGGATCAGAACCAATGATCAAGTGGCTGGGAAGGTGTGTGGGGAAAGGGGAACACTCATCCATTGCTGGTGGGAATGTAAACTTGTACAGCCACTATGGAAAGCAGTGTGGAGAACCCTTAGAAGACTCAAAATGAGCCTTCCATTTGACCCAGTCATACCACTCCTGGGTATATACCCACAAGGCACAACTTACTGCAAAGATACATGCACAGCTATGTTTATTGCAGCTCTGTTCACAATAGCAAAAAGCTGGAACCAGCCCAGGTGCCCTTCAACTGACGAGTGGATAGAGAAAATGTGGTACATGTATACAATGGAATACTCACTTTTCTATGCAAATAGCATGGTTGTTTACTTCCCTGAGAACAGAAAACTGCATGGATGGAAACCCAGTACAGAGCCAGGAAACGAGTTGTAACAGGTCCCGCAAGCGTTGACACAAGAACAAGCCCAATTCAAACATCAGCAGTTTTCTGGCCAATTCATTCTTGCCAAGTAATTATTCTTATCTTTCTTCTCCTCCACTAATCACTTCATCTCCTTAAGTATGAAACCAAACCAAATCAAAACCGCCCTCTAATTTTAAATCTTATTTTCTGAGACCGGCATTAATGGCAGCCTTCTACTTATCTTGCTTTGGCATTTCTGCATAGTGCATCGAGTTTCACACAGCTTCTTATACATGCCCTGTGCCGGTGGTGGAAGCACTGCTTAAGACACCTAAGAAGATGGAGGCTTAGCTGGGAGAGGATGGGGATTGAGAGGAAAGACAGAGCCGTTCACAGGTGGGGACGGCGGAGAGGAAAATACCCAGCTGGGTAGCTAGCTGTACATCTACGTGTTTTGGTGCAGGGGGTAGGGGTGGGGATGATCAATTCCGAGCATGGCTCCAGTTTATACAGCAGGGACAGGTTGTGTGGAAAGGGAAGAACATGATGTGCAGTGTGCTGTGAAGGATCCCTTGGGATCCGTGCCTCCAAATTAGTCACATGCACAGCAAACACCTTCTTTACTCCCTGGCCTTTAGACTGCAGGAAGGAGAGGGGTAGATGGGGGCTAAAACCTCCCCTTATCTCAAGGCTGTGCACTGCACAGGGAGGTCCTGAGGCTTCCTCCAGTTTATCAGCTGACGGTTGGGAGCCTGCTACTTCTGCTTTCTACAATCTCAGTGAGCTTCGTATCACAAAAAGCTTCAAAAAGCACAGACTCGGGCTGGAGAGATGGCCTAGCGGTTAAGAGCGCCGACCGCTCTTACAGAGAACCCGGGTTCGATCCCCAGCACCCATATGGTGGCCGAGAACCATCTGAAACTCCAATTCCAGGAGAACTCCAGTTCCAGGGGAATCCGACACCCTCTTCTGACCTCCGCGACATTGCACGACACGGGTGCAGACACCTGCATGCAGACAGTACATTCATACACATACCGAAATAAATAAAAAATTAAAAAAAATTAAAAAACAAAACAAAACAAAACAAAAAGCACAGACTCCTGGGTCCCACTCCTTGAAGACCTGCCAAATGGGATCCTGGCAGTGCCTGGAGATCTGACCTTACTCTCTGGCAAGCACTGAGGCCCTGCATCCCTGCACATCTGTAACACATGTGAACTCTTAGTGTACCGCCTTTTCTCTCAGTGGGTCTTGTATTCTCCCTCATGGCTGCCTTAGCCAGGGCAATGAGCTTGGTATCTGGGGAACTCAATGGTCTCCAGCCCATAACCACAGAAACGTGGCTCAGCTCAGCTCACGCTCAGAGCTCTGTGCGTGTCTGCCATTTTAGATTCATCGTAAGCTGTAGAAGTCGACCAGTCCTTATGATGAGAGGTCTGCACAGGGCATTGTGGGAACATAAGAGGGAACAGTGACCACCTGTCTGTCACCTGTCCATCCCATCCAGCTCCTCTTTACACGTGATCACGTAGGAAAGACAAGTGACAAATCTGGCATGATGTCTGCCCTGTGATCTGCTGCTACTGAGGGACAATGGCACCAAGTAAAAGGCTGCACGAATGTATGACTGCATTGCTCTAGCCTATGTCAGGGGTCATGAGGATGACACCGGCAGCCAGCATGTCAGGTGGTATGATGTGTGCATCTGGGAAGACTTCCTGGAAGAAGTGATCAAGATATGCAGGAAGGGTTACCCAGAGAGAGACTGCAAATGCCTTCCTTCGGAGGATTGGGGGGACCAGCACACCAACTCTTTTTAAAGAAAATATTTAATTTAATGTGTTTGAGTGTCTTGATTGCACGTGTGTAAGAGAATTTATGTCATACAATGCCCATGGAGTCCAGAAGAGGATCCCCTGGAACTGGAGTTATGGATGGTTGTTAGCTGCCATGTGGGTGCTGGGAACTGAACCCAGGTCCTCTGCAAGAGCAGCCAGTGCTCTAACTGCTGAGCCATCTCTCCAGCCCCATAAGAAGAGGAGCCAACTCTCCACTCTACCCTTGAGGCTGTAGGCAGAGAACATTTTCTTCCTTCACCAGGTTTCTCCACCCTCTGTGAAGACCTGATTTCCAGTCCTACAATGTACAGCACACCTTCCTGGGTTAATGTGATTAACCACAGATCCATGCACTTGGTATTCACTGGTCTTTGTATTAGACTACAGATGCACTAGTGGAAAAAAAACAATCTAGCGTAGGCTTCAAAGAACAAACAGTTTCCCAGCCAGGGAAACTTGAATCAACCAGGGATGCTTTGAGATGCTGCAGTTCAGACACTTCTGAGAACACTTAGAGCAGACATCTCAGCAGATGGTCATCCCCACCAAACACAGGAGGCTCTCTCCTTTTTTTTCCCAGAGGGTCAACGTCTACCTAGAATGTCAAATTTTATGGTCTGCTCCACCCACAAAAGGAATGCAACCTTTTTGTCAGACTTGCATGGTCCTTAAGAACAACTTTGATCTTTCTTTCTTTTTTTTTTGATAATAAGGTCTTACATTTTCCAAGATTGTCCAGACATGGCATTCTAGAAGCACTAGGACCAATTCTCTTGAAGCCAAAAGACGCTGGATACAGTACAGGTTTCCTGACTGGCACGCTGAGCAGACTCTTCTGAGCTACAGTGTGCTGGGAGAACTGTGCATTTGGTTTTGTAGAATGTTTTTGTTAAAAGTATAAAAAGAGAGACAGCTAGTCCATTACTATAGAGCCACCAGCCACCCTGTGCCCTAGTATACTGAAACTCTATCACCTCTATTGATTCCAGAAAAAGCTACTCTATTGGAGAGTTAGAGTTACTTCTGAAAATTCTTTTTCCAGATGAACTGTAATTATTTATACTTCTGCAGAACGCAATACTCATGACAGCATCAAGCATGTGCCCTTATGTCATTGGAGAGCTGCATGGCAGGGATTTTGAAACCTCAGCCTGAGTCTAAATCAATGAGATTTTAAACAGGCTTCTGGGAGGCTGAGGGTAGTTCAGTGGGTGGAGTGCTTGCTTTAATGGAGGGCCCAGGGATGTGTGTCTTAAGTTCCTAAGTCATGCTCATGTTGTACCTTCTCTTTAAAGATAGCTCCATGACAAAGAAATATGTACGAAGTGTTGACTGCAAGGTACTTTGCAGGCAGCCCAAGGAGATACACTGGACTTCAAAACAAAACCAAACCTGCATGTATTCTTTCCTTCCTCCATGAGGTAAACAGCCAATAGAATGAATCACAGCAGGTGTCAAGTGCCTGAAGAGTCAGGCTCACATTGGGGAGAGAAAGATGACTGAAGTCCTCCCAACAGAGAGAGGCTTTCTAGGTAATGGTCTTTGAGAGAAATGGAACTTAGATAACGCACAAGGAGGGCACATGAACAGTGCCCCAAAGCAAAGGTGCCTTATTTACAGTATCTGCACACCTTTCTACAGGAGCGCGGCCAGAGCTATGGCTGGACATCTTCTGGAAGCTGAAGAGCTCAGATGCCCCTCTGCACAGTGGCTTCTATTACAGTTTTATTTGTGTGTGTGTGTGTGTGTGTGTGTGTGTGTGTGTGTGTGTGTATGTATGTATGTAAAGCCTCTTTGGAAAACTGTGACTTAGCAATATCCACTACAAGGTATTTAAAGAAAAAACATAAAAAAATAAAGAAAAATCATAAAAATATGTACAGATGTAGACTAGTGAAGATGTTATGTACAGAATTCTTTATCATGTTAAAAACTGAATATGCATGTTAAAAACTGAATATGCATCTGAGTGGTAGAATTGGATATGGCATTCCCATGCCATTGGAATATTTGCCATTATGGGCTGTGCTTCAGGAAACTCTTTAGAGGCACAGGGAAACACTATTATATAATTGAGACCACAGCAAGCTCGCAAGCATGATTTGCAAAGCCATTTAAAATACTGTGAGGCTTTGGCCATCATGCATAAGAGCGCCCTCCTCCCCTAAGATTGTGGAATTGACTTGTGGTCCTCTGAGGGAAGGAATCCAGGGACCCCCTTCCAACTAGCCAGCTCACCTGGGGGAGGGGCTACGGGCTTATGAGCCAAGAGCGCCAGGGGGTGGGTCTCTCCCGCTGGTGCCATCTTGGGCAGAGGTCCCAGGGGCCACTGCCTGGGTGGACAGGAGGGAGGACAGCGCCGGAAGTCCTGTAAGTGACCCCCTCACCCATTCACTCTGTGAGCAAGCCCATTAAACCTGCTAGTCTTCCCTAAACTGTAGTATGGAGAGTCTGTTCCTCAGTTTGTCTCTGGGACTACGGGGGGATGAGGCAGGGTGCTGAGCCAAGCACGAGCCATTTCTCCCACAATGGAAGTTTCCACAACAGATATATACAGACTTGAGGGAAATTAGTCAATTAGAAAGGCATAGAAATGTTAAGGAGGGCCGTCTTTGACTAGCAGGAGAATGCACTCCTGTTTGGGGGTCAAAAACATATATGATGAGATGACTTTGCTAATCAGAAAAATCTTTATAAATTTACATGCAATATTTAAAGCGTAGTAAATTTATAAAAGCATTTTGTAAGTTTAAATGATCATTCAAAAATATAGAACATGATATATTAAATATAAAATGATGAGTAATTCATCAGAGCAATATTTAGTTTATTTCCTGGGAAACTTTAGTGAACCAAGATGACTGTGACCTCCATAATCAGATGTGGTACTCTATCAGAAGGTGACATGCACCGTACTGCCAGTCCTCCCCTCTCTCCAAGCCTGTGAGTTCGCTGGGCTTCAGTAGCTGGCACCTCCTGTCTAGACTGTGGGCTTGGGAGGACAGAGTGTGCAGACTGGTGTTCAGCTGGCCTCCAGAGATCTCAACATGGCAGTTGGGCTGGGTTGGGAAGTCTGATAAGCAGGACAGTCACGTATTCCATCCAGTCTCACACTGTAAGTCACAGGGGACCTGTTGTGAGTGCACTGGCTGGAGAGGATATGAGGAGGGCTCAGGAGGACTCTGGCCTTGGCAGATAGGAGCACAATGCAGAGTGGGGATGTGGGATGCTCAGGCTGGCTCTGCAGCCAGTGATAAGGGAATGTAGAAGTCACTCCAAGGTCCTTTGAGGCCACTGTGTTGGAGGTCACTCCAAGGTCCTCTGAAGCCATTGTATTAAAGGTCAGATATGGGAATAACCCCAAAATTTCATGGTGGAATAAATCTAGTTAGATTTCATTTCAGTTTTTCAGTTTTCTCCATACAGTAGAATAGCGGGTTTTCCTCGAATGCTTGTTCTATGTATTTTTTAAACTTTGCCTCTAGGAGATGGAGAGCTGGGTCAGTGGTTAAGAGAGCTGGCTGTTCTCACAGAGGATCAGGGTTCAGTTACCAGCACCTAAATGGTGGCTAACACCATCTATAACTTCAGTTCTAGGGTATCCAACTCCTTCTTCTGGGCTCTTCAGGCACTGTAGATACATGGCTGCACTCACATGCTTGCGGGCAAAACACTGATAAACATAAAATAATTTAAAAAGAGCCTCTGTCTCCTGGGGTTACTGGGTCATGAGCTGACAGCTGGGTTTGGATAACCCTTGGTAGTTTACATTGTTTTGTTTTTGAGGTAGGGTCTCAAAAACATGTAGTCCTGTCTGGCCTCAAATTCACTATGTAGCTGAGGATGTACATAAGTTATAGGTGTGGACCATGATATCCACTTTATGTGTCGAGTACTGAAGTTATAGGTGTGGACCATGATGTCTACTTTATGTGTCGAGTACTGAAGTTATAGGTGTGGACCATGATGTCTACTTTATGTGTCGAGTACTGAAGTTATAGGTGTGGACCATGATATCCACTTTATGTGTCAAGTACTGAAGTTATAGGTGTGGACCGTGATGTCTACCTTTACGTGTCAAGTACTGAAGTTATAGGTGTGGACCGTGATGTCTACTTTATGTGGTGCTGGGGAGTTAATCTAAGGCTTTTTGCATGCTAGGCAAGCATTCTATCAACTGAGCTATGTCTCTAGCATTCCACTTTTAGTTTCTTTAATATTATCTAGTTCGACAGTCAGATGCATGGTCAGTAGATACACTGGACCAGTCGCCATGCACCCTCACTTCATGCTGTTGACAGTTACACAGGACAAACACATCTCTTCAGACTTGACAAACAAATCTGGGACCAGCTGTTGACAGGGGATGTGCTGGACAGTCACAGTGTGAGCTGAAAGGTTCAATATAGACAGGGCACTTAGATCCTCTGAAGAAGTCACTATAGCATCCAGAAGATGAATCCAAGCCAATGTCCAAAGAGCAGTCCACAGACAGAAGAACATTTGCAAAGTCCTGCAGCAGGGAAGTGTGAAGCCACAACGAGGGACCATGGAAAGGCAGCATAGTAGTTGCTTAGAACTAATGGTGAGCTTGGTGCAAGAAGAGGTCTGAGAGGCAGGCAGAGCATTGTGGAGGCTGTGAAAATTAGTTCAGCTTCTACCCTTGCAGAAAGCCAAAGGAAAGCCACAGAGTGATACCACACTATGCAGAGACAGGAATAACCTCACTGTGGTAATTTAACCTGCCCCCAACCCCCCGTTCATTCAGCGCACGCTGAAACTGCTTGCGTGGGTGGACATTCTGAGAAAGCTCTCTTTTGGGGCAAAAGCAGTTGACATCAACCCTGAGTCCACGAGTGCTGCTGGGCAGACTATAAAACAGCAATACTTCAAGATGCTTTCTTTCTTTTACCAGAAAATTCTTGTGATTTGCCATTTGTTAAAGTCTTTACTGCTTACTTCCAGAAGACTATTCTAATAAATATAAAAGTGTGTGAAGTTTATGATATGAATGACTTGTCCTATGTGGTTATACTTCTGAGTGATCCACAGGCCATGTGTATAACTGTATCCAGTGGCCCTAGCTCTCTAGGGAATAAAGTACAGGGAGAAAGCAACTTTTTCTTTCCCTTCAAAAAGTAATGTAGCATTTTCAAGTAACTATGATAAGAGATGCAGTTTTTTTTTTTTTCCTTTTTCCTTTGAAGGTCTTATGGTCAACAAAGCTGATTTTCTAATGCTTACCTATATTGCCCAAGTTCAGAGCTCATAGGGAGAAGTACGGCTTCCAAATGGCAGGAGGAGGGTTAGACTTGGAACCAGGTCAGGAAGACCTTACACAATAATCACACATTCTTCAGATCTGAGGTACAAAGAGACCAGGAATCCACGTTGCTATCTGTTAGTGGGATGGCCTCTTGTGTGTGTCAGCTGACAGTAGCACAGAACAAAGCAGAGCATGAGCCATGGTAGGACTGGAATTCGAAGATGCATTCTACACACATTTGTCCAAGTGGTTTTGTTCCACTTTCAATCAGAAATCTGCAAGTCTAAATCTAGATCCTCACAGCTGTTTTCAAGCACCCCATCAAGAAGTGACAAGAGTATCCTTGTACACACGTTAAAGCCTTCTAGAGGTCAATGTATGGACCCAACTCAATGGTCAGTTTCCAGTTTCCGTTTTCTGAAATGAAATGTGTTTCCCTTCCAGATATTTTCAGAAGATTCTGAGGAAAGTACAAAAGGAACGTGCCATGTTTCTCTCTGACAGAACTGTCACCCATGTCTTCAGGGAAGCACCCTCACAGTTGCTGGAAATACCCAGAAGCTCACTTACCGCTCCCTGAATGGCTGTTGAGCCAGTTCCTTCTTCTTCCCCATCTGCCTCTTGGTCTTCATTGTCAGTCCAGGACGACACGTCCTCTACTGAGCTGGTCAGGTCAGGTAAGCTCTTCGATGTTAACCTCAGGAGGTCCTCTGCAGAGCTCTCCTAAAGGGACATGAAAGGCTCAGGAATTATCCCCTGGCACCGGCTGCTCCTGGAAGTCAACCTGCCGAGTCCAGGCACAAGCTCCAACCCAGAGAGCACGTGGACTTTATGGTCCACATGGGTGGGATCACCATCAGTGTTAGGGGTGGCAGCCCAATTCACCCCAACCAATTCTGTGGTTCTTGAAGAATCTGGGCTTCTTGGGTCAAGACTCCCATGAGCCTTCCTTGTCTTGCTTTCTAGATGCAGGTGAGCCCCTCATAGGCAGCTCTGCAGATTAAGGGGCTGGCCTCTGCCTAGCACCCCACACTACCTCCTTCCAGCCTCACCTTCCACTCAAGTCATTTCCAATCCTCCTGCCCTGCAGCTCCTCTGCCTGGACCACCCTCAACTGGTGACTGTGACCTGTTTTGCAAAGCCTGGTCATTCGTTTGCATCACGAGTAGCATCTCAGGAGGTGCTCCCTCAGCCCCTCCTAGGGCTGGAGATGTAGCCCGATGGTTGAGCACTTGCCTAGCACGTGTGTGGCCCTGGTTTGACCCCATCACGAGCTCCCTCCTTTCTTCTTCACTGTCATTTGCTATTTCTTTCACCCTCTGCAGCATATGTCTAATTCTACTTGTCTTTCTTTCTGGCTAGTCAACTAGTCCCTCCCACCAATACCATTTCTATTCATTGCCAAGTCCCCAGGCCTAACCCAGAGCTCTAATACCCATTATGACGTTCTCTTCCCTGACCCACTGGCTATCTCACTAATGAATGCTCAATAGAAAGAGACTCGATTGTTGATTGAATCAAAATGCCAACTTGGAGACATTGAAGAGGTGTTATCCTCTTCAATGAAAACAGCCCTTGAACGACTTTTAAAGGTCAACCATAATACATGGAACCAGACACCATTAAACAGACTCCATGGGGTGCCTTTTGCTACTAAGCAGAGATGGTAGGGATGCAGAAGAGAGGATGATGTGTACTTGACAGTCTCCAGTGCAAACAGGAGAATCCAGGAGCCTGACACCCCCCTACAAAGCTTCTGGGCAATGAGGCCAGGGAGGAGAGGAGGCCCACAGAGCTGAGTCAAGGCCAGTGGGAGGCCAGCGGCCCCTGCTCATCTCTACATCCCGGCCACTTCTACAGGAAGGAGAATGTACTGCAAGTCAGAACCATCAAATTGCTTCAGGGTTCACAGAAAAAGGGGACAAAAACCAAACCAAACAAGCACAAAGCCTTAATGAACTTGTAAACTATTAGTGAGCCAGACCTAAAGTCAGCGATGCTTGTCACTAGTGTGATGCCATTTCCTATGAGGAACATCAAGAACATTCATTTCAGACAAACACTTTACCAAATGAGCTGCCTCTGCCCAGCACAAAACAGTTATTTTAGACCATTAGTTGTGGATATTGTACTGTTTGTCTCTACCTAAGGACATGAAAAACTTATTAGGCAAGAGCTAAGCTCATTTCTTTTCTGTGCTGTCCACTGTTATAGAAAAAAATAGATGAGGGTCCCATGGGTGAGCCGATTACACAATGGCTGTGGGACAGACTATGCCACAGCCATGAAAAACGGCACTGAGAAATTCCCTTCCCATGAGATGGTTCTCATAGCAAGCTACTCACGAAGAGGCAGATTAAAGAATGTAACTGCCATGATTTACTCATGGGTGGAATAACAGACCAGGTGTGCTCCTATGTGCTGACCAGAAAGGCGGCCATTTTTCCACTGTGGCCTCTGCCCAGCAACGCAGTGGCTCAGGGCCTTTCCTGCCTCCTTCAAGCTCTGTGATTTCTTCAGAGGCAGTTCTCTGCATGAGGAGGAAGCTGGAGTTTAGACATGTAATGACTTGCCCAGGACACACAGCTTTCCCAGGGCAGCACTGGCAAGTCCAGGTAGGCCAGTGGGTCTCCAGGGCACCCACACACACTTCTGACGGAAGGACTCAGCAGTTAGTGGATGGTACCAGCAAAGTTTTAGCATCTCTGTGTTTTCCATGTAAGATTTAATAAACTTATCACTTTTCATGGTCTATTACATAATAAAATTAAGAGTGAAAATAAAGAGTAATAAAAAATGTTACTGATGCATAATGCTTTTAAGAATATCCAAACCAGGCCAACAAGATGCTCAGTGGTAGGGGGCACTTGCCCAAGTCTGAGCTGAGTTTAAATTATGGGGGAGAAGCAGACTCTTGTCAAGTTGACCCCTGACCAGCATATTTGTGGTCCTATGTACACACACGCACGCATGCACACACACACACACACACTCTCTCTCTCTCTCTCTCTCTCTCTCTCTCTCTCTCTCTCTCTCTAAAACGAACACAAACATCCCAAGCTCCTACTGTTATATAAGCCAACATCATTTCCTGGGACGCATGAGACATTTGCTCATGTAACCACTACATTCTCAAACTAACCCTTAAAGTTTTATGAAAAGGTGTCTAGGTCTAGAAAAACAAGCATTTGCATTTGTATTATTATTTTTAGTCAGCAAGTCAGAAATTCCCCCAGCCAAATATGATGGCCAAACAAAGCCAGCAGATAGAGAGGGAATGGCTGCCAAAGGGACCCTGACAGTGGAGGCTTCTTTTCTTCCTATACAGAGAAGCACCCCGATAGCTGAGGGTTAGGAGCCAGCAGCAGGCAGCCTGGCTGTCAACACACTGAAAGGCATCAGCGTCTGAGGTCTGGGTCAGATGCCCAGGAGCCCATGGACTAAGACTTGGGATGAACACTGTGTCCTGGCTCCCAAATACTGCTCAGCCCCATGAGGACCTTAACACATACCCCTAGAAGTCACAGCCTCTGAAAAGACATTATCCTTCTTACTTCATTGCTCTGGATTGTTGTATACTCCCTTCACCTCTGAGTGTATAGAAGCAGCGGGGACTTTGAAACCCAGCGAACATGGCAGTAAACTTGCTTTTGGCCAGACATGGTGGCGCACGCCTTTAATCTCACCACTTGGGTGGCAGAGGCAGGCAGATCTCTGTGAGTTCAAAGCCAGCCTGCTCTACATATCAAGTTCCAGGCCAGCTGAGACTACAGGGAGACCCTGTCTCAAAAAACAAAAACAAAACAAACCCTGCTTTTGTTCACTACTGTGTGACCTCAGGGAACTTAAATGACCACTGGGATTTAAATTGCATCCTTTCAATAAAAAGTACACATATCTATCAGGGTTTTTATTTAATTTTTTTTTAGAATCTGGTGAGATGATAGGGAGGAGGCACCTGGCACCAGATGCATGCTGTGACTCTCTTCCGTTAATGTGCAGGGGGTGGAGGTGGGGTGGTTGAGACCACGCATCATTAGGAGCTGTCTATGCAGTTCTGTGAATGGCCCTTCATTATTAGCCGCGCCTAGGAGTTCCTCATTTTTGTCTTCATTTCACGTCTTTGTGTTTGTGGATAATAGCTTAGCACGGTAAAGGTCTCTTTCCACTGCTTCCAAACCAGCAGGCCAAAGAAGAGAGTCTAGAGTAGAAAGTGCCAAGGTATACATTGCAATCCTGGGCAGAACATGTGACCCCTGGCCACCTCCTTAGCAGAGGTGGCTGGTGCAAACGAAACAGGTGTACTGCAAACACAGGACTGTGTGCTAGACACTTTTTTTTTTTTTTGGAAACAGGGTCTCCCTGTGGCCCCAGCTGTCCTGGAACTCACTATGTAGACCAGACTGGCTGCGAACTCAGAGATCCACAGGCCTCTGCCTCCGGAGTGCTGGGATTAAAAGTGTGCACCACCGTGCCTGGCAATCCTAAGGCTACGTTTAAACTTGTTTGCTTGGCAAGGTAAGAAAATGGTCTCTCTTTGCCTTGTAGCACTTTTCTCCATGGTCATGAGGGATGCAGACAGCCCTCGGGCAGCTGCTCTGAGGCAAGGACTTTGGAGAAGATTCTGTGCCCATGGAGCTTCTGTAAGGAGGAAGGGGTTGGAGGTAGAATGGGCTCTGATCCTGCCTCTGAGGCTCCCAGTCGTCATCAAGGCTGCGTAGCACCTTTGCAAACCTTCCATTCTAGTCAAGGATTTGGAGTAGAGAGTAGAAGGGAAGGCAGGTTTTTCAGAAAGCTCAAAATGGGATTCTAATCTATTCCTTATATACAGTTGTCCTTTGGCAGCCGTGGGAGACTGCTTCTAGGATACTCCTTCCCCTGAAGATACCAGAATCCAACGATGCTCAGGTTCCACCTACAGAATGATGTAATTCCATAAAACCCATGTACATCTTTCTGCACACTTAAATCATTTCCATGCTGGCCAATATCTGATAAAATGTGAACATTCTATAAATAGTTACTGTTTTGTTTAATTAATAACAATGAAGGGAAAGTGTATGTTCAGTACAGATGTAGTTATTATTTTGAGTCTTTTCTGTCTGAGGTTGACTGAACCTGTGGATGCAGAATTCATGGGTATGGAGGATCAACTGAATTTCTCAAATTGACAATGGATTCATTGCAATCTAAGAGGGAAACTCATAGGAAAACCAACACATGCCAGACTCAAAATTACCATGGGGAAGATAGAAAAATAATTATAACTACTCCAAACAGCATACTGCAATAAAGACGACCTAAGCCATCTTTGGCTACACAGGGATTCTTCCAGCCAGCGGCCAGTGCTAGAACACAGCCCCATGGTTCCACGTCGCCCTGGGTAGAACACAGCCCCGTGGTTCCACGTCCGCCCTGGGTAGAACACAGCCCCGTGGTTCCACGTCCGCCCTGGGTAGAACACAGCCCCGTGGTTCCACGTCCGCCCTGGGTAGAACACAGCCCCGTGGTTCCACGTCGCCCTGGGTAGAACACAGCCCCGTGGTTCCACGTTACTCTGCTGAATCACATGGCCTCTTTCCTAGTCTCAACTGTACAACCAGAGGACAGATCAGAAAGGAGTTGGCGAGGGTTGTGGAGTCTGCAGTCTCTCTCCAGGGGAGAATGCAGGTTCGGGAGCCCACAACAGAGACATGTCCTTAAGACACCAGATCAAAGAGGCCCATGCCTGGGGCCTCTGGAACCCATGAAGACAGTGAAAACCAGGAGTAGAATGGGATAGGTACTGGGCTGTGTGCCAGGAGCCCGGTACTTGGCACTGCTGACAGCATCAGTGTCACCATCTCATCTCTACCACTGATGAGGAAAGAAAGCTGTGAAGTGCCTGGAGCCTGGACAAAGGATTCACAGAGCTTCCTTCAGCTCTAACACTGTGAGGATGATTTAATCAGGACCTCTGACCTACCCATGGGCAGCTCTGAGCCCTTCCTCCTTCTGTGCCATGCTCATAGGTGGGACTTTGGGAAATGACTGGATTCTGAGGACTCTCACTTGATCAGTGATTCATAGTTGAAATACTGGAAGATGATAAAAACTGAAAGTTGGGGCCTGATTGGAGGAAGTGAGTCACAGGGGTACATAACTTTGAAGGGTCTATCCTATCCCTGGTCTCTTTGTAGCTCTGTTTCCTGACTGCAATGAGGTTAGCAACTTTCTCCGCCACGCCCTTCCACCACACCCTTCCACCATGATGTTTCTGCCTTGTCACAGGACTAAAAGCAAAGGAGCCACTGACCAGAGACAGAGGCCAAGAGCCCAAATAGAGTTTTTCTTCTTCTAGGGGCTGGAGACGGCTCAGCAGTTAAGAGCACTGACTGTTCTTTCAGAGGACCTTGGTCTTGTTCCTAGGACCCACATTCCTGGCTTAACTCTAGTTCCAGGAGCTCTGACCCCCTCTTCTTCTGGCCTCTGCAGCCACTGCACACAGAGGTGCAGTTGCACACATACAGGCAAAGCACTCACATACAAAGCTAAATCGTTTATGAGGTGTCTCATCACTGATAACGACTAACACCACTTCTCCTTCCCTGTCAACATGGCCGTGCCTTCTTTCCGGTTTCTCCTGGGAGAACGGTTATTCCTTCTCCCCATCAGTCTTACCTTCCTTAGTTCTACTATTTCTTTTCCAACATACACCTTTAACAACTTAAAATAATTCCGTGTACTTCAGCTAAGGGCCCCCATCTTGCTTGCTCTGTGGAATCCTGGCTACACAGCCCAAGGTAAGCCACAAGCATGCACATGCCCATGTGTGACAGGGAGAAATTGTGACTGACTTCACACCACCATTAAAAAATACCAAAGAAGACAAAAGCTACCTACCTTGCTGGCCACCACCAGCTGCACCATCCCAGTGGCTGAACGGAGAATGGCCACAGCTTCCTCGTGGGAGAGCCCGACCAGTAAGTGACCATTGATCACCAACAGCTCGTCTCCTAAAGACAGTCTGCCATCCCTGAGGAAATGGAGATGGAAAAAAATCCCTTGTCAAGACATTCTGGGCCTGAGAAGGGTCTCATCCAGGAGCCAGACACAGTCATGAGAAGGAACAGTGAAGACTGGGTAGAAGAGGAGAGTGACAAGCGGAGATGGCTTGGAGCGGATTGCTTTAATGTCTGTATTCAGACTCCCACTTGAGGAGTGAAAGCTCTGGGGTTTCTGGTGGCCAGCAGCCTCCGGTTTTAGGAGAGTCAAGTCATTCTATTGTGGATCCTCCTTGTTTGTCATCGGCATGGGGCTATTGCTGAGCTGAGCAGAGAGAACATCACCAAGATATGCTAAGCTGACTTCGGCGCTTCCCTGGCCCGCAGCACTTCCCTGGCCTGCCCCTCAGCAGAGGACAAGAGTTCCTTTGGGAAGCCCGTGGTACTACATGGTATGTATCTGAACCTCCGTACCCCATCAGCAGAGCTGCAGGACTTTGAATATAAACTGCTTAAAAGTGCATGTCATGCCAAGGTCCCCATAACCAAACTTCTTAAGTGGAAGGATCAAAATGATGATGATGATAATGATGTTATTGTTGTTAAACTTGCTATTGCTATAATATGAAATTTGGCCTATTCCCGTGGGCATAAAAATGCATTTTTGTTTCTTTCTTGTAATTGACTCTGCTGTCACTGGGCTACCCCCCACACACACCCAGGGGAGGTCACGGCTCTGTGTACCCTACTTTAGAATGCAGGATGGGCCCCTAGAAGTGGGTTCCACAGAGCTGCTGTCTGATCCCTCATGACGAAAAAGGAGCCCAACCTGGGGACAGAAAATCTGGTGAGGCAGAGACCCTGGACCTAGGCTCTCCCCTGCCCTCAGGCAGCTGCATTACTCGGCGCGGCCATGGAACCCATGTGGCCATGGAAGCCACGCCTGCCTCCCACGCTCCCAGGCCCACCCAGCCTGGCTTCTGTCCCGTCTGTGGGCTCTCCCGCCGTGCTTCATTTCAGTGAGTCGATCAAGCTCTCCCCTTTCATCTTTACCTCCCTCTTCCTGCCTCTCTCGCTTCCTCCTTCCTCCAGGGCACACTGGTAATCTTTTTCATGGATTTAGGCTTTAATAGAAGACAAGAGGCACAGGAGACTTCCAATAGCCTCTGCTTCTGTCATTCAAAAATCCCTAAAGCCCAGAAATGCTAAGAGCCCCATTAGTTGATCAGCATGGTGAATGAAGGGAATGAGGAAATCTCCAGGAGGTGTGGGGTGGCCACTCGGGAGGTGATCCTCAGGAGGAAGGGGATCTGGCACAGACAATATGACGTCCCAGCCATTGTCCCGGCCAAGCGCATCCCTTTCCCTCTTCGACTCTAATCCCGTTTCTCTCCTGTTATTAATTAGAATGCCCCACTTGTGAGTCATACACCACAGAGAAGAGACACAGGACTCCAGGCTAAGAATGAAAAGGAGATGGGGCTGACTTAGCGGTGGCTCTGATGGAAGACCAGGACTGCTCCTTGTGAAGCTTATCTCCAAGAACAGGAATCTCCCACTTGCCAACTTGCCAATTAGACTATAACATAACACCCAGGACTAATGGAAAAACCTGATGAGAGTTCCTTAAGGCATATCAGGAACGTCATTCAGGAAGTTTAATGATGCTCATCTGGGTTAAAACCATCTCAGGTTGTAATCTCTTAATAATACTGTCACTATGGTAATTGACAGTTGCAGTTAATCCTATCTCTATTACCAGGATTTTGAGCAGGAAATACTTTGCTAGTTTGTACCCTGGTCCTCTTTTTAGTTTTCCACTCTTCAGCCTAGCTCTCTCTAGTTTCTTCAACTACACCTATGGAACAGACCAAGGCCTCTCTCAGTCTTGGGGAGGCTGATGCTGCTTTGGCCATCCCGTCCCTCTTAGAATCTGGGTACGTTAAAAGTACCAAAATGCCACAACAAATTCCAGACTAGATCAAGGACAATCACAACCTTCATCAGTGGAATTCTCCCCATGTACACACTTATTACACACATGTACACACTTACTATATTATACAGCATGTCCATACTTCCCCATGCCTTGTAAATAGTAGGTACCCCATATGCTTGGCAGCTAGTGGCAGAGCAACAGTGTGCTTGACATTTGGGGACGGCAATGTCCCCTGCATCCGGATAGGCTTTTAATACATGCTCTATCCGAACATTGTTCATCTCATTACTTCACACAACTGTTCAGGTTAGAAATAAATGTTTACATATGTGCTGTTATTTGGTTGCATGGAGAAGATACACGTTAATTTTTTTCCCTTCCACATATGCACAACAGACATGTGAATACAAGCAGGTGCACGTGTGAGACACTCTGAGAGCTCTGACACACCTTTTAAATGACCACTTTTAAGACCAGTATCACTTTCCTGAGTCCCAGGAGTGAGGATATCAGGATTGCGGTCTTCTGTTCAGGGTCATTTTCTCAATAACTAACCACATATTGCCACAGAGCCAGCATTCAAGAGTGAGGATAAGCAACATTTGCTTGAAACTAAAATGGACTACAAAGCGATCAGATCTCTCCACTATGGTTTGAAATATCCTGAAGTGTCTTTCCCAATTAGCTGCTTCCTGTGCTCAGAGATGTGATCAGTTAGAACAGCACAGCTCTTGTCTGACTTCCTTCTGTGCTCTGACGTATTCTAATGAACTATAATTACCAGAGCTTTGATCAAGTAGAAGACACTAGCACCCATTACCCAAGGGAAGGGAGGGGGGAAGACAAGAGGCAGAGGGAGGGGGAGGGGGGACAGTTATCTAGTCACCTGTGAGCAGCACCTCCTTCCTTCACTTGGGTGACAACGATAGCGTGAGGTGAGCGCTTTGATCCTCGGCCTCCACTAACCTGAATTCCCAGCCCATCTGATTCTTTGAGCAGCTCCATCTTCCATATCCGGCCAACTTCCTCCTTGGAAGAAAAAGTGAGCATGCGTGAAGGACGTTGACAGAAACAGAATCGGGGGAGATTCTGCAGCAGGGGAGAGTGGCATTGTCACAGCAGGCCAAGTGTCCATTGCTTGTCCCCAGGTATCACAAATCAGCACAAAAGAAAACGTATGTTGACTGGACCAAAACCTGCCTGAAATTACTATCCCATAAAACTCTCTAGAATAATAGAAACTTGCTGTTTGTGCCATTCGATATGGAGTCACTTGCCATGCATGGCTATAGAGTGTTTGAAAGTGTGTGGTGGCACCAAGCATCTAAATTTTGATTTCAGAGAATTCTAATTGTTTAAATAGCCATCTTGGTTACTGGCCCCTGATATTGCACAGCCCAACAGGTGTCCTATTAGTGAAGTGTTTTCTACATGGGACTCAGGTGCCACTGTGTATGTGAACACCGGCTGAGTCGGGGATCCTTTTAATTCTGTATAGCTGCTAATATATACAGGAAGATTAAAGGCAGAAGAACTCAAGTCTGGGCACTAGGACTTCAACCAGTTTGAACGGAGTTCTGCCATTTATAACTTAGAGTTCTACCTAATACATAAATGACTTTCCTTGCCTCTAAAGTAAAAATCATCATTAAAAATTTGAGGTTTGCTATGAGGGGTAAATGAGATATTTATGGAAACCAGTAGCACCACAATAACATAAAACAGATGCATTATACATGTTGACAGGTAACCTTATACATCTGGTCGAATCACTGTTGTCAGGAATGCTTGGAACCAAACGAGTTTCAGACTGCTTTTTGATTTTGGAATATTTGTACATGCATAATGAGATGTTTTTTGAGGATGAGGCCTAAAGTTAAATGCAAAATTTAGTTATGTTTCTTATATACCTTGTGTAGACTGAAGGTAATTTCATTCAATATTTTTAGTGTCCTTGCTGTTTTGACTGTGACTCTGTTGTGTTGTAATTTCCTCTTGAGGTAAAACCTTCCTTCTTGGAGAAGGATGTTCTAAAAGGAGGCGAGCAACTCATGGCTTCAGCAAGTTCTTGAAATTGACCAAGTTCACCAGGGCTCTCCCTCTCAAGCATACACATCCTAAGGATACTGCAAGGCACTCTCCAACAAGAGCTGGCCAGAAGAGGCTCAGAGCAACTGACCTACCCAGAAAGGACTCTCTCCAACCTGTCCAGCTGCCTGCAGACTGTGTAGCATGCCCCGTGTTTCCAGCTTTCGTGAGCTGTCACCATGCTGTGGTGGGCTTTTGGTGATGCAGCTGTCTGTGAGTCATTTCTGTCCCTGTAAGTCACCCTCATGAAATTTACTGGTTCACCACGCCAGACGTTGGTGGTGTCCTCACTTTGGTCTGTTGCTGGTTCCCTATCTGGGGTGAGGAGACATTGGTTCATGTCTCCCCAGGAATAGAATCACAGACAGACTCATCCCATGAGGCTGAGGTATGGAATTTCCCCCTTGTGGCATCACAATTAATTTTTGGATTTCAGGTGTTCAGATCAGGATTATTCAATCTGACTTCTACATACACATACACACACACACACACACACACACACACACACACCTCACACAGCTATGTAAGAACATATTGAACTGAATCACACACTTCTTTACATAAAAGAAACTAAGACAAAATTACTCATTAAATTTGATATTGACTATTGGTCAATAGGGCAGGTGACAGCATAGATTTTCACGCTCCTTTATAATTAAAATGTGCTTCATTCCATATCAAAATATGCCCTTTAACAATGCATTTTTCAAATGATGAAATCACCTCCAAAAAATGCATTTCTTGGGGCTGGAGAGATGGCCTAGTGGTTAAGAGCACTGACTGCTCTTGCAGAGGACCCAGGTTCAATTCCCAGCACCCACATGGGGGCTAAGAACCATCTTTAACTCCAGTTCCAGGGGAATCCGACACCCTCTTCTGACCTCCACAGCATTGCACGACACGGTGCACAGACCTACATGCAGACAGTACATTCATACACATAAAAAATAAATAAAAATTTAAAAATTTAAAAAAACAATGCATTTCTTTAAGTCCTGAAAAAGCTGGGTGCTTTTTAGCTTCGGTCCGCCCTTCATGGACTCCCTAGTCCACTCTAAGGATGCAAACATGCTCCTTGCAAAATGATTGGCTTCCTTCAGATACTAAGCTGTTAACAGAAATTGAAGATTTATAAGACCTTTAAAGAAAGATTTCAAAGTTGTGTGTGTGAATGCACATGTGTGCATTTATGTATATGTGTCTGTGCACAAGCACCCATATGTGTGTGAGTGTCCAAAGAAACCAGATGAGGGTTTTGGATCCGTTGGAGTTGGGATTACAGGTAGTGGTGAGCCCCTCAATGCTAGGAACTGGAACTCTGGTCTTCTGCAACAGCAGCAGGTGATCCTAACCACCAAACCATCTTTCCAGCCGCATAACGATCTTTAAAGGTGATTGTTTTATTGTTAGGCTCTCCTCTGTGTTCTTGTTAAACACTATATATATATATATGGGCATGAGTCAGACTACATTCCTCACCATCTGTGTTTTTAATCTATCGTGAAGGTCCAATGGACCCATTAGGGTCTTGTACAGACAGGCCCTCATCTCCCTAGAAACAAGGCAACCTGCCCATTTGAGCTGCTTATAAAGGAGTAAGAATGTGAAGCATTTAGAAAATCTGAAATTCACAGTCAGAAACTGAAACGAATAGTAAAATGCCCAGATGCTGAACAGCCACTGATGTGCAGCAAGTGGAATGTCTGGAGAAGTGATTAGCAGGCAGAGCCCTGGTGGATCCTACGGACCATCCAGTGCAGGGCCGCACGGTGGGCTCCATCATTCCACGGCAGCGGTGCCAACTGTCTCCTTCACCCACCGACCGCAGGCAAATGCGGCCTGTCTGGCCAAATGTAACTTCAGAAGTCACTGGCTCACCACAGTAATTCGTGAACTTGTCAGTGGGCCCTATCATCCCATCATCTCGTTCTGGACTCCATGGTTTTGGTTTGCTGCCTCTGACCCTTGGAACACCTCCCTCTTCTCCATTCAGAAACCTCCTGCCTGCCTTTGCATGGCTCATAGCTCTACTACTTCCAAAAGTGATCCTTGGGAATCAGAGTGACGGCCAGGATAGCGGCTTGTAACTAACACAGGAGACCTAGTGGCTTAGCGCACACCACCAAAAAGAACAGATTCAAGCCAGTTTCTATGCTGGTCCATTGGGTCTCCCACGCCAGTGTCCTGACAAGTCCGCTGGTGGCCTCCCTAGGCCTCATGAAAAGTAGAACAGTGGCTTGTCTTATTTTTTCCTAGGTCCTGATACCATACTTGGATTTTAGCAGACAAGATATTGTTTCCTGCCTCCCCCAGTCCAGAATAGCTGGGGCCCTCCTTTCCAAGAGCAATAGGGTCCAATACTAGAGCCCTTAAATAAGAAAACTCATTTGTTTTAAGCCCCTAGTAGTAAAAACATACCTACTCCCATTGTTAGCTCATGCTATCATCTTTTCTATTTTACTGTCCTTTTATTAAGCAAAACATGCAAGTCTGGTTCACACAGGGGATGATGACTCTAGAAACAGTCCTCAGTGTCTACATGCTTTTAAAATTAGGACATGACAAAAAACATTAAAAAACTGTCCACGGGAGTAGAAAAATGGCCTAAATGTATAACTAAGAGAGGAATTAAAGACAATTTCATGAAGAACATACTCCATAAGCTCCCAGCACACATACAGCTAGTTAAAAGCACACTGCAGGACAAGGGAGATGGCCCAGCAGGTAAAAGTGCTAGCCTCACAAGCCTGATGACCCGAGTTCAGATCCCCAGAACTCTCTTAAAATATGGACATGGTGGTGTGCGCCTATAATCCCAGAACTCCGTGGTGAGCTGGGAGGCCAGAAACAGAAGAACCAGTTGGAAGCTCTGGGCCAGCTAGCCTGGAGTCCACAGCACGGTGGCAGAAATGAGAGGGGCCCTGCCTCGAACGAGGTGGACAGTGAGAACAGCAGGAAAACTGTCCTCTCACATCTGAGCGAACATGTTCACTGTGGCATGTAGTGGTGTGATTTTACACACACACACACACACACACACACACACACACACACACACACACCAAACACATATCTAATACAAATGGCTTCTCAAGGTATAAATGATAATCAGAGAGGTCCCCACCAACTGTTCTTTTCCTGTCCCATTCCAACTATTTCAACTATTTCACTAGACTTCTTCATTCATGTGTGTATGTGTGTGTGTATGTGTACTGCATGTGTGTGGGATGTACATCCATGTGCATATGTGAGGCCACAGGTCGACACTGGCTGGGTGTCTCCTCTGTTGCTCTCCACCTTTTTTTTTTTACATTAGGATCTCTTACTGAACATGGAGCTTACTGTTTGGCTAAACTGACTAGACTGTGAGCTCCAGGGACTTGCCAGTCTGCCCACCAGCACTGGGCTTACAGATGTACACACACTCCTGGCTTTTATGTGAGTACTAGGGATCCAAACTTAGGTCCTTGGGCAGCAAGCGTTTCACCAAATGAGCCATCTCACCAGGCCCTCTTCTTCACTTTTATCCAATAACATATTTTCTTGCCACTACTCAAAGTGGAAATTATAAGGGGAGCAGGGAATGAAATGAATGCAGATCTCCTTGCGTGGAATTTTTCAGTTGTCTAAGGGGGGGATTCAGAGGACTATGAATGCTATCAACTTTAACTGTACAATTGCTGCCATTAAATTTAGGTGCCCATGGCTAAAGCTATGTTCAGTTAAAAATAAAATCAGTATCTGAAATGTATTAGGCTAGAGTTGGTACTGGTTCAAAGCAAATAGGCTAACTTAAAACAATATTAAGTATATTTCCAACTGCCTCCTATGATTCCACTTGGGTATTTAATTCATACCTTAGTAGAGTCAAAACCAAACTCTTGCCCCGCCTACTCCGGGATTTCCCATCTCAGGAGAACAAATCTATTATCTACTCTGGAAACAGAGGACATTCGAGCCCCAAGTCCATGTGTGATTTTTAATTCTGCTTTCTACATCATTTCCCACATTTGAACCATGGGAGAAATCTGCAGGTAACTTCCAAAATAGATTCTACATCTGCCTGCTCATCTTCCCTACCATACCCTGTCAAAGCCAAGGCTGTGACACTCTCTGTTCATTCTCTCCCAGGGCTTATGGTTACTCTTTGTGACAGTAGTTGTGAACCTTTTGTAGTGTACATCATGTTGTTAAGTTAAAACGCTGTGTGAGCTCGTTGAGAAGTTGTTGCCCCTCCCCCCATTTCAGACCCAAGCATGTTTGTCTCAAAGCGTCCTCCAAGTCTCATTGTCTGGGGATGGGCTGGACCCACTATCTCTGACAGGGAGGGCAAAACAACCCAAGAATAAAAAAAATGTGTCCTTGAATACAGATAGAAAGCAAGCCACTTCCAAAAGATCTATTGTTCATCTCATGATATAAAAGGCCTAGACTGCGAAAGAGAAACTGAAGGCTCGGTCCTAGGAAGCTCATGGGATTTTAGCTGATTGTCTCAACTTCCTCTGCTGGTTTCTGTTGGGTGTCTCAAGCTCCTGATTTGATGAGAATACCCTATTGGCTGCTATTTATTCCTTTACTGAAAGCCTCCTGCAAGGGACAGTGCTCTGCCCAGGGCTCTACTGGGAACTCCAGTCGGCTGCCACAATGGGGCTTCCTCAGTTGATTCCTGCTGGATACTTCTAACCTCCCAACTTGATGATAGTATCTTTCTGCTGTTATTTGTTTTTGTTTTGTTTTGTTTGTTTGGTCTTTTTGAGACAGGGTCTCCCTGTAGCCCCAGCTGTCCTGGAACTCACTCTGTAGACCAGGTTGGACTTGAACTCACAAAGATCCGCCTGCCTCTGCCTCCCCAGTGCTAGGATTAAAGAGGTGTGCCACCACACCCGGCTTGTTATTTGTTTTTTAACTTGGATGCTTCACCCAAAGGGACACTCTGCTTGGCCCCAGACATTCTCTATGGAAACTCCAGCTGACTATCTTAAAGGAGTGTTTAGACTTTGATTTCTGTTGGATATTTTGAATACCTGATTACATGTTTTTGCTATCTCTCAATCTCTCTATTATCTACCTACTTGCCATTTGCTATTTATTGTTTTACTTTGGCTTGCTTGATGCATAATAATCTCACTTATTTAAAACCCAAACACTTGGTAATCACAGATGATTTTCTGGACTGTGCAGAATACCTTCGCGAGCCTGTCCTGCCCACTCTTCCAAATCCCCCCCTGGTGCCCTTCTTCTGTTCCCATAACACCCCGTTGCTCTCGCTTTTGTGGCTGCTGTCCTGGTTCTTCCTAGGGAGCATCCTGTCCTGAGGTTTCGTAGGGCTGCTATTGATTGACACTCACTCAGGCTCAGCTCTACACCCCCTCTTTAGGGAGATCTTCCTTGGCTGACACCCATTATCAATTAGCCCCATGGTAACAGGCCCTACCATCTTCCTCTTCTCCCTGGTGTGGTTCATTATCAGACCTGTCATCCAATTTTCTGATTTATTGCTTATATAGCCCATTCTATGATGTAAATGCCATCAGATAGGACCTCACTTACCAAATGAATTCTCTGGCAAGCAGAATGGACCCTATTACATAACAGTACTCCTTAAGAGTCAAGGAATTAGCCAATATAGAATGTTTATCTACAAACCTTATGGTTCTTGGCACCACTGAGTCGGACAGTAAGAGGCTCTGTCAGATGGGAAACCTGTGTGTTTGCCAGTGCTCGATGTGTAAACACAGATCCAGCTGTAGAGACAACTGAGTTCCAAGACAGCCCTGTCTAGACAGATGGCCTGGGCACTAGTTTCCTATTATGATGGCTTAAAGGGCAATAAGACTTTGTGAGTTTATGGAAAAATAGCCAAACCATGCAAACCGAGCTGCCACGGACTTCTGTTGTAACGTCAGGGCACTGCCCTCTCTGTAACCACCAACTGCTGTTTGAGGTCACACGTGTGGGGCTTTGCTCAGGCCAGAGCGGGGATTTATTTACTAAACAGAGCAGCACATTAGAGAGCGCTGCCACGCAGCACTGAAATGACCTCATTTCTCCTGGAACCCCCAAAGAGCATTTTACAACAAACAGCATCTTTGCTCCAAATGTGAAAAGACATCTCTAAAACAGAATTTCACTGCAGTAAATGTCTTGGCTGTCACCACGAACCTATTCTGAGGCTCTTCGCTAATCCCTTCTTTTTGTTGCTGTTGTTTTTGTTTTGTTTTGAGACAGAGTCTCCCTGTAGCCCCAGATGGCCTAGAATTTGCTCTGTAGACCAGACTGGCCTTGATCTCACAGAACTTATCCTTTCTTACTTTGAATGATCAGTGAGAAATGAAAAGTATGTGAGTATAAAGTTAGGGCTTAAAGCCCCTGGGTTATCAGACTGCAGTGGTCAGAAAATGGGAGAGAAAACAGCCCAGAGAGCGTGAAGGCCACACACATGCAGGCGAAGAACTGGGTTGGAATCCATTGTTCCTTCTCCCAGGCTTGCATGCAGGGTTGGCATCCCCAGACACCTTCAGGACTAAAGGTCTACAGAGCAATTCAGGTTCAAGTCTTGAGCTAGAACTGGTAACAGGAAGACATGTAAGGCCAGGCCCTTAAGGGCAAACAGGACATGGGGCTATCACATGATCACTGGAATACACTGTGGGGGTGTGGGTGCTGTATGTCAATGGACAGACAGTGAACACTCTGGGAGCCCAGGATGGAGACGCTTGATGCTAGGCAGGTTGCTGGAAGGCCACTGAAGCCACTTACAGACATGCATCTGGATGCTTGATGTGCCAGGATTGTGGGGGCCTAAGAGACAGAGGCGAGGGGAAGGAAGACTTGGCAGAGAACCCAGCACCCAGCATGGTGCAAGAGCAAAAGCCAGCACTGCCTCTGAAGATCCAGGGGTGGGGGAAGCCGCCTTGAGAAACCAGAACCTGAATAGCTTCAGCACAGTTCTGGTCCCAGGAAGACCAGGACATAGGAATTTGTACTTTCCAAGCCCACCCCATCCTCCAGTGAAGGACATGAGTTTGAGTTACTAACTGTTCACTCTTTCATGGTGAAGCTTCTGTGAAAGGTCATACAGCTTGAGCCTTGGAAAGCCTCTGTGCTGGAGAGCATATCTACATACCAGGATAGCGTGCATCTGCCCCCAGGAACAAAACTCTTGTTTGGTCCTCAACCCCTCAGCTGGAGATCCATCTTTTATTCTATCCTTTATAAGTCATTATGTAGATATAGGGAGATTAAGCCAGAAAGTTAAGTATAGATCACAGAATTAAGAGCCTTGATGACAGGCCAAGGTATTTGGACATTACTGTGGACTCACCCAAAGGGATTAACTCTAGTGTATGTGTGGGTGTGCATGTGTCTGAGAATGAGCAACAGGATTTGCTCTTCAGAAAGGTCCCACACAGGGGCCAGTGGATAAAGGGAGGCAGCGAGGTGGGCAGGAGACTGGGTATTATTACACCTGCCTAATCTCACGTTCTGGCAGTGGGGAAAAGAGGTAGCTGGGGCTGCAGAGCTTGAAGGGAATCCACACTGACAGGACTTGGCGATGGAATGATTATGACGTGAGGAGAAGGCAGCATCTCAGTAGACTTTACCAGGAGGGCCTGCCTAGCATGTTCAGTGACAAACAGGGAAGTCCCAGGGAAACCAGCATGGATGGTCACCCAAGCTTGGCCAAGACCGAGCAAGACTAGAACAGTGGGTAGGTCTCATGGTTTGGAAGAGGGATGTAGTGAATTTCAGGTACAAGTTAAAAGGTTTACAATGGGTGCATCCTGCAGGCAGCTGCTATAAAGCTTGAGACTTGGGAGAGGTTAAGATGCCAATCCAGACTTAGGAGATGTGACCACACAGGGCAGTGTGTCATCTGGTGAGCCCAGGGGCTTTCTAGAAGAGAATCCTCATGCTTCCTTCCTTAGTACAAGTCAGTGTCCACATGGGAGATGTTATTCTGAGCTTCCTGCCCTTTCCTGCAGATGCAGATCTGGAGTGCCTGCCCAAGGTCTCTAATGAACCACTTTCAGGGAAAAGGTCTGGTGTTCTACAGGGTGGATAATTGCTACTGGAGTCAGACCCCAAGTGAACCACAGACATATACACGCTGGTTAGAAATAAACTGTAAATGGTAGGATTTTCCCCTTTGTACCCAAATCAGGTTATATACATTTTACTACAGAGCTACTAAAAGCCACCTTCTTTCTAGGCAATCACACAAATGCAACTCTCTTCTTGAATGACTAATGGACTTTGCTAGAAAAGCTGTAAGTTGCTCTGAGCTTATCCCTAATATTTCATGCCTGTGTCCTAAGATATCCTTTTTTAGAAAGTAGGCCCAGGGGTTTTATTTCAAAAATTTAAATGACACATATATAAGCAGATCAAGTTACTATTTTATGCAAACATACTATTTATGTGTGTGTGTGTGTGTGTGTGTGTGTGTGTGTGAATGTATTGCATGCATGTGTGTAAGTGCACTCATATCATGCAATGCTGTGGAGGTCAGAAGGAGGTGTCAGATGTCCTGGAACTGGAGTTAATGGATAGTTGTTAGCTGCCATGTGGGTGCTGGGAATCAAACCTGGGCCCTCCGTAAGAGCAGTGAGTGCTCTTAACCACTGAGCCATCTTCTCCAGCCCTGCAAACATACTATTTTTTTAAGCCACTTTTTTTTTTTTGGTCTTTTCGAGACAGGGTCTCCCTGTAGCCCCAGCTGTCCTGGAACTCGCTCTGTAGACCAGGCTGGCCTTGAACTCACAAAGATTTGCCTGCCTCTGCCTCCCGAGTGCTAGGATTAAAGGCATGTGCAACCATACCCAGCAAACATACTATCTTTTTAAAGAAAATATTTGGGGTCTAGATGTTTGTGAGGACCTGGGTTTGGTTCCCAGCACGCACATGTTCGCTCGCTGTCACCAGGGGAGATGACGCCCTCTCCTGGCCCCCACAGGCTTCTACATGCATATGGTACACATGAACTCATGGAGGCTCATAACATACACATAAATTTAAAAAAATAAAGGAATTATTTGAAGCCAGGCATGGTTGCTCAGACCTGCAATCTCAGCACTAGAAGCTGAGGTTGGTAGACTGTTGTGAGTTCAAGGCCAACCTAAGCTACACGGTACAGGCCAGTGAGATCTGCACAGCAAGACCCGATGTGGAAAAACCAAACCAAACCAAATTGTTTAAAGGAAATACGTTTCCTATTGCTCTGTTAGGAGAGGTCCGAACCCGGAAACAAAGGGAGGATTTATTTTAATGTAAATTTTTTTTTAGAACAAGTAAGTCTATGAAAAATTAGAACCAGCTGGGCAGAGGCAGGCGGATCTCTATGAGTTCAAGGCCAGCCCAGTCTACAGAGTGAGTTCCAGGACAGCCAGAGCTACGGGGAGTCCCTGTCTCAAAAAGACCAAAAAAAAAAAAAAAAAAAAAAGAACCAGCCAAACAAAATGGTCCGAATGGGTGTTACAGGCCTTTCCTGTAATTTATTAAGTCTGTAGATATATTAAATCATTCATAAAGCGGAAGTGGATCCACACTAACATGTTAAATCTCCCATTATTCAAATAGAATGGAATTTCTTTCTTGAAGACTTTAGAGGTAAACAGCTATTTTCTGGAAAGTCCATTTTAGTATGACCTTGGTCTCGATGCTGTTGCCACACTTCACGGAAGACTGTCGGTTCCCTTAGGGCCACTTGTGTGAAGGTTTCTGTAAAGAGCCTGCCAGCTCTCAATCCCGAGCAAACCCATCAGTGGGGGCACTCTGGGGTGCAAAGGTGAAGTGTGTCTGAGGAGGTGTGTGGTTATTCTTGATTACCAATACAACAGTGTGACTGGGCCAGTCGTCAGTCTATTGACCATGGATGCTTACAAAAAGCATTAATTCCAAATGCAGATCTCTATTCTACAGGAATATGGCTTTAAAAAAAATTCCCCAGGGCTGATTAGGTGGCTCAGTAGGTAAAGGTATTTCCGTCAAGCCTGGAAACCTGAGTTCTAGTCCTGGGATGTAGTGGAAGAAGAAAACTGGCTCCTTCCAGTTGTTCCAGGACATTTACATGTGTGTGTACTATGACATTCACACATTAACACATGTACACCCAAAAAACAAGTAAAATGTAACTTAAATTAAAAAAAATTCTCCTCAAAGCAAGATTAAGGCTTTGATTTTTTTCCTTCTTTGTCTTTTTGAGACAGGGTCTCCCTTTAGTCCCAGCTGGCCTGGAGCTCGCTCTGTAGACCAGGCTGGCCTTGAACCACAGAGATCCGCCTGCCTCTGTCTCCCAGTGCTGGGATTAAAGGCATGCACCACCACGCTTGCCTTTTTTTTTTTTTTGGTATTTTTGGATTTTTTTTTCCCTTTGTACCTGCAGGGCCATTTAATCTTGAGTTCAAGAAGTAGGCAGAGGAATTTTGCACATGTGACCTTTAGTCAGTCTAATCCAGAAATCCAATTTTATGTTTTTTTAAAAATTAAACTGAGTGGAAGATGGGTACACTCCTAAAAATTTTGGTGTACTTACTTTCAGATATGGTAATTAATGTATATGGGCAGGAGGTATATATTCATATTTTAGAGTAATATAAAATTAAAAGGAAAAAAATGTGAACTCCTGGACATATATTGGAGTTAACATACAGTTTATTCCTGGAGGACATAATTCTGGTACATATATGACGTGTACATGGGCATACTTTGGAGTGGTAGGTTGGGAAGGAACCAGAGCATCATGAGGACTGGGTCAAGGAACGGACTGATGTGGTTGAATTCTGCCCAGGACAATAAACCTTTGCAGAGAAAAACTTTGGAGAGTCTGAGAGAAAGATGCAGGACATGTATGGCAGAGTGTATGGACTGGGGTGGACTGGGGGGGCAGGGAAAGGGGAATATGTCTAAACTGAACTGAAAAATGATGTATGAAATACACAAAACATCAATAAAGGTATTATAAAAAATTTTTGGTTGTTACTCATCCCCTGCTAGTGGGAATGTGTGCTGGACAGCTTTAGTGTCAACTTGACACACCTGGGTTGAGGGAGCCTCAATTGGGGAATTGGCTCCATTGGATTGGCCTGTGGCCACATCTGTGGAGTATTGTCTTGATCGTCGGGCAATGTGGGAGGGCCCAGCCCACAATGAGTGGTGCCACCCTGGACAGGTTTTTGTGTACCGTATAAGGCAGGCTGGGCATGAGCCAGGAGAGCAAGCCAGTGGACAACATTCCTCCGTGGTCTGTGCTTCAGCTCCTGCCCTAAGTTCCTGCCTTGTGCTACCTGAGTGATGAACTGTGACCCAGGAGATGTAAGGTGAATAAACCCTTTCCTCCCCAAGTTGGTATCGGTCAGAGTGTTTTGTCACAGCAATGGAAGACGAACTAGGAGAGAAATTGGTACCAGAAGAGTGGGGTATTGCTGTGACAGACCTGACCTTGGTGTTTTGGGGAAGGATTGTGGAGGCGTTTGGAACTTTGGGCTGGGAAGATCACTGAATGCCTAAAGATCGTTGCTGTGGAGCTTGGAGCAGTTTTGCTGAAGGATTTGTAGGAGATGGAGGCCTGGCTTGTAAAGTTTCTAGTTTCAAAGGGGAACAGAGATCATTAGGACTGTGTAATCTGTGAGTTCTGGTCAGCTGGGGCTGAAAAATCAGCTGTTAAGTAACAAGAGACCAGAACCTGAAGTGAAAGCTATGTTGTACTGGGACAATTGATGCTGGTTAGCTGGGGCTGAAAAATCAGCTGTAAGTAACAAGAGACTAGCATCACTGTGGTGAAATCTTCTGGGATTAATTTCTTCAGGGTCAGCACACAGAAGCTGTGGTCCAGAAGGGGCCTGAGCCTCCATCTCGAGCCAGAAGCAGGACTTGGTAACATGTAAGAGTCTCCTACATGGTTCCGGTGTTGAAATTTGAGGGGGTCACAGAGAGCAGCCGAGGCTTGGCACTGCGAGAGGTCAGGAAAGACCATTGGTGGAAGTGCACCTCGGTTGCAGTGAAGACCCCAGGATTGCAGGGGTCATGGAGAGAAGCTGAGGCTTTGCACCAGGAGAGGTCAGAAGAGACCATTGGTGAAGGTGCTGCCTCAGTTTCAGTGGCGACCCCAGCTTTTTGGAGATGCCGGGACCATGGGACGACCACCAAGAGCAGTGGCAGGTGTGGAATGGAGTCAGCCTGGGCCTGCGAGATGAGCTGTGTGTGCCACAGATGGCAGAGTCAGAGAAGGGGAGCTGCCGAGACCCTTTGGAGCCCAGAAGATCATGAGTCCCAGGTGTCCAGCCTTGAGCTACTTGCTAGACTTAGGTTTTGTTTGAGTGTGCCTGATTCTTCCCTTTGAAATATGACAGTACTTGTTTTGGATTTTACATAGACTGTGAACTTTTAAGTGTTTGGACATTTTAAGGACTGTGGGGTTTTTAAGGTTGTACTGTCTTAGGTTGTGATTAGTGTTAACATCATACTTTGGGGATAAGAACTGGAAAGGTGGTGGTTTAATAGTGATGTGTTTTGTGTGTCAAGTTGACAAGGGGTCAATTGTGCTGGATAGCTTTAGTGTCAACTTGACACACCTGGGTTGAGGGAGCCTCAATTGGGGAATTGGCTCCATTGGATTGGCCTGTGGCCACATCTGTGGAGAATTGTCTTGATGGTCGAGCAGTGTGGGAGGGCCCAGCCCACAATGAGTGGTGCCACCCTGGGCAGGTTGATGTGTACGGTATAAGAAGGCAGGCTGGGCATGAGCCAGGAGAGCAAGCCAGTGGACGGCATTCCTCCATGGTCTGTGCTTCAGCTCCTGCCTCCAGGTTCCTGCCCTGAGTTCCTGTCTTGTGCTACCTGAGTGATGAACTGTGACCCAGGAGATGTAAGGTGAATAAACCCTTTCCTCCCCAAGTTGGTGTCGGTCAGAGTGTTTTGTCACAGCAATGGAAGACAAACTAGGAGAGAATGTAAACTCATACAACCACTATGGAAAGCAGTGTGGAGAACCCTTAGAAGATACCTGACCCAGTCATACCACTCCTGGGTATATACCTACAAGACTCATCCTACAGCAGAGATACATGCAAGGCCATGTTTATTGCAGCTCTCTTCACAGTAACAAAGAGTTAGAACAAACCCAAGTGCCCCTCAACTGACGAGTAGATAGAGAAAATGTGGTACATCTATACAATGGAGTTCTATGCAGTGATAAAGAGAGATGACATCATGAAATTTTCAGGTAAATGGATGGAACTAGAAGATGTTAAGTGAAGTAACACAGTCCCACAAAAACAAAAGACGAATGGTATCCCTCATCTGTGGATGCTAGCACCAAGTACCTAGTTGTAAGGCAAACTGAGCAGCATTAATGTTATATTCCTCATTATCTGAAAGCAACTGTGCTCTTATAATGTGAATCCCTTAACAGGTTCTAGAGTTAACCTACCACTTATTTTCAGACTTTGGAATTTTGGTATATGAGTAGAGGTATGTATGCATATTTTAGAGTAATATAAAATCAAAAAGGAAAAATGTGAATCATGAAATATGATTTGGAAATAACATACAGTTTGTTTTCAGACAACATAACTTTGGTATAGGTGACACCCACACACACCCACACACATATGCATACAATTTGGAGGGAACAAGAACAACAAAAGAACTGGGACAAAAAAAACCTGACCAAAAGTTAAGTTCTCCCTAAAACAATAATCCTTTACTTTGAAGAAACTTTGGAAAGATTCAGAAAAAGATGCAAGACATGTATGGCAGAATGTATGAACTTGGGTGGGGTGGGGGCATGGATAGGGAAATGAATCTAAATTGGACTGAGAAATGATGTATGAAAAAGTTTAATAACAATAAAAAATACATGTGCAAAAAGAAGTTAAAAATTTCAATTCAATAAAAGGGTTATTTTCAAAACAAAACAAATTTTGGTTGCTTTCTTCTTAAAATATCATTCTGAATTATTCCCATCATGTCTGAGGATAAATTAAAGCCCATTCTTTAGACTGTATGTGAGCTTCAATCTCCTTTGGTTCCCAAACCCTTGAAATGATCCAGAAAGTCAGTGGTGCCTGCCCAGTAGTTTTCATCTAAGGATTTCAGTGGATTCACAGTCTAATCATGAGGGAGAAGAAAAAAATCTTAGCAAATTAGAACAGCTTCTGATAAAGGTACATTATCCTAATGCCCTTTGGTGGGGCGGTACATGTCATACTCTTGTTTCGTCCTTAAACCTGTTTCAGGAGCCCCATAAAGTTAACAGAAAAGCACTGACAGAAAGACTGCCCTTCTCATTTGCTTCTTCATTTGTCGTTGGACACCAATGCCTCTGTGTAAGGCCTTCTGAGGATGCCCTAGCTCCTCACCTGAAGGAATGTGGTCCCTCAGGAGAGTGGGTATTATTTTAATTCTTCTCAACCCATCATATAGAAATATGAAAGTTACAGAAGTAACAGCACCAAGCAGCCTTATGCGACATTCCTTCCCATTCATTTATTCCCAGGGCATGATTTCTCAGCAGCCAAAGTGGACCACGATGCTTGCACACCTATGTTCCACCTTCCCAACTCTCATCCCTAATGGAGTCAGACAAGCCAGTCAGCATACACTCAGGAAGCCACTGCTCCCTTAAGGGTCCACAGTACCCTCTGCCAAGAGGCTTCATGGCACAGACATATGTAACCCACAGAAATACAACTCTACTAAGAGGACGCCGGGGGATCCGTGGGGGACCAGCAGCTCACCCACCAACAGTCTCGTTACCCTTTCAAAAGACCAACTTGACCATGGCAGAGTGTTCACACTGTGTCTGAGATCTCTGTAAGACACTTCCGAGCTTCACTGGAATTTACCAATGCAATAACATGATCTCATAAAAACAGCACACATTTTGAACTGTTAAAAATAAAAGCAGATGCTTCCCTGCATTCTGGATAGCCTTCCTGTGTAATGCGGAAGCTGGGATGTTTGTACTATCAACTGCCACCAGGAATCTTTAACCTTGAAGCAGCAATTTCCCGGTGACAGCGGTGATGAATAATTATGTAGTGGAGGTGCCTTATCTGGGCCTCGGGGACTCCAGTTTTACCACAGAACGCTTGAATTTTCCACTTAGGATCACTTCACTAGCTCTTTAAGGAGGATAAAATGACTTCAACTTTTTTGTTGTTATGGGCTCTGGTCATTTATCTTGATGAGTTTGTTGGCTTCTAAGTACAAGCCCATCTTGTGCATAGTTTCTGAACTAGAAAAGCAACTTCAACAATATTTTAAAATTTGGATTCCTGGGCTGGGGAGACAGCTGCCTAGTTAGTAAAGCTCTTGCCATGTAAGCACAAGGATCTGAATTCAATCCTTAGAACCAGAGCCAGACATGGCGGCATGTTTAAAATCCAAGTGTTTAGGAGGTGGTAGCAGGCAGACTGGCCACACAGCTAGCCTGCTTGCTGAGCTGCAGACTAGTGAGAGGTCTTGTCTCAAACACCTAGGTGGATGACGCTTGAGGAACAACACCTCAGAGTATCTTCTGGCACCCACATGTGCACATGCATCCAGACACAGACACACAGATATACAGACACACACACACACACACACACACATACACACACACAGAAGAAAATTCCAATTCTGTAATCAAACTGAACCTTACCCGGGTTAGGCAATCACTGGACTGGAAGTCTGTCTTCCCAGTTTTTGAGAAGCGGCGTTTGTCATTGCTGGTGGCCAGAGGAACATCTATCTTTGGGATTATCTGCTCTGCTCCTCTGTCCACTTCTGACCTCTCCAGATGGGGTCCAGCCACATCCTTGAGAGAATTTGGGCCATTTTCTAGCTCAAATGCATGGCCATTTCCAAGTTCCTGGTCTGTGCTGGTCTCCAGCTCAGAGCTGGGGTCATCTGCCAAATCACAGCCAGCATCACTTTTGGATTCCTTGCTGAGAGGGGGTCTGGAAATGACCCCAAACTTCCTTGTTCTCTTGCCCTTTTTTGCAGTTCGGTCACTTAGCTCCAAGGTCGGTGTCTCTCCAGGTTCCGAGCCGTTGCTGCTGTTGCCGCTATAAGTCGACTGGGCTCTGTGCTTGAAGCGCCGCAGCATGATCAGGTAGATGAAGCCTCCATTCCAGCACTGCTCAGCCAGGTAACTGCAACACACACACAGGAGAGGTTAGACCCCATCTCCTCCCAGGATACAGTGTTCACTGTCCAGCTTGGACCCAGTGACTGAAAACCTGGCCAGTGGACTGAGGTACCAGGCTGCTTAGTGAACTTCACATTCCGCTTGTTAATTTATTTAATTATTGATACTGAAATGATCTGCAAAGCAAAAGAAGACCCCATGAACTAGAAACTTCTACTGTAACTCCCCTAGAATAAGGAGCGAGAACAGGGCTTTTTTTTTTTTCTGCAACAGAGCCAATCCCAGCATATCATTAAAAAATAAAATTCTTGGGGCTGGAGAGATGGCCTAGCAGTTAAGAGCACCGATTGCTCTTGCAGAGGTCCTGGGTTCGATCCCCAGCACCCACATGGCAGCTGAGAAACATCTTTGACTCCAGTTCCAGGGGAATCCAATGCCCTCTTCTGACCTCCTTGGCATTGCACAACACGGGTGCACAGACATACATGCAGACATATGAAAATAAATAAAATTTTTAAAAAATTAAAAAATAATCTTTTCTTCCCATTTGCCTTACAGTGCTGAAGATCCAACCGGGGACTTCATGCAGGCTAGGCAAGCACTCTAATTCTGAGTTCCAGCACCAGCCCCTAAACATCTTTTCCAAAGATTTATTATTTTATACATGTGTACCATATGTGCACACACATCTCTGTATGTGCGTGAGGTCCCTGTGGAGACTAGAAGAGGGTGTCAGATACTCCCAGAGCTGGAGTAACAGGCAGTTGTGAGCTGCCTGATATGGGTGCTGGGAACCAAATCTGGGTTCTCTGCAGGAACCCAGTAGGTGCTCTTACTCACTGAAACATTAAATCATCTCTCCAACCTCTAAAACCAAAATTCTTGTACAAGAAATAATTTCTACTGTTCTATATCATGGAGTAGGGTAACTGTAGTTGACAACATTTAGTTCTATATTTCAAAATAGCTAGTAGAGAATTTTGAATGCCCCCAATGCAAGAAATTGTAAATATCAGAGGTGATGGGTCTAATGACCTGACCATTAAACATTATATACATAAGCTGAAACTGTCAGACTGTGTATTGTATACATAATGAGCCAGTTAACAAAAATGCTTTTTAAAAAGATGAAGAGGTTGAACCAAAAAAATAAGTTTCTTTATCTCTTTAATTTTCTGCATTCGTTTACACAGATTCCCATCTCCGTGTGGGAGACAGACTGTGTGGGAGAGAGACTACTACTGCAAATCCCCAGAGTAAAGAATACATGAAACAGACTGGGAAAAAGGTAAAGTTCTGCATTCAGGATGAAGAAAAAAAAAAAATAAAGGAATTGCATAATAAGAATTTCAGCCCCAGCAGAGTTTCTGCCAGGGCTCCTCCTCCACACAGTCCTTATAAGGGCATTACTTCCTTTACCTTCACTCCCTGGAGTTCCCCAGACCACCTGCAAGAAGCACCTTCAGAAAGTAAAATCTGAGACAGAGAGTGAGCGGTGCTATTGGCACCAGAAGAGCTACTCGTGATTTTCCTCCCCAATCCAAATAAATGTTCAATTCGTGAAAGAAAATAAAAGGTTCCTTTAGAGAGAGAGAGAGAGAGAGAGAGAGACAGAGAGAGAGAGAGAGAGAGAGAGAGAGAGAGAGAGAGCGCTTCAGCCCCACAGTAGATGAAGTGAAAACAGCCTGCATTGGGCACAGGGCGGGGCAGGGCGGGGCACCGGCCAGGGCTGGCTAGGAAGCGCTGGCAGCTATGTGCAGTCTTCACTGCTTGGTAATGGCTCTTGTTTGGGCTGCTCCAGGCACACGTGGACTGTCATTTCCAGTATGAGCATCACATTAAGAATAAAGCACACTGACAGGGAATGGGACAGAGAAGGCTGTTGAAGAGTAAGGGACCTTCAACATGGGAACTGCAGGGTCAGGGTCAGTCACTTTTTCATATATGTGAGGGCTGTCAAACATTGAGAAACGGGAATCAATAGAAACGAGATAGCATGTAAAGTGTAACACACAGCGATTACTCCAGAGCTTAAAGAATATGGAGAAGAGAGAACAGCAAGTGAAATACTGGTCAGTGTTTAGGATCTCAGACCCCTAAAGGTCCAGCAAGGACTTGCAGGCAGAAAGGAAGCCAGGCTGGACCCTCCAGTACCGAAGCAAGATGACAACAGATGGATCCCCAAGAACCCTGGGGCAATGCCCACACAAGATGCCCCCTCTTGCCCATCACTGGTTCCCAAGCAGAGTGTCAGCAACTAAATCCTTGACAACTCTGACCTGCTTCCGGCCTTCCTATGCCTGTAAGAAGGGGACCGAGGTTATGCTGCCTCATCGGCAGTGAGAAATGGAGAAAAGGCTTCTCTAGGGCACCAAGCCAGCTGCTCTCCCCCAGGCACAGTGCCGACTCCTAAGAAGTGAGGACGGCACATCAACAGACATCAAGGTGCCCTTCTGTGATGTTGTCACTAGGAAAATGAGATCCGAGAGCTGGGCCTTTAGCATGTGGGGAGGAGTCAGGGGGCATCAGTCATCAGTCAGCATTTACTGCCAGCTTCCACTTAGGCACCAAGCTGAGGAGCGAGTGAAGAAGTGATCAACTTAATAGAAATGCACTGGGCTCTGGCCGAGAGGCATTCCCCGTGTCTAATGGTCAGATCAGTGCAATGAGGGCTGGCAATACAGTTCAGTGGTAGAATGCTTGCCTAGCATGTGTGGGGCCCTGGGTTCACTCCTAGACACACACACACACACACACACACACACACACACATGCACATTTCAGATGAGCACATGGCAGTAAACAACTAGATCAGAGAATAAGTCTCACTTTTTTCCACAGAGTAACGTGAACAATTTGATGAGTTATATGCAGACGTTTCTTTGGTACAAATAGGCTCACCCATTGTTTTAGAGTACAAGAACCTTGGATGGTGCCCGAGATGGAGATGGAATTTCACTCTTTCTACAGGGTCCACACTTGGAAACATGCAAAGCCAAGAGGAGTTTATCTTCAGCTCAGCACCACCCTCTCTATCTTCTGCTGGCTTCCTAGCAATAAGTAACAACTTGACTCCTTAAAGGAACTGTATGACATGTTACTTTATTCCTGGACTCTAGAAGTTAAAAGGTCATCTCAAAGACAATGGGGAAGGAATGAATTATGGCCTCTGTAGTGAGCCAGTGAGAGACTTTTGGGTAGGGGATAGACTGCTTTAAATCATCTCAGGTCCAATTCCATATTTTCTACCCATACATATTTAAATGATTCACCTAGATTTCCTTCAATTCATACACTCAAGCTCCCTTTTTGTGTTCAGCAGGATTCTTATTCAGTATCAGAATCTTTCGTGTGCATGTGCTTGTACGTGTGTTCATGTGTATACCTGGAACTTATTATTTTAAAAAATATTTTATTTTATGAGTGTATTGCCTGCATGTTGTGCAACATCCATAGATGTCAGAAGGGGTTGCTGGTTCCCCTGGAAGTGGTTGTTCGTGCCTTGTGGGTGCTGGGAACTGAACTTGAGTCCTTTGCAAGAACTGCCAGTGCGCTTAACCACTGATCCATCTTTCCAGCTCCAGCCTGGAACTTGTTAAATAGGCTAGGCTAGCTGGCCAGTCAGCTCTGGAGATCTGTTGTCTCTCAATGCTGGGATTACAAGTGTGTCACCATGCCAGACTTCTTTATTTTTATTTTTAACATGGGTTCTGGGCACTCGGGTCTTTGTGCTTGCACAGCAAGCTCCAAGATATGTTTTTATCCCCAGCATTAGAGTCTTCAACTAAACTTCAAAGTTGGTTGGTCTTAGCCTTTGGCTGTTTTAACAGAAATCTGAGCCTGGGTTATTCATAAAGAGGTTTGTTTTGGCTTGTGATACTATGGGCTGGAAAGTTCAAGATTGGGTGGCCACATCTGGCAAGAGCCTTGTGCTGCGTTTACTCACAGTGGAAGGCAGAAAGGCAAGTGGGTGCATGCCGGAGAAAGAGATCACAGAGGGAGGACTCACTTTACGTCATCAGCTCAGGAGGTAACTAATTCAGTCCCTGAGAATGAACACTCACACATATGACAAAGGCACGAACCCATTCACAAGGCCTCCACAGCCCAAGCACCCTGCCGCCTGGCTGTGCCTCCAAACACATCACACGGGGCAGCCAGCCTGAGTTCTGCTGGGGACAAACCATACCACAGCATGTGAAAAAGGATAAACTGAACCTTATTTGTGTAGTTTAAAAAAAAAACAAAAAACAGGTTTCAGGGTTGGAGAGATGGCTCAGCAGTTAAGAGCTCCAACTGCTCTTGCAGAGGACCCGGGTTCGATTCCCAGCAGCCACATGGGGGCTAAGAACCGTCTTTATCTCCAGTTCCAGGGGAATCTGACACCCTCTTCTGACCTCCATGGCATTGCATGACATGGGTATACCAACCTACATACAGACAGTACATTCCTATATAAAAAATAAATAAATAACAAAACAAACAATGACAAATCCCCCTCCCCCCAAAAAAACCAACTAGGTTTCTCTCAGGCATGGTGGTACACACCTTTAATCCCAGCACTCAGGAGGTGGAGGAGAGGCAGGTTAATCTCTGTGAGTTTAAGGCCAGCCTGGTCTATATATTGAGTTCTAGACCAGCTGGGGCTATAGGGAAACCCTGTCTCAAAAAAAAAAAAAAAAAAGAGTGTGCAGTGGTTAGATCAGGGACTTGCCAGGACCACCTGAAGCACAGAGTATGGGCTAAGTCAGGCATATTCCTCCCTACCCCCCAGGGGGACAAAATGGGAAAGGTGCAGGATAATTTGACACCAAGCTCTACCAACCCTGTAGGAGATTGCTACAGTGAGATCACCCAAGAAACAGATCTTAGAGGAACAATTGCAGACCTATTCAGAGAAACTAAAGAATATAAAGAACAAGTCAGAGAACTAAGGAGAGAGAATGAAAAACTCAAGAAGGACCTAGAGGGAGACAATGACAAACTTCAGAAAGAACTAAAGGAAGAGAATGACAAACTCCAGAAAGAACTAGAGGGAGAAAATGACAAACTCCGGAAGGAAGTAGAAACACTGAAAAAGGAAGCCAACCAGCCAAGTAAGGAGCACCAAGAAGAGATAGAGAAGCTCCAAAAGGAAGTGGAAATACTAAAGAAGTCACAGGATGAAATGGAAAAGGAAATAGAACACTCATCCAATCAAGAAGAAAAGAAAGGAAAAAGCCTCAGAAGCAGAACGGAGGAAGCAGAAGAATATCAGACCTGGAAGATAACACAGAACAACTAAAAACCTCAAGTAAAGATTATGAAAAATTTAAAAATACACAAAAGTGGAACAACCTGAAATGTGGGACACTATGAAAAGATCAAGCCTCTGTATCATAGGAATAGAGGAAGGAGAAGAATCCCAAGAGAATAGAACTGATCAGATCTTCAACAGAATAATAGATGAAAATTTCCCCAAACTAAAAAAAGACAAACCCATATGAATACAAGAAGCACACAGAACCCCAAACAGACAAGATTAGAAAAGAAACTCCCCATGCCATATCATAGTTAAAATGCTAGATGCCCCAAACAAGGACAAAATTCTGAAAGCCATAAGAGAAACACAACAAGTCACATATAAGGGGAAACCCATCAGAATTACAACTGACTTCTCGGCACAAACCACAAAAGCAAGAAGAACATGGAGCAAAGCATTCCCAGTGTTAAGAGACTATGGATGCCAACACAGGTTACTATACCCAGCAAAAATGTCAATTATAGTTGAAGGAGAGAGAAAAATCTTCCATGACATAAACAAGATGAAAAAATGCATGTCCAGAAAACCAACCCTTCAGAAAATACTTGAAGCAATTCAAAGGACAGAAGAGAGGAGCAACTATACCCAAGCACCTAGAAAGAGAAACTAATGAAAACATAACTACAGAAGTACAAACCGAGACTAAAAATGCAAATGGATAATAAGGTGAAAGGAAGCAACATACATCTTTCAATTATAACCTTAAATATTAATGGACTAAACTCCCCAATCAAAAGATATAGACTGGGAGATTGGATTAGGAAACAAAACCCATCTATATGCTGTCTACAAGAAACCCATCTCAAGCTCAAGGATAGGCACCAACTTAAGGTGAAGGGATGGAAAAAAATATTCCAAGCAAATGGTACCAAAAAGAAAGCAAGTGTTGCTATTTTAATATCAGACAAAATAGACTTCAAAGTAAAAGAAATCAAAAGAGACAAAGAGGGCCATTACATCTCTATCAAAGGAACAACTGACCATGAAGACTTCACAATCATGAATATATATGCACCAAACTCTGGTACACCAAACTTTATAAAGACAATTCCTCAGGATCTCAAGGCACAGATTAACCCCAGAACACTAATAGCAGGGGACTTCAATGCCCCACTAAGCCCTTTGGACAGATCAACAGGCCAAAGAATAAACAGAGAGACATCTGAATTGAATGATACGATACACCAAATGGACTTCACAGACATCTACCAAATATTCCACCCTAATACCAGAGAATACACTTTCTACTCAGCACCCCACGGAACTTTCTCCAAAATAGACCACATACTGGGACACAGAAAAAAAAAACTCAACAAATACAAAAAGATTGAAATAGTTTTATGCATTCTATCAGACCACAATGCAATAAAGCTCACTATCAATACCAGGATAAGCCCTACAACCTACAAGAACACATGGAGACTAAACAACACGCTCCTGAATAATGAATGGGTCAAGGAAGAAATAAAGAAATAAAAGCATTCCTGGAACTGAATGACAATGATAATACAACACAACAAAACCTATGGGACACTTTAAAAGCAGTCCTGGGCTGGAGAGATGGCCTAGTGGTTAAGAGTGCCAACTGCTCTTGCAGAGGACCCTGGTTCGATCCCCAGCACCCACATGGTGGCTGAGAACCATCTTTGACTCCAGTTCCGGGGGAATCCGACACCTCTTCTGACCTCTGTGGCATTGCATGACACAGGTGCACAAACGTACATGCAGACAGTACATTCATACACATACGAAAATTTAAAAAAGTAGCAGTCCTAAGAGGGAAGTTTATAGCCCTGAGTGCCTACATGAAAAAAAAAACAGAAAGAGCACAAGTGAACGATCTAACACTACAGCTAAAAACACTTGAGAGACAACAACAAATGAACCCTAAATGTAGCAGACAGGAATAAGAAAAATCAGAGCAGAAATCAATGAAATAGAAACAAAGAAAACAATACAAAAAAAAAATGAATCCAAAAGTTGGTTCTTTGAGAGAATAAACAAGATAGACCTCTAGCCCAGTTAACCAAAAGAAAGAAGGAACAATCAATAGAATCAGTGATTAAAGGGGAAATATCACAACAGACAATGAAAAGATCCAGAAAATCATACAGGAATACTTCAAAAACCTATACTCTACTAAGTTAGAAAACCTAGAAGAAATTGATGAATATCTGAAACCCTGGGAATCACCAAAACTCAACCAAGAAGAGATGGACAGCTTAAACAGACCCATAATACATGAAGAAATTGAAGACGTAATAAGAAACCTCCCAACTAAAAAAAGCCCAGGCCCAGATGGTTTCACAGCAGAATTCTATAAAACATTTCAAAATGACTTACAACCATTATTACTCAAATTGTTCAGAAGGATACAGAGGAAATTCTCCTAAATTCCTCCTATGAAGCCAGCATCACTCTTTTACCAAAACCAGGCAAAGATACAACCAAAAAGGAGAACTACAGACCCATCTCATTAATGAACACAGATGCAAAAATTCTCAATAAAATACTTGCAAATTGCATACAGACCCACATCAAGAAGATCATCCATCATGACCAAGTTGGATTTATACCAGAAATGCAGGGATGGTTCAACATACGAAAAATCAATAAATATCAAGCATATAAATGGACTGAAAGACAAAAACCACATGATCATCTCAATTGACACAGAAAAAGCATTTGAAAAAATCCAGCATCCCTTCATGCTTAAAGTCCTAGAGGGAATTGGATTGGAGGGATCATTCCTCAATGTAATCAAAGCCATATACAGGAAACCCACAGCTGATATCATCCTAAATGGGGAAATGACAGAAGCATTCCCTTTAAAGGTAGGAACTCAGCAAGGCTGCCCCCCGTCACCACTCATTTTTTTTAATTTTTTTCTTTATTATTTTTCATCCATATGATTGTCCTGTCTGAATGTAGGTTGGTGCATCCATGTCGTGCAATGCCACAGAGGTCAGAAGAGGGCGTCAGATTCCCTTGGAACTGGAGTTAAAGAGGGTTCTTAGCTGCCATGTGGGTGCTGGGAATCGAACCCAGGTCCTCTGCAAGAGCAGTTGGTGCTTTGCTGAGCCATCTCTCCAGCCCCCACCACTCCTTTTCTTTTTTTTTTTTTAAATTTTTTATTTGTTCTTTATGTGTATGAATGTACTGTCTGCATGCAGGTCTGTGCACCCATGTCATGCAATGCTGCAGAGGTCAAAAGAGGGTGTTGGATTCCCCTGGAAGTGGAGTTAAAGACAGTTCTCAGCCACCATGTTGGTGCTGGGGATCGAACCTGAGTCCTCTGCAAGAGCAGTCGGCACTCTTAACCACTAGGCCATCTCTCCAGCCCCTACTCCTTTTTAATATAGTGCTTGAAACACTTGCTAGGGCAATAAGGCAAGAAAAGGAAATTGAAGTTCTAATTGGAAAAGAGGAAGTCAAGCTATCCCTTTTTGCTGATGATATGATCCTTTACTTAAGGGATGCTTAAAACTCCACCAGAAGGGGCTGGAGAGATGGCCTAGCAGTTAAGAGTGCCGACCGCTCTTACAGAGGACCCAGGTTCGATCCCCAGTACCCACATGGTGGCCGAGAACCATCTGAAACTCCAGTTCCAGGGGAATCCGACACCCTCTTCTGACCTCTGCAGCATTGCACGACACAGGTGCACACACTTGCATGCAGACAGTACATTCATACACATACAGAAATAAAAATAAATAAATAAATAAAATATTTAAAAAACACCAGAAAATTCCTAGAAATGATTAAGAGCTTCAGTAAAGTGGCAGCATACAAAATTAACCTAGAAAAATCAGTAGCCTTTCTTTACACCAACAAGCAACTGAAGAAGGAATACAAGGAAACCTTCCCACTCACAATAGCCTCAAAAACAATAAAATACCTAGGAANTAATAGCCTCAGCAAAGTGGCAAGATACAAAATTAACATAAAAAAATCAGTGGCCTTTCTTTACGCCAACAACAAGCAACTGGAGAAGGAATTCAAAGAGATGTTCCCACTCACAATAGCCTCAAAAACAACAAAATACCTAGGAACAAACCTAACCAAAGACACCAATGATCTCTACAACAAAAATTTTAAACCCCTGAAGAAGGAAATTGAAGAAGACATCAGAAGATGGAAAAAACTCTCATGCTCATGGATTGGGAAAATTAATGTAGTCAAAATGTCCACTGTACCCAAACTCTTGTACAGATTTAATGCAATTCCAATTAAAATCCCCAAGAGTTTCTTCACAGGCTTGGAAAAAAAAATCCTTAATTTCATTTGGAAAAACAAAAGACTCCGAATAGCCAAAGCAACCCTGAGTGAAAAGAGCAATATGGGGGGATCTCTATACCAAACTTCAAACTATGCTATAGGGATATAGTCATAAAAACAGCTTGGTACTGGCACAAAAATAGACCTGTTGACCAACAGAACAAAACCGAAGATCCAATCCTGAGCACATACAATTTCAGCCACCTCATATTTGACAAGGGAGCCAAGAAGACACAATGGAGAAAAGACAGCATCTTCAGCAAGTGGTATTGGCAAAACTGGATCACCACTTGTAGAAGAATGAAATTAAACCTCTACTTCTTGCCCTGTACAAAAGTCAACTCCAGATGGATCAAAGACCTCAATGTGAAACCCCAAACTCTGGAGGCTATAGAAGAAAAAGTTGGCAGCAGCCTACAAGACAAAGGTGTAGGGAAAGACTTCCTCAGACAGCAGCTGTGCAAGAGTGAAGGTCGACAACTGACAAATGGGGCCTCATTAAACTCAAAAGATGGAGGAAAGAGCTGAACAGAGACTTCATAAGTGAGGAATTAGAGATGGCTGAGAAACATCTTAAAAAGTGTTCAGTGTCACTAATAATTAAGGAAATGCAAATTAAAACCACTTTAAGATATCATCTCACTCCAATAAGACTGGCTAGGATCAAGAAAACAAATGATACCAAGTGCTGGAGAGGTTGTGGGGAAAGGGGAACACTCATCCATTGCTGATGGGAATGCAAACTTGTACAGCCACTATGGGAAGCAGTGTGGAGAAGCCTTGGAAGACTCAAAATGAGCTTACCACCTGACCCAGTCATACCACTCCTGGGTATATACCCACACAAGACTCTTCTTACTGCAGAGATACATGCACAGCTATGTTTATTGCAGCTCTGTTCATAATAGCAAAAAGCTGGAACCAACCCAAATGCCCCTCAACTGACGAGTGGATAGAGAAAATGTGGTACATCTACACAATGGAGTTCTATGCAGCAGTTAAAAAAAAAAAGACAACATCATGAACTTTGCAGGTAAATGGATGGAACTAGAAGATATTATGTTAAGTGAAGTAACACGGTCCCAGAAAAACAAATGACAAATGGTATCCCTCATCTGTGGATGCTAGTGCCAATAACCTAGTTGTAAATATTTCTTGTTGGGAGTGATGCATATTGGAAAGACCACCACCACCAACAACAGAAACGAGTCCATCAAAGCACTGACTGAAATGGTGAATCTGATGGGGTGGGGGGTTGTGAGGGGGACATGGGTCTATATTCGATTTGTAACAATCTTATACAAAAACAAAACCCAATAAATTAAAAAAAAATAAAAAAGGTTTCTTCTTTATAAAAAGGTCTCATTGGACTTTTAGTAACTTATTATATTGTTTTGATTTTCCCCCCAAAACTTGATATTTTCCTTTGGCAAATAAAATAATTAATTCAATTAAAATTTGACTTTGCTCTTCATAGGATAATCTTAAAAACTCCAGCATTTGGAAGTGAGTTCTTTTTAATTGAAATCACATGTGTGTTGTGAGTGTGTATATCTATGTGTGGATATATACACATACATGGGTGTAGGTACCCATGGAAGACAGAAGATGGCACCCGATCCCCTGGAGCTGGAGTTATAAGTGGTAGTGAGCTGCCCAACATGGTTGCTGGGAACTGAACTTGGGTGCTCTGTAAGAGAAACTTAACCACTGGGTTATCTATCTCTCCAGCTCCCTAGGAGCAAGGCTGATTCTAGCCTAGAACTTTCCTTCTGAAATCTGTCTTTTCTGAAGTTATCACTTCACCCTCCTTGCCACCTCAAAAGGTATCTTAGTTGAAGGGAAATTCTCAGGATCTCTCGTTTCCCTGATACTGCCCTTCTGGGGTCTGCTCTCTGTAGTGGGTAGCCTAGGAAGGGCTGGGCAGGGGAGACTAGACTTTTGGAAAAGCTGATAAAGTTCCTGGAGTTTGAACAAGAAGATACAAGGAAATGGGGATAAAAGCAGGGCAAATACAAGAAGGTATTAGAAAAGCAAAGTCACGAGTTGTCCAGCTGTGTCCTGACTCTATCCAAGGGGCCTACAGAGAGTGGTACAATTGCCATATTTTGATGGTTTTACCAAAATCCTTAGAAGGAACCATTTCCAGGTGCTTTTGAAAATCACCCTGGGCATTTCAGCCATGGAGTACTGATACCCATACAAAGGGTGAACCCTCAGGGGAGTCTGCTATGTCACATACACGCACACACACACACACACATATATACATTTATCTCTGTGTGTGTGTGTGTGTGTGTGTGTGTGTGTGTGTGTGTGTGTGTGTATTTGTGCGTATATCCAAGTAACTTGGATACTCAGCACAGGCTATGAAAACATATGCCCTAAGCACACTAAAAGGGTTCTCTGACTCAAGATTTTTCACCAAAGCAGACATTCTGACTTCATCTCAGTGTAGCTTTAGGAGATGTGACACCACAGTGTGTTCCAATTAAGAGTGGAAGGAGTGACGACTTCCCCGCTGCCACTTAGCAGCAGCAGCAGCCAGGCACAGCACCTTTATTCCCTGTCCCATATCTATAATCTAGAGAAGGGAGCAGGAATAAATGAATGTTTTCTCTTTGTTACAAAATGTGTGCATTTAATTTTATCATGGAATCTGGACTGGGGAATACAACATGAAAGACAGGAACCAGTACTTAAAAAAAATTTTTTTTTTATCTTTGAATGTTAGCTATTCAAATCCAATTCGAATGATCAGCTATCAAAACCTGCTAGTACCACACAGTTCAACAGTGAAATTTAAGTATCCCTATGGACTGAGGTGCAGGGGGCCCTTAGGGAGCCAGGGCACATGGAAATAGTGTAGAGAAGCTAATACTATGGCTTTGGTTTCCTCCCTTTATCCGTAGGGAACATGGTGAAGACCTCCCCGTGGATACCTGATTAAAGGATAGTACATACCGTCTTCCTCTATACACACATTTTCAATTTTTCACTTAGGACTTCTCTTTGGCATATTTGAATTGCCATCAATATTGCTCTGATGTTTGGAGGCTACATTATGAAAAATGGGTTACTGGAACATAACCACTGTTTATCACAACAGTTAGCCTACTAACTAAGCTAAAAGACTCACATGAGTGTAAAATATACTGCAAGGACACAATGGATAATGGGATGGTTCACTCCCGGGGCAGGCACAGAGGGACTGCTGAGGAATCCATCATGCTACTGAGAATAGTGCATTATTTAAAATTTATAATTATTAATTAAAAAATAAAATAAAATAAAATTTATAATTATTTTTGGAATTTTCCATTTACTATTCTCAGAATGAGTGAGAGAAACATCAAAAATGAGACTGAGTGTGAGAGAAGCAGGAATTACTGTGCTACTATATTGTGAACGATGAAGTGTCATCCATAGCCCAGAAGACTCTCTTCTTCTGTCAGCATTCATGAAACTACAACAGGCTATCTTGGGGGCTCACCGGTAGGAGAAAACATAGTTCTTGACTTACAGCAGAACAATACATGCAATAACTTAGTTTATAATTGGTTTTCTTCTTCAGCATCAGACTTATCAAAGGCGCTCAACATTTTATGGACACCAGTAACTAGAAATATAAATCAGCATGCATCTGAAGTCTAGCCAATAATGAATGAATGTTTCTTTAAGACAGAGCCAAATAGTGTTAAAATTATACTAAGAGGAGCAAGAAAGACACTTTACCCTGAGTCAACAATGTTCTGATTAAATCTGGGGTGTCAGCCTTTATGATGGATAGCTGCTACATTTGTGTCCCCCAGCACTAAGTTGTAGGCTCTTCTCTTTCCTTGCTGAAATTCCATCCTAGGCAACCTCAGAGCCACTGCAATGTCCCTTTTGTGCTGAAGCAGAGACCATGCTCTAACCCCCTACTAAGAACTTTTAGAAGTAAAGGGGTGGGGTGCAGTCAGTACTGTAGAGCGAAGTCATAGGATCAATGGAAGAGTTATTTTGATTTCCGTACAGCAAGGTTGTCACCAGCCTTCATTTTATCTTAAAAGCTCACATCTCACAGTAATAAGATTGACTTCACAGCCTCACCAGCAAATTATCTGTAAAGCTTGGATGCCTTGCATACTTGTGATTTTAGTAACTGTCACACGTTGGTATGGAAGCATGGAGCTTTTCAGTTCCTCCCAGAGAGCTTCTGTGGAGACCCTGTTTTCTCAGAGCTTTTCATGCAATTTGCAGTGCTGGTAGGTGGACTACCGAGTTCCAGAGGTTTCCCACAGATGCTGCTGCCTTTGACCCTCTCTTTATTAGAAAGGCCCTGAAGTCTTAGAGACTACGTTCCAATTTATCTTATAGATTAGAGCTGCCACACCTTAACAAAATACATCCAAATTGACCCTAAGGACTGAGTTCCATATTGTCTCTACCTCACATCCTGTGTTCCTCCCACAGTAGACGCTACTGGAAGCTCTGAGAGAGAGAGAACCACGTTCTTTCTGCCCTGCTTCTCTCAAACCAGCCCTGGCTGACATAACCAGCAAACCCACATAGCACCCCTTTCCCTTCTCCAGGGGTGAAAGAAGATGAGATCCGTGTGGGCCCATGCTTCTGAGGACAACGTTGCTTCTCACACACTAATTCAGACATTGACGGAATGTCTGTACCCTCTGGTTGCCTGACTTTCAAGTAGATCCAGCTCCATCTTGAAATAATTTCCCAGTTTGCCTCAATCCTTCCAGGGTCCATTCCATGGTTTTGGCCGGAGCCTGCCCCCATCTCGTGCCAAGCCTGGTTTCACTTATGTCAGAACAACTTCCATCTTAAAATTGTGGGCTTCTTTTCTGAGTAGTTTCACCGTTTTGGAGTCAGCAGAGATACTAAAGAAACAGCGAGATGACTCTCTCCCTCTCCATGTCCTGGATCACGTCATGCATAAATCCAAATCCCTTCTATACAATGACGGATTTTCCCATTTCTTTTTTATTTCTTCTCTGGCAGGCATGGCTGGGCTGACAGGCCCCATAATCTACTAAGGCTCCTGCAGAGGAGCCAGCTTATGATCTCCCTCCTCCAGCAAGCGGGCCACTAAGAAGCTGGAGGAAACGCTGGACCCTTTCCCCGGGGTGCATCAGTCTTTCTGATCCTTTAGGACTCTTGTTGGTTTAGAGAACTTTGATTACAGAAAATCCAAGGCAACAGAACCCTGGCCTAGAAAAACAGGCAAAGGCACGTCTTTGCTGATGTGGGCGGAACGATGGTAAAATTCTGGCTTCTGATCAGTGTGCTCTTCGTGTATCCGTTAGTGGCTGTAACCGGGCTGTGATGGAGCATATTTCAGCTCTCCGAAGCCTCTGGTTCTGGTTTTGTTCAGATAAATATCAATGCCTTTGCAATTTCCTCATTTATTAAAATTTTTTAAATGATTACATGTGAAGTATTACAGAAATCTTATAGGATGAGCAAGTACAAAAGTTAAAAGCCAAAAGCTTGCTTTTGATGGTGTTTATACTAGAAGTTCCCCTGAACTGATGTGACTTCTACCATAGAAAAGGGGTTGGGTACCAACACTGAGTCAACTATGTGCTGTATGCCAAAGTAAATGATCACTGAACCTCATTTCAGTGTAAAATAATCCTCTAAAGGTAAACACCTTGATTCACTTTCCGAACAGGAGAAAACAGCTTATAAGATTAACAAGGTTATTGACCTACTGGGCGTGGTGGCGCGTGCCTTTTATCCTAGCACTCGGGAGGCAGAGGCAGGCGGATCTTTGTGAGTTCAAGGCCAGCCTGGTCTACAGAGTGAGTTCCAGGAGAGCTGTCTCAAAAAGACGAAAAAAAAAAAAATACTAATCAAACCCAGGAAATGACCTTGGGATCCAAAGCGAAGCCCATGTTGTTTGCTACACCAGGTTTGGGAATGGGAAAAGGGCCTCTCCCATGCTAGCATTACTAGGAATGCTATTTTAGTGGTAGATCAATACCCTAAATATGTCTCATACCCATAAAAAAAGGGCTGTAGAGGAAACAAGAGGTATTCTCAGGCAGGCCCCGCGTGGCATGGAGAAGATAAAGTGCTTTCTTAGGGCGGGAGTGCAAGTGGCCAACTTCTTCAGTCCCATCTCTCAGTAATAAATTTACAGTACTGTCCAAGAATGATAAGAACAAAAGAAGAAAAGGAAATCCTTCTTCAGCTTGCTTACGATAGGCTGAGCAAAATGGCAAATGCCAGATTCATCTACAGTGTTGCCTTGTCCAAGGAAACTTGCTGCTCAGTCACACTGTCCACCCCCACTCCAGCCTTTCTCAAGCTGGAGACCTCACTTTCGACAATCGGGATGCGTTCTGACGACTGAATGTGGTCCACCCACATTCATCAGCCTTCACCCCATAGTCTCTGTTCTCGTGAACTCACCTGGAGGATGATATGCTGTCCTGTGAGATGGGTCAACAGAAATCAGAACAAGGGAGAGGCAGGCAAATCCTGGGCAATGTGACCTACATGATACTCAGATCTCTTTTAGGGAAGATCTTGCTGTATAGCTGGTGACCAGTGTGGTCAGCTTACTAACTCAAGTGGTAAGTTTCCCTGGGGTCAAGGTCAGTCTGGGTGAATCCTGCCTGGTTCTCTCCCGTGCATGTCTCCTGGCCCCAGAGCTCCTCAGTGCGCTGGCCGCACTCAGGGCTGATCAGATGTATCGGCTCCATCTGTCCTGCTCCTCTGTGTTGTCAGGATCTGCTTCCTGGAGAACTCACTGTGAGAGAGCAAGGTAACGAGGATCACGAAGTCGGCCCTAAAAGCAAGGGGTGGGAAATAACAGTGGCCTAAAAAGGACCCTAATCCAGACATAAAAGAAGCCAGCGGTGGCTTTTTAACAATCACGATTTGTGTATATACGAAGGGGTTTTACTGCACGATTCACCTTCCACTACCCTGTCTCACTGCCCCCATGCGTATTCCTTTACCGTACCTTAGGAGACCTAGCATGATGACATTTGAGGTTTTAATAGATTCTATGTTTGAGACAAAGCACACTTGTCTTTCTGTATCTGGCTTATTTCACTTAAAATGATGATCTAGTTCCATCCATTTTCCTACAAATGGCATGATTTGTCTTCTTTATGGCACAGTGATATCCCATTGAGAATATATATCATATTTTCTTGATCCCCTCACATGTCTGAAGGCTGATTCCTTATCTTGGTTGTTATAAGTGGTGCTGCTGTAAGCATGGGTGTGCAGGTGTCTCTTACAGAGTCTGCATCTCCTTTGCGTATGTACCTGGGAGTTGGAGGATAGTTGGGTTTCTTGAGAAGCTTCTATACTGATTTTTCATACTGGCTGGACTGACTGACATTCACCAACAGCATGTAGAAAGGCTTCCTTTTCCCTGGCAACCTTGCCAGTAGCAGAGGCAGTTCTGAGAATTTGGATGAACAGCATTCACAAAAATTTCCTATGTTGGCTTGGTGCCTGGAAAAACCAACAGCAAAGGGCTCCTTCCAGCTGGAACTATAATTTATTCCTAATGAGCTTTATAAGCTGAGGCTGCATCTTGGAGTGCCTACCTGGCCTAGGTGAGGCCCCAGGTTTGATCCCTACCACCATACACAGAAGGAGAGCTTTGTGAAAACCCAACTGAGTATCAACTATCTCCAACAAGATAGCCCCTGGGTCTCAGCCATGCCACTTGGGTCTTTGAGCAACATATTTAACCCCAGAGACTTAACTCCTTAGTGACAGCTCGCTATGGGGCTACTGGAAGATTGAACTTGATGTTGGATAAGATGGCTTGTTCTCTTTCTGGAACATACTAAATGCCAATAAATGGTCCTTTTCCCTTCAGAAGTGTGCTAGATAAGTACAGATCAACCAGTTGACTTATCTGCTGCCTCTGTCCTGGCTAGAATCTTCTAGAAGGTGAATTCACTAAGGAAAGTGGTTAGAACTGATTCCATAGCAAGAATGGGAGAAAGAAAAAAATCAAGTTCCCTGAACAGGCAGAAAGTCAGAAAGGGGCTCCAAAACTAAAGTCTTAAAAAAATGGGGCAAATGTGCCCTTGAGACAGAGCCCCTGATAGCATCCTCAAGGCCTGGAAGTACTGAGGCAGCATGGATCCCAGTCATTGCTCTGAGAAGGGTGGGGATGGCGCACACAGCACAGAGCACAGCCAACTACAGTCAAGTTCTCTGGCAGAGAGAGATGACAAAGAGCAGTGGTGGCCTTTTGCTTTGCTTCCATGTCCATCAGGCCAGAGGCAGACTCCCCACCTCCCAGAGCTACTGAGAGCTTTCTGGCCTCACTTGAACTCTGAAGTTGATTTCAGAGATTTTAGAATTGGCCCAGGACTCAAGGTGGAGCCTCAGAGGCTGGCCATCCCAGCAGGATACAAGGTCAGATAGCTGCCCCTTCGTATTCTGCAATACATATGGGCAGTTCACACTGACACAGGCAACTACACATATATGCACGTGTGTGTGTGTGTGAGAGAGAGAGAGAGAGAGAGAGAGAGAGAGAGAGAGAGAGAGAGAATGAGACTCCTGTACTTGTGATAAGCACTTGAAAGACAACTTTCCTTTTGATTCGTCTGCCTTTTTTGTTGTTGCTGATTTGTTTCTTTGGTCTTTTCAAGACCAGGTTTCCCTGTAGCCCCAGCTGTTCTGGAACTCACTCTGTAGACCAGGCTGGCCTTGAACTCACAAAGATCCACCTGCCTCTGCCTCCTGAGTGCTAGGATTAAAGGTGTGCGCCACCATGCCCGGCTCATCTGCCTTATTTAAAAGAGGATTTTCCAAACTTTTCTGAGGCGAGAGAGTTTGAAGAACCCAGTTGTTTTCATGTTAAATGTTTCAGTACACAGCAATACTACTAGACAGCAGCAGGATGTTTACAGAAGGCTGCTGTACACATGGGACTCCAACTCAAGAAGAAAGCAGGAAGCACCAGCCCCTCTGCTCTGGAATAGTGTGGCTTCAGAGGCACAAGCAGGTGTCGGCTTTTGCGTTATAAGTATGTTGGACAACATTAAGGATTCACTTTTTACCAGGGCCTCTCAGTAGGAGCTAGCTGGCAGACTATACCCATTAGCCTTGGGTTAGAGCAGACAGAAACATGAAGCCATAGACAGCCTAAAAAAACACACGCTCTGAAAAGTTAGTTTTGTGAACTGCACATCAGGAAGAACAGGATTTGGAAGAATCTGGAGGGGGAAGAGACACAAAAGCACCTGGCCAGAGAGCCTTCGTGAGTCTCGGGAATGACAGGAGAGAGACTTCACGGTGGGTCTGGGCAGTTATTCACAGATGGGGCATCTTCCCTGGGGTCACCCGGTCTGGAGTTTTATGAGGATGACAGCAGTTCCCACTTACGGGTTTGGACACACAATTCGCCAGATGCGTAAAGGGCCGGGTGTGGTCTCTGGAGAAGACTCAGGGCATGGCATTGGCAAGGTCAAGCAAGCAATTATTTTAATTTTATTTTATTATTTTATTGCTATTAACAGACTGACTTCTCTTTGGAGCTTTGCTCCTAAAAATACCAATCAATGGCAGTCTTTGAAATTAGTGAACGTAAAATATATAGGCATGTGTCGCTTAACGGGTATGTACCTTCTGAGAACACGTTGGTGGGTGAGAGTCCATCCATCCCATGACACAACAGGTGAACTTGTGGAAGCCTACATGGTATCAGTTGCTCAGTGTGGTTACTTCGTGAAATCAAGATGCCCAGTAGGGCCAGGGAGATAGTGTAGTGGGTGAAAGTGCTTACTCCGCAAGCCTGATGACTGAGTTCAGATCATGAAACCCATTTAAAGCTGGGTGTGGTGGCATGTGTCTGCAGTCTTAGCACTCCTACAGAGAGATGGGAAGCAGAGATAGGAGAGTACCCCAGGAGCTCATGGGCCAGTTAGCCTGGACTGTGATGGCGAATGACAAGAAAGACACATGAGGTTGTCCTCGGACCTGCGCATGCACGCTGTGGCAAGTGTGTATCCTCACATTCAAGTATGAGCACACATACCATACATAAAAAGTGTAGCCCCAATCGACCTAGGACTTGCTACGTAGACAAGGCTGGCCTCAGTCTCATAGGGAGATACTCCTTCCTCTGCCTCTTGAGTACTGGAATTAAAGGTGTGCAATCACAGCTTGTTTAAATGAATATTTAAAAAAAAAACTTTAAAAAAGACATCATCCAAGCATTTTTCATGCCTACAGTGTAGCTTGTTATAATGGTCAGTGTTTGTGTAGATGTTCGTGCTTCTATTTGTGTTTTATGATTAGGAAAGATACCCCTGAAATGAGCCAGTGGGGCCACTGGAAACAGGATGGACAGACCCGAGTGCCTGATGTTGTACCGCAGGAAAAAAAAATAGACTGTTCCACCTCTCTCTCACTCCACCTTGCGGAAGATGGGTGGACAGATTTTATGTGCCAAAATAAAGGGTGGTGGGGAGTGAGATGAATTAGACTTTCTTCCCAACAGACTGGCCCTGGCCACCCGACATCAGCCGCCTCTGGAGACCATGCTACTGAAGGCGAGGTGGATCCAGCGATTATTGCAAGAGCCAGCTCGCCTCGGGGAGGGGCTGTGGGCTCGCAAGGCAGAGTGAGCTGAAGGCTCCTGTCCGCTCCGTCTCTTCACACCGTGTTATGTGAACTGCTGGGGGTTCTGGCTCAGGAATGTGAGGGGGGTACCAGAGGGGCCTGTAAGTGATGAATTCCCCCGTTCACTCTTTACGAAAACCCATTAAACTCCATAGACTCCTCTAACTGAAGTACTTGGAGAGTCTGTTCCTCAGCCGTTCTGGGGCCTGTGGGATGGGGAGGGAGGCTAGTGCGCAGCTTTTGAGCTTTGCACGTTGTTCTCCTGAGAAGGAAAATTTTCTGCCACATAAAGGATAAGAACTTTTGACACCACCAGATGACAGGAATTGTTCAGTTTGTTGTAGTATTATGGAACTACTATCATACATGCAGTTTGTTGTTGATTCAAAAGTTATTATGGGGTTGGAGAGAATGGTCCAGTGGTTAAGAGCAGGTACTGCTCTTGCAGAGGACCCAAGTTGAGCGCCTGGAAACCACAAGCGGCTAACAACCGCATGCAACTCTAGCTCTAGGGAATCCAACGCCTCTGCCTTCCACAAGCAACTGCACCCACATGCACAGACCCACACACAGGCACACACATACTTAAAAATAATAAAAAACTGAAAAGCTATTATGAAAAAAGTTGTCATATGGCACAAAACTATATTTAGCCCTCGTCCCTTTACAACTTCCCTAAAAGGTTTACGTGCCAGTACCACCTGTTATTAAAAGGGACCACAGACAGGAGTTTTAGCTTTCATCAAAAGGAGAAGAGTCCAGATATGATTTAAAGGAAAGAAAAGTTGAGTTTCATAAACAGATTTATGGAAAATTTCAATATTTTCTCTTAAAGAAAAACTGAAATGAAAGTTCTTGAACTGGTCAGAAATGGTTTATGAGTCCAGCTTCATTGGAAACATATCCCGAAACTATAAGATGTGACCAAATTCAGAAAGATCTCCCATAACCTCTGCAAGTGACTCGAATTCTACACCAATATTCTATTGACTGTGTACAGAAAGTTTATTTTGGGGCTGGAGAGATGTGTCAGTGGTTATAAGCTCTGGCTGTTTCTGAAGAGAACCTGAGTTTGGTTCTCAGCGCCCATATGGTGGCTAAGGACCATCCATAACTTCATTTCTTTTTTTTTTTTTTTTTTTTTTGGTCTTTTTGAGACAGGGTCTCCTGTAGTCCCAGCTGTCCTGGAACTCATTCTGTACAGGCTGGCCTTGAACTCACAAAGATCCGCCTGCCTATTGCCTCCCAAGTGCTAGGATTAAAGGCGTGCGCCACCTCGCCCGGCTCCATAACTTCATTTCAAAGGGGTCTGACTCGCTCTTCTGGCTTCCATGGGCACTGCAGGGTACAGGTGCACTTACATGCAGGCGAAACACATACAAAAAAAAAAAAAAAAAAAAAAAAGTGGCCGGGGGTGGTGGCGCACGCCTTTAATCCTACCACTTGGGAGGAAGAGGCAGGCGGATCTTTGTGAGTTCAAGGCCAGCCTGGTCTACAGAGTGAGTTCCAGGACAGCTGGGGCTACAGGGAGACCCTGTCTCGAAAAGACCAAAAAAAAAAAAAAAAGAAAAACAATGTATGTTATTCCTCATTTGTGGTTCCTAACACCAAATCCTTATATGTAAATCAAAGCGGGTAACTGGTCAGTAAAGATAATATCACATTGACTGTCATTGCTACAGATATAGCTTGAAGTATATGTCTCTATTTTCTTCAGTTCTAAGATTTATGAGAAAGAATAAATCTTTTTTAAAGTACATTAAAATATACATCAACTTGCTATGTAATTTAGGAATCTAAAAGTTATATTTTTTACCTGTGTACAAGCTTATGGTTAAACTGTGATTTCAGACTTTGTAAAATTGTTATGCGTAAGGAGTGTAAAAAAAAAAATGTAAGGGAAGAATCATGAACATCAAAATCTGGGACAGATGTTCCTAAAGTACAAAGTTGAAGTGTTGATTAGAGTGCAAGAAGGCTGTGACATGCTTCAAGTAGAAAACACATTGTTCTCTAAGCTTTGTTCAAAGCTTAAAGTATAAGCTCTTAGTTGTGAATTTGATGCTAATGAAGTAACAATGTACTTCATTAGCAACAATAGGATGTTTTTATAACAAAGCATACATAAAGCAAGATTATATATAGAAGCAGAAAATGAGAAATTATTGAGAAAAGCTACAAAATTTTAGTTACACAAAAATGAGTAAACCCTGAGAATCTAATGTACAACATGGTAGCCATAATGAATAGCTTTGTAGTATATGTTTGACTCCTCCTAAGAGGGGTGACTTTAAATGCTTTCACCAAAAAGAAAGAAAATGGTAGCAAAGTAACATAGTGATTGATTAACTGATATAGATTTTGTGACCAGAGACCTCAGAATTTACTTCTGTAATTCTTTAAGGAACAATAATCTGCTATTTGATAATGTAACATTTAAGGAAACTTTAGAAATCATAATTAGGTTAAATGACAACTATGTATATATAGTTTTAATATTATTTGATTTGGAAACATATTTAATAAAACTTGTTAATAAAGAAAGAAAATTCATTCATTAAAGTTTGTATCACTTAATTTACCTGGGGACACAGGAGAAGGGAGGGATGATGATGATGATGATGATGATGATGATGACAACAACGACGACGATGACAGCAACAATGGAGGGAGGACAAATCAGAAAATGACTTTTCAGAATTCATTCTTTCCTAAATCTAAACCTCAATAAACAAAGTTGCATCTTAGCAGCCCTGCCTCAGATTCCAAGACAACAGACATCACTCAGAAAATGCCAGATCCAGCCACACAGGGACCTTCTCGTCTCTGTTCCATTGAACCTTAAGGCCCTACTGTCCCTCTGGGAAGGAATCAGGGACAACCCCAGAAGAAGGCCTTAGATGTTCCTGAAAATTAAAGAGATGATGTCAGGATAGTAAGAGTCAAAAATTGAGCACAGGCTGAGAAAGCTCAGTGCTGGAAACAAAACAGCAACTGCGACAGGCAATAGAGCCCTGTACCCAGGGACCACCCTGTCAATGCTAATCCACAGAAGAACTGATTTATTAATCACAGAAATTGTATTTAAGTTTACATATTACAGTAGAACATAATAGTAAATATAATATTAAGGTAATAATAAAATGTGAAATATATCAATTTTTATTTTTATTTTTTTTGGTATTTTTGAAACAGGGTCTCCCTGTAGCCCCAGCTGGCCTGAATCCTGTAGACCAGGCTGGCTTTGAACTCAAAGATCTGCCTGCCAGTGCTTCCCAAATGCTGGGACTACAGGCATGCGCCACCATGCCCAGCTAAATATATCAAATTTAAAATGATTTTAGTTATAGGAATGATGCTCTGACACAACCTCATTCAAGGGGCTTGTGTTGGGTGTGGGTGTATATAGCAAGGTTTCAAGCCCTCAGGAAGCAGCCGTGGTCGGAGGCCCAGCAGGAGAGGCACTGGGCAGGAGGAGGACGGGGGCTAGCAGAAGTCGCATGCACAGCCAAGCTCTTGGGGCCTGCAGTTTGACTATAACTCAACTGGAAAAGGGCCCCCCTCCTCCCAATTCACTTGTGTCTAGAACCTCAGAATGTGGCTTTAGTTGGAGAGAATATGGGAGGGGAACCCTGATAAGAGTATTGGGGATGTGAAATAGTATGGCCACAATGGAAATCAGTGTGGTGATTCCTTGAAGAGTTAAAGGAAGAACCTCTAAGATAGCCCAGTTACACCTCTCCTGAGTATGCACCTGAAAGAATCCAAGTGAGAATAGAATCGATACACCTGTCTACACATCCAAGTGAGAATAGAATCGATACACCTGTCTACACATCCAAGTGAGAATAGAATCGATACACCTATCTACACATCCAGGTTCACTGAAGCACTAGTCACAATGGCCAACTTACAGAATCAGCCCAGGCGCTTATCAAAGATGAAAAGGCAAAGAAAATGTGGTATAGTCCACAACAGAATAGTATTTAGCCATAAAGAAAAATGAAATTAAGACTTTACCCAGGGGCTGGATGGATGGCTCAGCGGTTAAGAGCACTGACTGCTCTTGCAGAGGATCTGGGTTCAATTCCCAGCACCCTCATGGTGGCTATGAACGTCTTTAGTGCTGGCTGTGAATGCCTTTAATCCCAGCACTTGAGAGGCAGAGGCAGGTGGATCTCTGTGAGTTCAAGGCCACCCTGGTCTTCAGAGGGAGCTCCAGACCATCTGGGACTACAGGGAGACCCTGTCTCCAAAAGCAAAAAAAAAAAAAAAAAAGACTATTGGGAAATGGATAGAACTGGAAATCATCATGTTAAACAAAGTAAGCCAAACCTAGAAAGAAAAATATTTCATGCTTTCTGTCATGTGTGGAATACAGATTTGAACAAAAAGACAAAGTAAAATGAGAAATTATTGGGGCACGGGGAGCTTGGGAGTGGGAAACAAGGCACAAGCATGAAATGGGGTGAACAGGACTGAAGTACATTGCATATGTCGCATACGCATTGGAAATGTCATGATAAACTCATTTTCTTTTCTTTTTTTTTTTTTGGTGTTTTCAAGACAGGGTCTCCCTGTAGCCCCAGCTGTCCTGGAACTTACTCTGTAGTCCAGGCTGGCCTTGAACTCTCAAAGATCCGCCTGCCTCTGCCTCCCAAGTGCTAGGATTAAAGGCGTGCGCCACCACGCCCGGCGATAAACTCATTATTTTCAATAAGCAATATTTTTTAAAACAATCCGACTTGGTAACAGAGCCTCTGCAGCTGTAACTAGGCTCAAAATGAGATTATACTAGATTAGGACCCTTAATGCAAGGGGTGTCCTTAAAAGACAGGGATACCGAGAGGCAAAAAAAGGCATGTGAAGCCTGAGGTGGAGGGTGAGGTGTGTCCACAGTCCTCAGGACAAGGACTGCCTCCAACCACTAGTCGCTGAGGCACAAGGACGACCTCCCCTCGAAGCTTCCAGCAGAACTCAGCTCTGCGGTCAGCTTGACTCCAAGACTTCAGCCACCAGACAGAGAGACTCTTCCATCTTCCTAACTACCCAACAGGTGATGTTTTGTGGAAACTACAGCTTCTTTCCTTCTCTTTAGTTTTCCAAACCTATGGGCTAGAACTTTTGTAATAAGATGCATAGCCTCTAAGATCCACTGAAGACAATCCTGTCATATTTCAGATGGAAATAAAGCCATTTTTAATATATTACCCTAAGAGTGTATTTTAAGCTTGGGCTTAATACTTTTAAAACGTCAAGGCAATTTTTTGCCTTTCATACATGATGCATACTGTTTCATTTAGTTGAGATTAATCCATAAGGGTTAAAGATGATATACTAACTAGGATTTAAACACACTAGAAAAATGCATTTTATGGTGGTGATAAAGATTGCTTATGCACTATGATACAAATAGCAGAAAGATTCAATCCTGCTACCTTAATTCTTGCATGTTAGGGATTTTTAACTTTAATTATGTAAGAGTTCCTGGTTTGTTTTAAAACTGATTATGTTTAATGTCTGAATGACATGAGAGAGAAAAGTTCCAGCTGGGATGTGTAATCAATTCTCAAACTACACAGTAGGCTCCCTTATCTGTGATTCTGCTTTCCAAGGTTTCAGTTACTCACATTCAACTATGATCTGAAATATTAAATGGAAAATTCTAGAAACCGACAATTCAACTTTCAACTTTTCACTGTTGTAACACAGACATCTCCAGCCACCCTGCTTTGTCCTGCCAGGATGGCAACCAATCGTCCCTTTGTGGACGCTACCTGCCCAGTGTCCACTTAGCCACCTCAGTCATCAGATGGACTGTTGGGGCATTGCAGTGCTGTGCTGAGTAGCTCTTATCTTACTTAACAATTGCTCCAAAGTGCTTGAGTAGTAATGCTGGCAGTTCAAAGATGCAAAAGGAGGTCACAGTCTGATTCCTTAAAGAGAAAGGGTGAAAGTTCTTTATTTTATTATTATTATTATTATTATTATTATTATTATTTTGTCTTTTCAAGACAGGGTTTCCCTATAGCCCCAGCTGTCCTGGAACTGTTCTGTAGACCAGGCTGGCCTTGAACTCACAAAGATCCGCCTGCCTCTGCCTCCCGAGTGCTGGGATTAAAGGCAGCGCCACCACGCCCGGCTATTTATTTATTTATTTATTGGTCTTTTAGAGACAGGGTTTCCCTATAGCCCCAGCTGTCCTGGAACTGTTCTGTAGACCAGGCTGGCCTTGAACTCACAGAGATCCGCCTGCCTCTGCCTCCCGAGTGCTAGGATTAAAGGCAGCGCCACCACGCCCAGCTGAAAGTTCTTACTTTATTTTTTTTTTTAATTTTAATTTTTATTTTTGTCTTTTGGAGACATTAGAGGAGGGAGCTTAAGAGCGCCGACTGCTCTTGCAGAGGACCCAGGTTCAATTCCCAGCACCCACATGGCGGCTAAGAACCATCTTTAACTCCAGTTCCCGGAGAATCCGACGCCCTCTTCTGACCTCCGAGACATTGCACGACACGAGTGAACCAACCTACATGCAGACAATACATTCATATACATAAAGAAAAAAAAATGTAAAAAAAGAAAAAAAACAACTCTCAACTTCATTGCTTTTTTCTTCTATTGTTTTATACCCAATTCCAGAACATCTAATATGTAAAGCAAATATTAACAGAACTCATGGGAAAAAATGAACTGCTTTATTGAGGACTTTGATATGCCACTTCCAACAATAGACAGATGATCCAGAAAGCAAATCAATGCAAAAAGAGCAGACTTAAAGAACACTATGGACCAAATGAACCACTGAAACTACAGGAAATACTCCCTGCCATGGCAGCATGCATGTTCTTCAAGTGTGTGCGGACCATTTGCCAGGATAAATTATGTCTGACCACAAAACAAGTCTTAACACATTTATGAAGATTCAAATCACATCAAGTATCTTTTCCTACAACACTGGGATGAAACTAGAAGTTGGTAGTGAAGGAGATTGGAAAATTCTCAAATGCATGGAAATGAACACACCCTTGAACCCGTAAGACCAAGAGAAGTCATAAGGACCAGCAGAAAATACTGGAGACAAATGCAAATGGGAGCATGGCCTCCCCAAACTCACAGGAAGCAGCAAAGCTGTTCTAAGGGGCAGGTTTCCTGAGGTAAATCCCCACATGCAGAAGAGGGAAGATCGCAAATAACCTAACCCCAAGCCTTAAGGAATAAACTACAGCCACTATCAGTGGAAAATAACAATAGTCTGAGCAGAAAGAACACAAGCGTCAGGAGAACAACAGAAACAAAGGAAATTAAGTTTCTTTTTTGCCTTATGAGAATTAAACATTAGTTAGAGGTAAAGCATAAGACATAAAACTGCAATACTTAAAGTCACAGTGATGTCATCCAAGCGTATTGCTACACATATGGAGAGGTGACAAATACCAATAAAAATCGCCACCGGGGAAGGGAAAGTACCAGAGCCCACACTGAGTGGATGCTGCAGGCGCCTGGACCGCATGGCAGAGCGCCACCTCCCCCGCAGCCCCAGGGAAGGCCGGGCATTAGGTAGGCCAGCCAGCCAGCCTTCTGACATGCATTCTGTAGGTCACGGGTGAAGCATCCCAATGCTGGAGCACTGGCTTGAAGAGTTTCCTCAGGGGCCTGTGCAGCACTGTGGGGGTCCAGTGCCTCTTCTCTAGGGTTCTATGGGATGCAGGCCTCTATAGGATGCAGGCCTCAGGCAGCCCTAGTGCCTGACCCTGGGCACTTGTTATAACTTCTCTGCACTACCGCCTAGGAGGTTTTGTTAATGAAGACCATGGACGCCTCAAGCAGGATTTCCCTGTGCTTTTGTAACCTCATGTCCCCACCGCACCCCCACAGACTTCCAGAATGCAGTGTGCTCTTAGCCAGCAGTCACGAGGTATTTAGAACAGAATCAAATCTTTGATCCTCTGCACTGGACAATAATGAGAAATGGTAGAAAAATCACAGAATATCCTCGATAATTAAGAGGCAACACTTTCAAAACATAAGAGAATTTTCACAAAAACACATTCAGCCAGTTTCCAAATGTGAGTCATTCCAAGTAGTAAAGGGTTTTAAAATAACCAGAGCTGCTGTCATGCATGTGTTTATCATGGCCTGCGTCTGATGCTGAGCACACTGAAAAAAGCCAGGTGGCTCTGAACGTGTCCTTGTAAAAATGCTCCCATGGGGGGCTGGAGAGATGGCCTAGCGGTTAAGAGCGCCGACCGCTCTTACAGAGGACCCGGGTTCGATCCCCAGCACCCACATGGCGGCCGAGAGCCGTCTGAAGCTCCAATTCCAGGAGAACTCCAGCTCCAGGGGAATCCGAGACCCTCTTCTGACCTCCGCGGCATTGCACGACACGGGTGCACAGACCTGCATGCAGACAGTACATTCATACACATACAGAAATAAATTAAAAAAAAAAATTAAAAAAAAAAAAAAATGCTCCCATGGTGGAGGAGGAACCGTGTGTTCCCCAAACCACCCTGACGGGACTCGACTTTTCTTGTGCACTGTCAAGCATCATCCTTTAGAGGATGTTTGCCTTCTCCTGGCTGCCTGTATTGACAGCCCTGGAAAATAAAACTATATTCTACCCCCATCTATTACTTTCACAGATTGCTTTATGGTAGCTTGTTATCTCATCTGGAATTTGTTTCTCTGTAGGATTTAATACTAAACTCAATGTTTTACCACTCCCCCAAAGTTTCAACTAGTTATTTGTCACATTTATTCACTAGACTTTCATTTATCCTCTGTCTCTAAATGGTTCCTCTCCATGGATGAAATTTCCTGACACACACTGGCCAGTCTTGATGTCCTACTGTGTTCCACTGGTCTTTTTGCAGTTCCTATGCTACACTGTTTTAATTCCTAGAGTTTTAAAGTATAATTTGTTGTCTCGTGACCACATAACCCTCTTTACTTCTTAGTTTTCTAAACTTCCATAGTGATTTATACCTGCACTGTTACACATACACACCCGTACTCACACACATAGAGCATATACAGAATATTAATAAACTAAAATTTAAAAAGTGTCTGAAGGATGTATTCACTAGTTGCAAGAACTGTGGATATAAATATATAACCTGAATCACTGTTCTTTAATTCAGGATGTAGTCAGTTAAGGTTTTCCCCATTAAAAATTGTACAACCATTTCACTTCCCCAGTGCATATGGGGCAGCTCTGAGTCTTTAGAGTGAATCTCTGTGCTGTAATCAGCAGCATACAAGTCTTCAATTGAGGTTGTGAAATCCAAGAAGGCTTTCTTCAAATATTATTCTTACCAGATCATAAGTCACAGTAATACAGAGGTTACAAATTCAGACATTCCTATCACACAATTATTTTAAATCGCTGTCCTTTATGATATCCTTTCTCCACTCTTAACCTGAATTTCAGAGTGCAGTATTTATGATATAATTTTGTGGGCACTGATATCTCAAAATGATTACCACAGACTTTCAGTGGATCACATCCAATTTTAAACTAAAAGCAGTACTTAAAAAAAAAAAGAGTATAAATTCTGGCATCTTTGTGCATGTAGTAAGTACAATTTAATAAAAGAGCATAATATTAGAACAGTGACTGATTTCCTTTAAAGATACTGATTAGAATTTTATTTAAAAAGAATAGACAAAACCCAAGCAGGGTTTAAACTTTTCTCAAAGAGTGGGAGAATGGTTGGGCATGGTGGCACACGCGTGTTTAATCCCAGCACCGAGGAGGTAGAGACAGGCAGATCTCTGAGTTGGAGGCCAGCCTGGTCAACATATTGAGTTCCAGGCCAGCCAGGGGCACATTGTAAGACCATATTTAAAAAAAAAAGTCTCTTTCAAAGTATAATAAAAGAAATAAGAAAATAAGATCTACATTCAAAATAAACAAAAATCTAGTTCTGAAGCCTATAGGGAAAGCAAAATAAAATATTACATACTCCATTAAAAATACTTTTCATATTTTATCTGTTTGGGAGATAATATGACAATGATGGGGCTGGAGAGATGGCCTAGCGGTTAGGAGTGCCGACCGCTCTTACAGAGGACCGGGGTTCGATCCCCAGCACCCACATGGCGGCCGAGAACCGTCTGAAACTCCAATTCCAGGAGAACTCCAGTTCCAGGGGAATCCGACACCCTCTTCTGACCTCCGTGGCATTGCACGACACGGGTGCACAGACCTACATGCAGACAGTACATTAATACACATACAAAAATAAATAAAATTTAAAAAAAAAAAGACTCAATGGACGAACCGAGTGTGGAGCATCTATCCAGAGGAGCCACTCTGTAGTAAGAGGAGCAGAGTTTTGATATATGTAGCAATGTGGATGAGTCACAAATGCATTATGGCAGGTGTGTATGTGTGTGTGGGGGGGGTACGTGCACACACAGAGGTGTGCCTCGATGTCTGTGTGGAGGTCAGAGAACACCTTTCAGGAGTTGATTCCCTTCTATCATGTGGATCCCAGGGCTCAAACTTGCTAGGTTTGTAGCAAGCACCTTTATCTGCTGAGCCCCCACTTAATCTCTTTGTGAAGCTGATAGTGCCTAAGAATTTAAGTAAGCTCTCTCTCAAAAAACTTGATTAATAATGAGTTTTAGAATGCTTTCCAAAGGTGAGCAGAAGTCAGGAACATGTTTTTCCTTCTCCTAAAGCTTCACAGGTAATTCTAATACATATTTTCCACCAGTCTGGCGAAATGATGGAAACCCCTGCACACAACTCTTGGGTTAAATTTTGCTGAAATCTTTTGAACACTTTTACTAATAAGTCTTGTCACTCTCCTTTTGTTTTCCATCCAGGCCAGACTTGACCAAGCTGTGAATGACAACTGTGTGGCAGAATGCTCTCTTCTTCTGTCCCCTTCTCCTTGCCAGTTTTTAGACAGCACCATTCCCCATGATTCTGTTCTGTTCTCCCAAACGCACCGTGCTTGTGAAGCAAAGCCCAAGTTCAGAGCATGTTCCCATGAGCTCCTTCCCAGCCAGGGCTGTTCACAGAATGGTATGACTTCAGACCTACAGGCTCCTCTGGTACTTAAATATGTGCATTAATTATCATGTGCCAAAGTCATATATTCTTTTACTTTGAATTAGTTTGTTATATTTTACACACATTTTCTCTTTGTACCTTGTCTCTCTAAACCCATGTGTTTTTCTTAAGCAACTCTGTGGACACTTAGATGCTTAACACTGAGGCTAATTACCATCAAGGAAGTATCTTCCTGGTTAAGCAGTACTGTTTCCTGGGGAGATGAAGAAAGCTTTATTCTAGGGGTATCTCTTTGTTGGAACTGCTGCAGCAGCTTTTTACAGATATTAAAATCTGTCTGGTTTCTAATAAAGTCTGGAAGACAAGGTCAAAAACTCCCTGCCATTCTGAAAAGGAAAGATCTTGACTGTTTTTCACCACCCACCCCAACGGCAGACAGCCACCGCCTACCAGCATACAGAACCACATCCTCTGACCTGTACCAACTTGCTCACCCAAAGAATCTCCTCCACAGTGCAGTGAGAAAGTGGTTCTAAAAAAGGGCAGAGGGTGTAAAGTGATTCATTAACAGGCGGAGGGCACCGCCATGATCAGGAAATCCAGAAGCGATAGATTTTTGTGGGAATCCCAATTCCTTTCCCCTGTTTCCAGTAGCCCTTCGTTCATGACAGAGCATTGCTTCTGCCTATGGTGGTTCCGTCTGGAGGCACTTAGCAGACAAAGTCTTTGGGAGTAATATGTTAACACTGGCGCTGCAGAGACTACCTTCAAATGACAGAAACACTTGTTGCGTTCTTTCCCCAAGCCCTTCCCACGGTGGCATTTGATTTTCACGTAATCTTTATGCAGAGCAGACAGCTGGATCCCCCTTTCACACTTGAGGAAGTTAGGCACTAAAGGGTGACGTGTTCAGATGAAGAACGTCCTGGGTGTTCACAGCCTGCTACTGTGGTTTATGCCACTTGTGTTTAAGTCTGGAATGGACGGACGAGCCTGTGTTGAATCTGTCCCAGCAACCCTCTTATGTGGACATTTGATGACAATTCTACTGCAATACCCCAGAAACAAGACCGCTCCCCACATACCCCAAGGGCTTAGGAAATGGGCCAAGGAGCATGGTCTTCATATTAACCTAAAAGTTCCAGTCTGTTCAGGCCTGGCACGAGGTTCATTCCTGAAGACTTAGTTCCTCCCTCATCTGTGAAATCAGGGCTCTGGGCTAATGAATCTACAGCCATGGTACCCAAATTTGGATGATTAAAAGAATTTGGTAAGTCTTATTTAAAAAAAAAAAAAGGAAAAGAGATTGCTTTGTAAGGCGCTATGATTCATTATGTATTTTAGGTAGTTAAGCAGAACAGAAAAGTAGAGTTAAGACATGTGATCTCCATTGAGTCCATTACTGGTTGGTGGAAAGTCGATGGTGGCACCAAGACATCCTGGAGCAGGAGGCCGAATGCAGGGCTCCTCCGCACAGATGGGACTGCAGACCCATCCAGACCCATAGAGCAAACCAGGATCACACAATAGCTCCCGGGAACCAAGGAAATAAGAACTAAGAACTTTCCTGTAGAGATCTGTACGGTCAAGAACCACTTGGAAAAGGGAAGGTGGCTCAGCAGGTTGAAGTGCTTGCTGCGAAGCCTGGCCACTGAGCTTGAGCCACAAGACCTACATGATAGACAGAATTGACTTCCTGTACTGTCTTCTGACCTCCACATGTGCATCCCTAAACACACACACACACACGCGCGTACACACACACACATGTGCACACACACACACACACACACACACACGCACACAAACAAAATAAAAAACTGTAAAAAAGCTTTTAAAACCCAAGCCTTTTAACATGCTTTTGCAACACATAATTTCATAATTTTGTCTTTGTACAGACATCATGTTAGTCAAAGTTAAGATGGCTATGATGTCACTAGGCCATACCATCTTATTTTTTTTCTTTTAAAAATTACAGGTTTATTTTTATTTCCTGAGAGGGTATGAGGCAGTAGACATCATTATTCTTTGCAAAGTCTCATTAAATCAATCCTGTCTTCTAGACAAATGGTACCACTTACTTACACATTGGTCTCAGGATATTACATTCTCTTTGAATAATGTCAGTCACTCTTCCCACTGAATGTGGGGTCTGTTGATCTGATGAGGCTAATAGGTAATGGACTCAGAGACCTGGCTGGTGAAATTTGTTCTTCTTTCCTTAATATCAAGCTGATAGTTTGCTGATTTGTCATCAACTTATCTAATCATACACATTTGTTGTGGCCATACCATCTTATAAGAGCCTCATATACATGGTCATTAACTGAAATATGATTTTGTGGAGAATGAGTACAAAACAGCACATCTAACAGGAAGAACCTGCCGGGCATTGGTGCTGTGTTCCTTAAACACTGAGGGGGGGGGGCTGGAGGGATGGCCTAGTGGTTAAGAGCGCCAACCGCTCTTGCAGAGGACCCGGGTTCGATCCTCAGCACCCACATGGCGGCTGAGAACCATCTGTAACTCCAGTTCCAGGAGAACTCCAGTTCCAGGGGAGTCCGAAACCCTCTTCTGACCTCCGCGGCATCGCAGGACACGGGTGCACAGACCTACATGTATACAGTACATTCATACACATACAAAAACAAAACAAAACAAACAAACAAAAAAAAAAACACCGAGGGGTCCTGTAGGGACACACAGAATAAAAAGTTAAACAGGAAGGATTACTATAAGGACTCTGCATGAGCCCCGTCCTCACACACCTCAGAGATAACCCTTAATGAGTGAGGGGGTGACTGAGTGAGGGGGTGAGGAGGCAAGAGAAACACCCAAATCCCATCCACAGGAGCAACTGAGTACCCGAATGGAAAGAACGAGAGAAGAGGAAATGGAGGTGGGGTAGGAGGGATGGTCAAGGGAATCTATAAAGGCAGCCCAAAGATTGAGAAGTTTGGTGTGACTCTTCAACCTGAGCTACAACAAAGGACGGTGAATCTTGATTTCTAGATCATTCCTTATGGCCTTTTCCTTGCAAAATCTTCACAGTTAACTCTCTCCATAGAAGACAGGATTAAAGATGACAGAAACAACATCGGAAGGAAGATGACAGAAACATGTGGTCCCAGGAAAGATTCTTCTTCCATTAGAAATTTATAAATAAACTGGGCTTGGATATGCCGGTGCCAGTACTAGGGGAGTCTGATAAACACAAGTTCATTTCCAGGAGGCTGATAGCTTCTGGTATACAGACAAAATTTGATTTCTGGACATCTGTGACTACACCGTGAAGCCACAGTTGTCAGTGTGACCTAAGTGGTTTGACCAAGGCCAGCTGCATACCCCTGGGAGATAGCTGGTCAGAACTGGGGGGATCTGGGGTTATTAGAGAGACCTCCTTGGACCAAAGAAGTTCTACAACTTTCCCCCATTTGCCACCAAAGGCTCAATAAACATCCTACAGTGAGGCAGAATTTGCATCATCTAATGACCAACTTAATAAATTGTCCCTTGGGAAAGAAAAAGCCATAGACAACTCCTCAATGCCCAGCATCTGGCTAGCACACACAGAAGGGCTCAGTGGTGCCACTGCCTTCTTCCAGGCATGTGGACTGAGGTAATCAGCTCCAGACAGGCAGCTGCTTCCTGGTTCACAGCTCACCTGGCACACACCTGCCCAAGAGCTCAGGAAATAGCTCTCAGAGGCTGCAGTTGTAGCAGCCCCTGGGGGAGCACAGGCATCAACCAGTCACCTGGAAAGACACATGCGTACTCTGCTGCCCTACCTGCACCTGGGCAGCCTCTCCCAGGGCCTGAGCTGCCATCCAGTTAATTTCTCAAGTTGGCCATGGCTGTAGGCTCCAAATGAGGTAACATACCCTCTGAAGCAGGTGACGTTGGCTGCCGTGATTCCCCAACATTCCCCTCTTGGAACATCTCTGTTTATAAGCAAGCATTAGGATAAGAGAACTATTACCTACAACTAAGATTTATTACAACTATGGCTAAAGAGTTTGGGCTTTCATTTGGATGGCTGGCTGCTCAGAACCTGTTAGAAAAGCAGAAATTTCAGGCTCCACCCCAGCCTCACTGCATAGACCTGCATCTGTCATTGTCCTCAGGTGATTTTTTAGGCGAGGGCACACCACAATGTCCCAGTTAATTTTTTTTTTCCTTGACAAACCAAAATCTAAGCAAATCCTAGAGTATAAGATAGGGGATCTCTTCCCCTCTCCTCAATTTTTGTGCAGATTTCTCTGGTTATCTAACAAAGTCTCAAAACAATATTTTAAACATGTCTAAAATACATAGGCTTACAAACCAAACCAATTAAGTTGAAATGGAATGTCCCAAATATGTAAAAATGTATAATTCTGTAACCCAAATATGCTTCTTTGTTCACACACTAAATCTGAAGATATGGCAGCAAGTTTGTTAGCCAACACTTCTTTTTCTGAGACAGGGTCCCAGTATGTACAGACTGGCCTCAAATTCAAGATCATCTTGCCTCAGACTCCCGAGTGCTGGGATTATAGGTCTGTGTCACTTCTCTCAACCTCGTTGACATTCAAAGTAGGAATGAACATAGGTGATCCTGAAAGATACCTGTTCCATATGCGTGCCATTTGTACTGGGGACAAAGACATGGCCACTTGCGACGCTATTCTACACTGTTGCCTGCGTCTACCAAAGGACGACATACCACATCGGTGTGCCTGCTTCTAATTTGTGAGCGCTGCCTCCCCCTGCAATCTCTTAATATAATCTAGGCAAAAGAAAGGGGATGCTCCAGGATCTTGTGCAAAGGAAGACAACAAACACCAGCACCTGTAGGTCTGAACTTTGAGCATAAATTCGCCCAGTCACTTCCTCTTTTGCTAACGACTGCATTGCCAGGTTGGCTTTGGTTACCTTGCTTCCTCCTCACAAATCCTCCTAGACAAGCACTTGGATATTTAATGATACTGAGGACCCAACTCAGTAGGTTGGGTTCTCAATATTTATGAAACAGATATGTCTCAATACCATCAAATAGAGCATCTGGAATGTCCTCACTTCATAGGAGGCTCCCTTCTCTTCTGGCTGCTTCCACACAAATGTGGCTTTAGAACAAAGACTGAGATTGTGTTCTGAACTGTCCCTGCTGGGGGGAGGGGCTCGCTGCTTCTTCTGCCATAAGCACTTTGGTTTTCTTGCCATGACAAGACATTTCCCCTAGACATGTCAACTGTGCTTCTCAAAATAAGATTCATTTTTAGGAAAAGCCAAAATTGATTTATCTCTCCACTTCAAGATGGTAGACCCAAGGCAACTACATTCCGCTGCAGGCAGCCCCCCTCACCCAAAGTCCCACAAAAGCCAAGCAGACTGAGCATTCCTGCCCCAGGGAGCTCATCTCACACATGGTATGAACTCCACAGAACAAGCTGCTACTATAAAACAAGGTATTTCTCTTATAAAAATACATCACGGGAATATTCGGATCTTATGTTTTAAAGGGGGGGAGAACCTATAAACAGACACGCCCTTAGGTAAAGACTTTAGAACAGAACAGTCTGAGAGTTCCAGGTCCATGAGAGTTCCATGAAATAGTTTCAGCCTGCAGCCCTCCTCCCTCCTTGACACGCATGTGCACACATGTGAACATAAGAGCAACACACAGGATGGCACTCACATTTAGCTTTTTCTTACTGAAATTTACTCAACTAAAAAGAAGAGCTTGTGGCCAGGTGTGGTGGCATAGACCTTTAATCCCAGCACTGGGGAGGCAGAGGCAGGAGGACCTCTTTTGAGTTTAAGGCCAGCCTGGTCTACACAGATAGTTCTGTCAATAGCTGGGGCTGCAGGGAGACCCTGTCTGAAAAAGACCAAAAAGTAAATAAATAAAATAGGCATTGCAGTGTGAACAGTCTTGATGAGTGTATTGCATGTTGTTATCTCTCTACATAGCATGCTGCTAGGGGACATAGCCTGGGTGCTTAATTTAGGTTATCAACTTTGGACTGAGGGATTGCCTAGAGAATTACTAAAGCAGGTGGCTAGGGTATCTGTAAAGAGTTCTCCAGGGAAGATAGGGGTGGGGTCATCAAACTGAGTGGGAAGACCACCCTGAATGTGGGCAGCAACCCCTAATCGAATGGGAGAAACAGAAAGAGGACACTTGCTCTAGCTAGTGCCTCCCTTCTGAGGCAGACGTGTTTTCTGCTGCTACTTCCACAGCATGAGATTCCAGGTCTAGGACTCTGGATGGAGACTTGTTCCCAAAGCATTCTCAGGGCCTTTAGGCTAAACACTATCTTTTCTTTGGAGGCTTCCTTGGCTTGCTCTCTGCTGCAGATGACTACTGTGGGGCTTTCTAGCCCCAATCATGTGAGCCAATCTAATACATTCTCCCCTGCAATTACATACGTTCTTGGTTCTTGAGTCACAGTGCAGGCAGGAGGGGGCTGGAGAGTCAACCTGTATGCAACAAGAGCCTGTCACAGTAAGTCACATCGCAATAACATGGGCACCATATCAGCCACTGTTGCTGACCTAGAAAGGCAGTATTTGCAAGGCTTGGTATCTCAGCTTTGAGAGGACTCGGGTTTTAGAATGATCCAGAGGTTGCTTCTGGAATCGATGAAGAACTCACAGGAAAAACTGGTAACAGATTCTGTTCACTCTGGGAAGTGCCAATGGTAACAAATATAATTAAGTTACTCAAAGACTGTAAGGGTGACTGGCATTTATCTTCTTTTGGCAAGAGAGGTTTCGATAGCATCTCATTCTGTGGTTCAGACTGTCCTGGAACTATGTAGCTTAGGATGGCCTAGAATGCACAGTTATCCTCCTGCCCCTGCCTCTTAAGTGCTGGTTACACAGGTTAGCCACCATGCCCAGCTTTATTTCTCTACTTGAGAGTTTAAAATAACTTGACTCCATTCGCATTTGAGATGTGATGCTAAATTACTGCTACCCTAACAAACTCATTAAGAATATCTATTTAAAAGTGGCATGGTAGCATGTTTCTGTAATCTCAGCAGCATTCCAGAGATCTGGAGTTCCAGGTCATCCTCAGCTACAGGGTGAACAGCAGGCCAGCCTGGGCTGCATGAAACAATCCAGAAACAAATGGCAAAACTAAAGCAAAAAACCGAACCATCCAAACAAATGGAAAATGTCTTATGACAGTAGGTGATGATAAAGCTGTGATGGAGATAGATAAGGGGGTCCAGGAGGAGTTGGAGGGGCCGGATGTGCCAAAGGTGCATTGTATCTATGTACATCTGTGAAACTTTAAAAGAATAGTAAGAATAGCTTGTATATCATACAATGAAAATGCTGGGATTTCCAACATGCAAAGTTTGGTCAGGCCAGTGGGGCCCCAACCCCAAACTACATGCATCCAGATGTCCCCAAGTCAATCTTTCTGCTTCAGCAATTCATTCTCCATTCCTTTTATAAGTTCCCTTGGTCATGGTGGTTTTATCACAGCAACAGAAAAGTGATTAATACAGTTATTTGGGACCAGAGAGTGGGCTGTTGGCTATGAAGACCATGTGGGTGTTTGGAGAAATGTGGAAGACTTTGGAACTTTGGGCTAGAAAAGCTGTTGACTGCTGTAAGCAGAGCTTAATGGGCCATTCTAGTAGAAGCCTGGAAGAAAGCATTGCTGCAAAAAATGTAGTTCCAGAGGAAAATAAAGACTTAAGCAGCAACAGGGATATTTTGATAGTCTGGCAGCAATTTTCCCACAGCCCAAATGCTTGCCTGATGCTAAGTTGAAAAGCAATGGACTGTCTTTGGTGGAGGATATTTCAAGACAGCCTAATGTAGAAATGGTGGCGTGGCTATTGATGGTGAATATTGTGCAGATCTACAGTGAAGAAGAGCAGATGGAGCAGAAAGAAATGCAGAATGTACAGTTTGGATCTGAAAACTGCACTAGGAAGATTAAAGGTGGGGCCAAGGCATGTGAAGGAGAGATTCCTTTTGATAAGGAGAGGCCTTGAGATTTACAAGTAAACAACAGAATCAGTACTTTCAGGGCAAGACCACACCCAGCTAAGCCTCCAATTTTTGAAGGGAAGATACTGAAAGTGTTTTCTACTCCAACAAGTCCAGGGCAGAGAAAATTTGCAAATGTGATTAAAGTAGGAGAGAGTTCATCCCGAACTTGCAGCCAGATTCGGCAATTTCATTCACGTGGTGCTGGCTTTAGAGGCATGAAGTTTGCAAGAGTGAAGGGGTCATCAGTTCTTCCTCCAGGGTTTCAGAGAGCCACAGAGGTCAGGCAGAGTGCAGCAGGGTGTCCCTGAATAAAGAAGGCCCCGATAGGCCATTACGTGAAGCTGTGAAGACTGGTTGGCAGCGGAGACCCCAAGAAGACATTTGAGATGCCAGACCTGTGAGATATTTGCCAAGGAGAGCCACATACAGGGAGTGGTACCAGCCTAAGAAAGAGATGTATGTTGTAAGCAAAGCTGGAAGAGCTGAGCCATCTAAGCCCTTTGGAAGTAAAGTCCCAGAAGTCGCACATGGAGTTACTGGACTTGGTCTTTGCCCTGCTTGTTTTTGGTCTTGTTTTGGTCCAGTATTTCCTCACTATGCCTCTATTCCTCCCTTTTGGAATGGGAATGTGTATTCAGTTCCACTGTATGTTGGGAGTATGTAATTTGCCTTTTGATTTTACAGGAGCTTACAGTTAAGAGATTGGCCTGTGTCTCAGAAGAGATTTTGGACTATAGACTTTTGAATAGAATTGAGACTGGTAAAGACTATGGGGACTTTAAAGGTTGGACTAAATGCATTTTGCATTTTATATGGTCAGGAGCCTATGGGGGCCAGGGAGTGGAATGTGGTGGTTTGAATGAGTGTCCCCCATAGGCTTTAAGTATTCAGACATTTTGTCTCCAGTTGGTGGTACTGTTCTTGGAGGTCTTAGAAGGTGTGGCTGTGCTGAAGGAAGTATGTTATTGGGGGCAGGCTTAGTGAGTTTAACAAGCCTTGCAGTCTCCAGTCTCTCTCTGCTTCCTGTGCTCATTGCAAGATGTGACCCTCAGCTTGCTGCTCCAGCCCCGGCCATCATGCTTCCTGCCACAGTGGACTCTGATTCCCTGGAACCATCAATTGTAAGCTCAAATAAACTCTTCCTTTTATAAGTTCCCTTGCTCATGGTGGTTTTATCACAGCAACAGAAAAGTGACTATACAGTGATGGATCTGGATGGCAGGACAAAATATGAATACTTTTGCCAAAGAGGCAGAAATAGGGAGTAAAAGGCAAAAATGAAAAATGTGGGTCTTTCCAGTAAGACCATGATTGATTCTGGACCCGGGCCACTCATGTGGAGGGCAAGTCTGCTACACTTAGAATCTCCACTGGCTTGCCCTCGCTTAGTGGCCTCCACTTATTTCTAATTTTTATAGGGGGCTCTTGACTGTTCACTATAGAAGCACTTCTTGGGGAGGTGTGGTAGAGAGTTTGTAACAACAGATAAATTTTTGTTGTGAGACCCCATCTTGAAAACAGGACCATCTAGTCCCTTAAAGGAGACCTTCTAACTGCTCTGCCTCAGTCAGAGTCTCACTGAAATAGAGGCTCATTACCAACTGGCTCCTCAAGGGCCACCCTGCATCTTTCTCAAAGCCACCCTCCTCTATTCGTTTTCAACTTGGCTTCCATCTCCTAATTTGGAAGAGGGGGAAATCAGCACTGAAGTGGAAAGGCAAAAACACACTTCTCCTGTACCTTGCTTTGCGCAATAGCCTCAAAACCCTGAAATTACTAAAAATGCAGCCTCTGGGCTGATCCTTCTCTTTGGCCAAAGGAGTCACTTTTGATCCTGTCAGGTGCCAAGTTTCTCTGTACATGTAAAATACAGGTAGACTGTTCAGGGACGGATCATGACAGGGAAGCCAGATGCAGACTCCCAGGTCACTTGCTTTCATGGCCTGACTCATTGTACAGAGGCCTAGTATCTAAGGTGAAGCTCATCCTGTGCCCGACTGAGGCCATATGTGGAATCACAGTGTGGCCTTGTGCCCATTTAGACATACTTTGAGCAAACCAAGGCAGCCTGGGGCAGACCTGTCAGTGGGGGCCACCAAGTCATCAGAAGCTTTATCTTGTGATGGACCACAGCTTGCCTCTTCCTCTCTGCCACAGAGTGGATGCCAGGTCAATGGGTGGGAGGGCTGCCATCTGACTCTCTAGCTCCTGAGGGAAGGCAGAGCTCTCATCAATCCTCCACAGGAGGAATTCTGCATTCTGTTCTCTGCTTTACAGCAGGAAATAGACAGAAAATACATTTGGAAGCCTTCATCTTGAGAGGGAAAACTATGTATCTGGGAACAAAAAGTCAGACCTTGGGAGGCAGAGGCAGGTGGATCTCTGTGAATTCAAGGCCAGCCTGGTCTAAATAGCGAGTTCCAGGCCGGCTGGGACTAAAGGGAGACCCTGTCCCCCCAAAAAATATAAAAATAAAAAAGCCAGACAAAGGGCTACTGTACCAGCTACTGGCTGTGAAATCACTGATTCCTTTTCACAAACGTGGTTGCAAGTTTTTTCAAACCATTCTGTTTTGTCTGGCTGTTCTCTTCTGTAAGTTAAACACTTTAAAAATATTTATGTTATTTATGTGTATGTACATGTCTATGTGTACATGTACATGCAAGAGGGTACTGGTGGAGGCCAGAAGAGGTCACCAGATCCCCTACAACTGGAGTTACAAATGGTTACAATATGGGTTCTGGGCCTCTGTAAGAACAACAGGTGCTCTTAACCTGAGTCATATCTTCTGCCTCAGTTTACACATTTTTGCACATATACACACATGTCTAGTTTAACCTTTTATCCCACTCATTAGAAAAAAAAGCCCTGATAAATAGATATCAGATTCCAGCTGTGTTTAAATAGACAAAGAGAGGAGACAGATACTCCAGCCACAGTGCTCCTAATGCTTTGTGAATGACTTAGCCCAATCAAGCTGCTCACGGCTTGAACTTCACTTTCAGGGCCTTCTTTTTTCTGTGTCTTTAAGGCAGTTTGAGTGAGTACATGGCGGGAAGGTGAAAAGGCCTCTTGTGATCCTGAGATGGCAGGCCACCAAGGGTCTAACATACACACTGGCACCTCCCAGAGAAAAGGCAGTTGCTGTCCAATTGCAGTCTTCTGGGAACCTGAACTGACGCTTCATCCCTGAACCTGTCCCCCAAGAATGTCCGTGCAGTGCCAATCCTTTCTGGGCAAACTCAGTGAATTCCCTCCTGTGCTAGAAGTCATCAGTGCCCTAGCACTTGGCTTCCATTTGAGTTTCAGCAGTTACGCAAATCAGGTTTCTGACTGTATCTGAAATTCCAGTGCGTACAGGAACAGCAGGTTGCTTAATCTCCAAATTCAGAGCCAACCCCTTTGCTAAACACAGGTGAGGCTCTGCCTGGCTCCTATGGTGGATTAATGACCCAACCCCTCCTGGCTCTGACAACCTGACTCCTCAGGGGTACAGGCGCCATCTTGTTTCTAGGCTTTACCTCCTGTAAGGCACCATGCTGATCATATTTTTACCCTTCCTCACTTTGTTGTCATTGGTCAAGCTAAGCCCCACCCCATTCTTCTCCACTGACAACATACAATTTCAAATACAGGAAGAATGGATGATTGAAATGTCCCATGGAAAAAAATATAATCTCAGTCATTTCATTTTCCCTCAACCTAGAATCTCCTTGTGAAAATCTTCCCTGCGTTTCTGCAGTAAACAAGAAGCGAGCCACTCATAGAAGCTGACTTTGGAGCCAGGCCTACAGTTTTGACAAGGGTTAAACATAAGCAAGGTCATTAGATTTTCCTTTTCCCTAATTAGTAATGACAGTAACAATAAAATACTGTGCTAGCTAGGTAGAGAGCTGGGTGTTCAGGGCTAACGCTGGGCAGAAGGAAGCATTGTTCTAATGAGAAAATGTGATATTTTGTTGATTTCTTATCACAGACTGATATACACATATATACAACAAATTATAGAAAGCGTCTTCTATTCAAAGTGGCAACACTAAATACTGCGACTCGGTGTAGGTCTGGCTGGCATTCAAGCAGTGAAGGAACAGAAAGAAGTGAATGCTTTGTGTACAGTATGTTAGTGGAGATTTGGTTTCCACTGGGTTCTATGGTCAACACACCGCTGAGCTTCTGTGGTTCACAAACCAGAGAAGAGGGTGAGAGTCCGGCACGGCCTATACCACACTGGCATTCTTCACCACTGTTCAGGCCCCCATCAGACGATCGCCAGCTTCTTGGCTCCTGAATCTACAATCCAACACCAGTGCCACTTAAAACAGACAAACTGTTTCTCAAATAACAGTAACAGCTTATTCAAACTACTGGGGACACAGGGAGCTGCATCAACCCAGAGGGTAAATATTTTAGGCTCAGGTGGGCCACATGTCTCTGTCATACATTCTTTTTTTTATTCTTTCAACCCTTTAAAATGTAGAACACCTTCTTAGATCCTAGGCCATAGAGAAAATAAACAACAACAACAACAACAACAACAACAACAACAAAACCCAGCTGGACTTGGCCCTTAGGCCACATTTGTTGATTGACCTGCTTCCTGGAGAGAGGGCCTGTTCCTCACCTCAGCTTGGTTCATACCAACACCACCTGAGACAGGTCAGGCTGAAGGAAGGGCATGAGCAAACCCCCCAGAGCAGCTAGGGACAAAGGTCTCCTAACGGCCCTCACGATGCCATTCCTTCTGAGACACGGAGAAAAGGACGGCACTAGGTATGGTCATGCCTAGCCACCCCCAGCTCTCTCGGCCCAAGATGCAAAGCTACAAAACATGGTCACCACAGGCCAAGTATGCCAGCCCGCCATTCAACAGCCCCCCCAAAGCAGCTCCCACACGCGCCTTCTCAGACACAGCCCCGAAGCTTCCGGACCTTCAGATCTCCAAGCAAAGGACTCCCCAGCCCAGGCTGTCCTCTACTGATGCTGTTCTCTACCTACCTTTGATGCTCTCCTCACCGAACTGTGCACGGGATAGCTAGCCCACCCTGATGAGTTCAGTCCCACAGTACTTTACCGGACAGGAGTCCTATGTCATATCAGCTCCGCTACTGGGAGAAGCAAGGCCTGGAAATGGCTCTGAACGTCAGGCCCAGCTGGGCTTTATTCTGTCTGCTCCTCTTATCAGGAGCCTCATGCCTCGACAATAGAAAGGATGCTCCGAGACTCGGCTCTAATCACAGGAGCCACAAATCAAGTTTTTCAATTACCCTCATGGGTGGCTACAATCCATGGTTGGCCTGGATAGAGCATTCTCTGCTTCTGAGTGTAAAGACGTCACTGTGACACTCTCCAGTCTCCACAGACCCCCCACTCTGTGACAAACATTCAGGATTCACACTGTACCTTCTCCTTGATTGCCGATTCTGACTTAGAAGCTGGGCAGAGGCAGCCTGTCTTAATGGAGAAAGCATAAGTGCTCTGGAGCCGGGTCAAGTTCGGAATATTTCACAGCTGTTCCACACGTACCTCTTTGAGTACAAAAGCCAGCAGGAATTAGCAAGCACCTCATTGGCTCTGAACTATGAAAATGTAGCAATTTTTTCAAGGCTGAAAATCAGTTTCTGGTCAACTATCTTCCTGTGTTTGTTCTAAAACACAGTGTCTGCTGTGCATTTATCATCAGCCAAATTTAAAACTGGTTTTGACTTAAATACTGCACAATTTCATGTGATTTTTTTTAAAGTAATCTTTGGGATGAGGCTGTCATTTGGTTATCAAGCTAGTAACAGAAGCAGCACAATTCAGCCCGAGTCTACTCAGATCATTACTTGTTCACTTCTCATAGACTTTTTTTTTTTTAAGTGAGCCATTGTAGCTAGAGAGAAAACGAGATCTGCTTCACTCCTCAGTCTCTCTCCTACCTGCTTTGGGAGTTGGTCAGGTGAGGGCTCTCCACTGGGCTCCAGCAGCCGCTGGCACAGGCCAGATGCCAAAGTTTGTTGTGTTTTCTTTCCCTCCTCCATTCAGTGCTTCAAAATCATGGGTTACTAGCTATCAACAAAACCGTGAGCCATGCCAGTGCGTGCTCCGACTTCCTGCCAGCGCTCCATGCTCTGCTGAGCACAGAAACAGACTCTCCTCCCGCTTCACCTCCCGAGCTGGGGCCCCACCCACCACAGCACTCAGATCATTTTTCATTTATGAGTGCATCCAGCTAAACCGTGTCTGTCAGGGAATGAGCCAACCCTTGCTCTGCCAGCGTGTGCGATCCAGGCTGCTAAAAACGACTTTAATTTTCTGGGAGTGCACGGGAAAGCCAGCCCCCGGCGAAAGTCACCAGAGGCCTTCTCCTGCCGACATCCGTAGATCAGCTCTGCCCTCGGCAACGAAGCACTTCATCGAATGGATGCCATCCACAGAGGTGATTCAAGATTTCAGGAATGAACCAACCAAAAATATACCGAGTGTGTATTCGCTTCCAATAAAATGCGATACAAGAAATCAGTTGAGAAACTTTCCACCTAGTGGCCTAGCACTTTATAATGAGCTAAGTATATTTCGAGCTTATTAATGGGCCAAGGAGTGAGCTGGAGTGATGGGTTGATGGGTAAGATGCTTGCTGAGGAAGCATTAGGACCGGAGTTTGGATCTCTAGCACCCATGGAAAAACCAGGTACAGAGGCATGTATCTGTAACCTGGGGAGCGGATGCAGGGGCAGGTAGATCATTGGACTGGCCAGCTTACTGAAAGTGCAAGCCCAAGGTCAGTCAGAGACTCCGACTCAAAAATGAAGATGCACATGCTGGGTGTGGTGGCATGTGCCTTTGATCCCAGCACCTGGGAAGCAGAGGCAGGTGGATCTCTGGGAGGCTGAAGTCAGGCCAGCTAAGGCTACCAGGAGAACCTGTCTCAAAAAGATCAAAATAAATAAATAGATAAAATAAAAATAAGATGAACAGTGGTAGAAGAAGACACTTGAAAAAAAAAAAAAAAAGAAGACACTTGATATTGACCTCTGGCCTCCACCCAGAGGCATGGGCCGGTGTGCCTGCAGGCATGTGTGCATGCACGTACACAGCGGAGTTAAATTACATTTGAATGGCTATAAAAGCTGATTTTATAATGAAACTCAGGGATAAATAAAGGCAACTTGTTATCATGATACCAAATCTCCAACTCTGGTCAGCCTGTGAGAACACACACCCTCCTAGGTCAGCGGCAGCTACAAAAATGACCTGGTTTCCCCCCTCAGACTTTATCAGAAAATAAAACTTAAAAACAGGCGCCCCAAGACCAATGTACATATAGGAAGGCTTCCACAGTACAGAAAATTGGCTTTTTTTTTTACAGCTAATAACAGGATCTTTCATGATCCAACCAGAGCCAAAAGTACTGGTGCTCCAAGGTCTTAGCGATGGATATGAAAATGCACGTAAATGATCAAAGGGGAATGGCGTACTGTTCTCACAATACTGACACAACCTTCATCAGCCACAGTGAGGTTTTGACAGATGTACAAATAACTCTTGTTTACTGGCTGATCTTCTTAGGCTACACTTCTAGAAACTTCAGGACCCGTGGCTCCAGGATCTGCCTTTCTTTAATTTATGCATTTATCTTAGATTTTATCCAATATAAACTCCCCTCCCCCACGAACTCCATATTGTCATAACCTACTTTAATCAGCTCAGCATTTCTTCGATTTTCAAAACTGCTTTAAAAACTTTAGTGTATTAGTCCCAGAGAGCGGGTGCAGCAATTGAAGGCTCAGGCTCACAAATAAACTTTAGTATATGAAAAGTCTGATAGCTTAGTACCTGGGACAAAAACTTTCTATCTTTTATTTCCTCTTCATTTTGAGACAAGGTCTCACTGTATAGCCTGTACTGGTCTGAGTCTCACCATGTAGACCAGGCTGACCTGGAACTCATAGTCATCTGCCTGTATTTTTATCTTTGTTATTAGATAGTTAAAGTGTCTCCTAATGCTAGGTTTGGAGGTGGACCCTTGTCATGCCAGCACTTGACAGGCAGAAACAAAAGGACCATGGTGCGTTCAAGGCCAGCCATTCACATAATGAACACCGGGCCAGCCAGGGACACATATGGAGACCCTGTCTTACAAACCTTAGGAAAAATATAGTTAAAAAGTCTCCCCAGAGAGACTGGAGAGATAGCCTAGCTGTTAAGAGCACCGACTGCTCTTGCAGAGGACCCAGGTTCGGTCCCCAGCACCCACATGGCGGCTAAGAACCGTCTGTAACTCCAATTCCAGGAGAACTCCAGTTCCAGGGGAATCCGAGACCCTCTTCTGACCTCCGCGGCATTGCACGACATGGGTGCACAGACTTACATGCAGACAGTCCATTTGTACACATACAAAAATAAATAAAAATTTAAAAAAAGTCTCCCCAGAGAAAGTGCTATACACTTCACACATGATCCAAGTGGGCTCTAGTCTCCTCATACCCCAGCACATCATCTTTGAAAAAACCCAGATGACTTATCTTTTATAGACAAGACAGGGAGAGCAGAGTCAGGCTATCTACGGGGCAGAGTGGACCAAGGCAGGACCAGTACCCAGAACAGTGTGTTTCCAAACGTGACCCAGAGTGGGCTCCTGCTCCGAGGTTAAGCTAAGAGGGAAGTCTGGTCTTTATTATTTTAAAGCGGTAGAGGAAAGGGGGTCAAAGTTTTCTTAGCTCATGACTAAACTAGACATAGTGAGAGGTAAATCTGCCTACTGAATACTCTATTAGATTGCGAGAGCTGCCAAAAAAAAAAAAATCTATGGTAAAACCAGTTTTTCTACCTCTCTTCCTTGCATTTTCTCTGGATAATGTATAGCATAAGGTTTTAATTGCTGCTGTGTTTACTCACAACACTGGTCCTGCTAGAAATGTACACAAGCCACTGAGTTTTGGGCTAATTTTCTATGGTTCTTCCTCAGCTTAGGAACCACTGCGTCCTCACCCTCAGTGACCTAGGAGGGACCCAGAAGACCACTTCCTCCTACCTTCTCACTGTGCAGATGTAAAAACAGGCCCAGAGACACGCTCAGGTCACATGAGCGGCAGTGCTGAGGTAGATACAGATCTTCCTGATTCAAGTTCTGATATAGCTGAGCTACAGGTAGACAAGATGTGGACCTGTCCAGCTAACACCTGCAGGAAGGGGCTCAGTAATGGCTCCCCAGGTGATCATGAGGCTGGAGACACATTTAAGACTCCCCCATAATCAAAACCAGAAATCCATCAAGAGGAGCATGAGAAGGGAGCCAATGAGAGACCAAGGTAGCAATCCTCAGCAGATGCTGACCCGCACACCAAGACAGCCAGTTCTGGGCAAGTGGACAACAGAAAGGAGCACAGGGATGTGGACAGAAACCTGTGTGTGCACCTTGTTCTAAAACGCTGCATAGTTGGGGCTGGAGAGAGAACTCAGTTGATAAAGTGCTTACTAGGCAGGCATAAGGACCCGAGTTTGGTCCCAGAAGCCACATGAAAGGCCAAGTGTGGTGGCACATGCTTGTAATCCCAGAGCTTGGGAGGTACAGACAGATGGACTCCGGTGCTCACTGGCCACCTCCCCTACTCAGTGAGCTCCAGGCCACTAAGAGACCCTGTGTCAAAGTAAAACGAAGAAAAACAAAACAAAACAAAACAAGGGAGACAGTGGCTGACTACTGACACCTGAGACTGTCTTCTGGCCTCCGCATGCATGTGCAAATGCGTCCACACTCACGCCACACTCACGCCATGCACCCTCCCTCCCAATAAAACTAGCACTGTTCATGATAGTTGAAAGTCAGAATCAGCCCAGGTGTCCATCCAGGGAGGAATGGGTTAACAAGCTCTGTGCATACAATAAACTAGTCATCTTTCTGCCTCAGTCTCCCAATGCTGGGATGTAGTCATGTGCCATCATGCTCTGATCAGAGTTTCAGTTTTGGAAAACAAAGTTCTGAAGACAGATGATGGTGATGTTTGTGAAACAACAGGAATGTGCCTAAACCTACAATTCTGTTTACTTTAAAATGGCCGATGGTAACTTCTATGGACTTCTTAGAAAGCAGGGGAATCTGAATTTTCTTTACATCTTATTGTTTCACGGATGCTCTTCACAGTTCTAGATTGTGCTTTCTGTGGAACTCACAGATGACCTTGAAAATAAGAAACACTGAGATTTCCCCCTCCTTCCCTCTACCTCCCATCAAGTACAAGTCGCACAAAGTTATGCAAGCAAGCAGTTTGTTTTCCTATTCCGTGAGGAGAGGTGATCCTGAAGCCGCTGTGAGGGAACACCCTGCAGATTGTGAAAGCCTGGAGAGCCCTGGCCTGCAAAGTCAGAGGCTCAGCCCCCCTCTCAAGGGCTCCCAAGTACCTGAGAAAGCTCAGTCCACAGCGCATTCCTCTCCTCCCTAAAGCCCTCTTGCTTCTGGCAGGAAAGACCGATGCCAGCATGCCTGCGGGCCCTAAGCTCCTAGATCTGTCCCGTCACACTGGAAGCCTCCAGCTCTGGGCAGCCCTCAAAGCCTTCGTTCCTTTCTGCCAGGTAAGGCAGAGAAGGAGGGGTACCACGTCCCCAACTGTCTAGTCTCTGGGTATCCACTCTACTGCCAGAGTTACAACCAAGTACATGCTCCAGCCCTCAGTGCCCACCTCCGGGGCTCTGGCTAAGCTCTGGTGGGCTATCTAGTAGGCGTCCCAAACTTACCACCCCCTGAAATGAAACCCATGTTGCTCTTCCTCAAACAGGATCCTGTTCCTGTGTGGCCTCTTCCAATCACTACCAATCCTGTCACTCAAGCAAAATGAGTCATCCCTGACTCCTCTTCCTCCATACATATTGTGGTCAGGTCATGTCAACTTAACTTTGTAAATCTTTCTCACCTGCCCGCCTCCCTGCACCCCCCTTCACAGTTTAAGATCTTGATTCCTAACACTTCTCACTTCCTGGGGTGTCTATCTCCCCAGTCTATTCTGGGCATAGAGATGATGGCGATACAAGATCTGCTTGAAATTATTAAATATACCATTGCCCTAAGGATAAAAGCCTCGACTTCTTTTAGATAGTATCTAAGACTATTCTTGATTTAGCTAATGGCAGTTTTAGGAAAGCTGCACACATATATACACACTGGCTTGTGCTCTTTTCCATCAATCTATGTTTCCACATATACCAGTGATTCTACACTCACCCCCATAGACACACACTCTATACCCTGCTGATGGTCACACCCAGGCTCCCCTGCATACTAGGCAAGTGCTCTATTACTGAGTTATGCAACCAGCTCACTGGTACTTCTTAAATGGGGACACTCTGACCCTGTAGGAGGCAGTGTGCCCTTTGTGAAGCAGAGTCACAACTCCCTGAACACTTGAGTCCTGCTGCCAGTGACCAGATGTGCAGCTGCTATGCGGCTTCTGGGCTAGGGTGGGGGGGGGTGCTATCCTCTCAAGCACTTCTTAAATTTTTGTTAGATTATTTCTGTGTGTATTGTGTGCATGCCACAGTGTGTGAGGGTTGGTCAGAGAACAACCAGTTCTCACCTTGTCAAAGCCAGTTCTCACCTTCCAGCGTGCGGTCCCTGGAACTGCTCTCAGGGGGTCAGGCTTGGTGCCAAGCATCCTTACTGGGTTGGCCCAGCTCACCAGCCCAGTGATGTTTATTTTAATGGAAGCACAGGCTCAACATTTAAGGAAAGTTCTCTCTTCTATTTCCCTTCAGGATCCTAAATACTACTAAATTCTAGTAAAGAAATGAGCAAACAGGACAAAACCCTTCATTTCAAATTCTTATTATGGTTCTGGTATCTTGAGTTTTTTAAAAATTATTCATGTAAGGGGCTGGAGAGATAGCCCAGAGGTTAAGAGCACCGACTGCTCTTGCAGAGGACCTAGGTTCAATACTCAGCACCCACATGGCGGCTGAGAACCATCTGAAATTCTAATTCCAGGAGAACTCCAGTCCCAGGGGATCCAACACCCTCTTCTGACCTCCATGGAGTGGCATTGCATGACACAGGTGCACAAACCTACATGCAGTCAGTACATTCATACACATAAAAAATAAAATTAAAAAATAAAATTATTCATGTATCTGTGTGTGTGAGAGAGAGAGAGAGAGGTGGGGGAGGTGTCTGGGAGTATACACACCAAGTGCACACAGAGGATGACTCAATTCTCTCTCCTTTTGCTCTTAAGTTCCAGGGATGGAAATGAGTCATCATCCTTGCCCAGCAATCACTTTATCCATGGAGGCATCTCCCCGGCCCAGATTTTGCTCTTTCTGAATTTTCTTCTCAAGGGCTCTTTCTTTCCCATTAGGAAATGATCTTAGCCGGGCGTGGTGGCGCACGCCTTTAATCCTAGCACTCAGGAGGCAGAGGCAGGCGGATCTTTGTGAGTTCAAGGCCAGCCTGGTCTACAGAGTGAGTTCCAGGACAGCCTGAGGCTCCAGGGAGACCCTGTCTCAAAAAGACAAAAAAAAAAAAAAAAAAAAAAAAAAAAAGGAAATGATCTTAACTTAGCTTTTCTACAAACACATTCTATGAAATATCATTTGAGGGAGATGCTCTATGCAAGAAGGACTCTGTGGCCAAATAAGTTTAAAAAGTGTTGCTTACTAGTTTGTCCTTTAACTGCTGTGTCCATGTCTTATTTTATCAATTAGTTCCCACTTGTGCCTTTTTTGCACTGCAATTTATTTTTCTCTTTTTTTAAAATTTTATTTTATTTATTTATGTGTATGAATGTACTGTTTTGCGTGTAGGTCTGTGCACCCGTGTCGTGCAATGCCGCGGAGGTCAGAAGAGGGTCTCGGAATCTCCTGGAACTGGAGTTCTCCTGGAATTGGAGTTACAGACGGTTCTCAGTCGCCATGTGGGTGCTGGGGATCGATCCCGGGTCCTCTGCCAGAGCTGTCGGCGCTCTTAACCACTAGGCCATCTCTCCAGCCCCTGCAATTTATTAATATCCTCAGAACCACTACTTTGAGGACTTTGCAAAGTGCTCACCCAATTCTTGTTCGTTGTTGGACCTCTTCTCCCTTGGGCATAGAGTACTCTAGTTTAAACTGCCCCTTATACGGAAGTCCCAGCCCCTCCCCTGAGCATGTCCCCATCCCTCAGACACACCTGTTCTCTCAGTCTCTCCTGTCTCGCCCTGCTCCCTGTCTCCTCTCATTACCTAAGCACAGGTGGGCACGTCAACTGTTTCCGAGTGAAGATGGAGGAGGCAACATGGGGCACGCTAGGCACCGCGTGTAACCGCGTGCATGTTACTGTGGCCCAAGGACCTGGGTCATGGAACTACATATCCTCATGGTCACTCGTCATCTCCCAGTCAGCTTTGTGGAATCAATCTTGTTCATGAGGAGTAGATGTGTCCATGAGAAAAGCACAGGGTTGCTTCTCCCAGACATGGTTGGAGAAAAGGACCAATCCCTTTAGGTAAGGAAAGTCTAACTTCAGAGACACAGACAGTAGGTCCTAGGCCACCCTGCACACACCTAACACGTTCTACCAGAGCTACTAAGTGTAGCTGGTGGTGGGCTGTGGAGGAGGAACACAGCTGTGCAGGCGATGCTGAGGTGGGGAGGGGAGGGCATCGTTGGGAACCTTTGCAAAGCATGCATTCAACAAAATGCCCCTCTCCCTTGTGAGTCTACTGCAGGTGCACACTGGAGGTGTTCATGAACTTTTGTGAATTAGAAAAAAAATTCAGAGTAGCTTCTGTGGCTAGTCCACCCTTCCCTTCACGCCTCTTCCAGACTCTTCCATAAGCACAACAGAGGTAGTACATGGCTCCTGGTGGGGCGCAGTTTCAACTGTTTGCCACATCAGTCGTCTGTGCTTTCCAAATCTCAGAATAATCCAGCTCTCTGAGCTTAGCGTGGCTCCATTATGATCAATGCTGCCGGACCCTTTCTTCCTCAAATGGGGAAGGATGGAGGGAAGCCCTCGAAGGAAAAAAGCCAGCTAACACCACATGGTGCTCAGTGATACTTTGGGGTCAGAGCATACTTTCCAAGTACTTCTCATCTCTACTGTACAGAATCTCCTCTTAGAATCACATATGGTTCTGTGGTTATGGGAACCTGACTCACAAAACCACAGTTTTCAGAAACTGTTGAGGAAGTTGGGTCATATATGGAAACTTCTTTCTATGGCCTTTAAACAATCAGTTATTTGTTTCTCTCTTTTGCTTCCCACAAGAAGAATTTCTTTAAATAATTGGAGGAGATTTCCCATGGGAATGAGGCAATAGTGACTTCCAGGTCTTAAACTTCATCCAAAGCAGCTGGAAAACAAAAGGCGCAGCAGTGTGCCTGCCACTCGGGAACAATACAGATTCTGGTCTGCAAGGACTTTGTGTACTTGGGAGGAGGGACAACACAAGGCTCAAGCCAGACTGGTTTGCACTCACGGAAGAATGTGTGTAGCCAGGTGAGCCTGGGTACGACTATAGTGCCAGCACCCTGGAGACCAACGCAGGAGGATCTCCAGTCTAATGCCAGCCGGAGTTACCCAGCAACCTAGAAGAACTCGGTTTCACAAAAGTAACAAACACAGCTGGGGAAAGGCTCAGTGGTTAAGAATGTTTGCCGCTCTTGTAAACGACCCAAGCTGGGCTCCCAGCACCCACATCAAGTGGCTTACAACTGTCTTAGCTACAGCTTCCAGGCTATAACTATACCTTCTTCTGGCCCCTTTGGTACCTGCACTCATGTGCACCTGCACCATTAAATATAAAGTAAGCCAGGCATAGTGGCGTACACCTTTAACCCCAGGACTTGGGAAGCAGAGGCCAGCCTGGTCTATGTAGCCATCTCCAGGCCAGCTGGGGCTACAGGGTGACCTGTCTCAAAACAAACAGAAGTCTTTTCTTTTTCTTTAAAAGAAAAGTAACAAAATGAAAGCAAAAAGAATATGTGGTCCTTCTAGCAGTTATCAATTATAACAAAGGAAACACTCTGGTGCAGGGTGGGTGATCAGGTAGGGTGTGTGGGTGTCAGGGAAGGGGGTGTCTGTTGGAAATATATACAAGCTGTGTACTTTTGTTGTGAATTTAAAATTTCTCTATGCCGGGTGTGGTGGCGCACGCCTTTAATCCTAGCACTTGGGAGGCAGAGGCAGGCGGATCTTTGTGAGTTCAAGGCCAGCCTGGTCTACAGAGTGAGTTCCAGGACAGCTGGGGCTACAGGGAGACCCTGTCTTGAAAAGACAAATAAATAAATGTAAAGTTTCTCTAAAAATAGTCTTAGGAAAGAACAAAAAAAAAAAAAAAAAGGGGGGGGGGGTTGCGGGAGAGATGACTAGGTAGTTAAGGCACTGGCTGCTCTTGCAGAGGACCCGGGCTCAGTTCCACCATCCAATGCAGTTGTACTGCCATAACCCGGTTATTGGGGATCTAATATCCTCTTTGGACCTCCAAGGGCACTGCACAACATGAGTGGACTACATACATGTGAGGCAATACATACATATAATTTAAGATAAAATAAAGGACTGTCAGTGACCACAGCAATCCCTGCTTATTAGCTATATAAATAGCAGCTCCTCCTCCTCCGCCTCCTCCTCCTCCTCCTCCTCCTCCTCCTCCTCCTCCAACAGTGCATGCGCCAAGCTTTGACTACAATAGAGAATGCTGAAGCCTATCTTAGCGCTGGCCACACAGCACTGTATTCCATCAAGTGAGGTTAAAGAGATGCTGTTTCACATCTCAGTTTCCTCTTGGCTGCTTTAGGCTTACGTCATTCACCAGACTACGAACGGCTTGTTGTGGTTCCAGAAGTTCCTGGTCAATTGAAAGTGAACAGAGGGGGAACTGGGAAAGGAAAACAGACTGTTCAATGAGCAGCCAGCGTTAAAAGACTCAGAAGTCAGCACAGAGCAGTTCCCAAGGGGGCTGCCAGCTCCAATCAGGTCACTGGGTACCTGACAAGGGCGGAACTGAACCACACACCACTGAGGGTTTCCTGGGAAGAGCTACACACATCACCCACCCAGATTTGGAGAGAGAGAGAGAGAGAGAGAGGAGAGAGAGAGAGAGATAGAAGAGAGGTTATAGCGATCAGACGACTTCAACTTAGTCGACTGAAATTTATTCATCTCCTGAGTAAGTCCATCAACAAGAGCAAGGATGGACTGGGCCTCATTTTGAGGAGCGCCATCAGGACAGACAGACGGGAGCTGATGGCTCCATTCTGAGGAGCGCCATCAGGACAGACGGACGGGAGCTGATGCTCCATTCTGAGGAGCGCCATCAGGACAGACAGACGGGAGCTGGGCTCCATTCTGAGGAGCGCCATCAGGACAGAAGGGAGCTGGGCTCCATTCTGAGGAGCGCCATCATCTTTCATCTTTTTTATTTCTTAAATTAGCTCCTGAACTAGGCCTTGTTTCCTCTTTAACTGATGAGGACATAGAAGAAAAAGTAATGAATAAGGTGACCCTTTGTCCTTTCCAGCTCGAACATCCCTTGAGGGAGCATTCTGAAATATCAGGAAGACGTTCATAGATGGTCCAGATGGTTCTTTCTCTGTGTTGACTTCTCAATCCCAGAAGTCCTTCTGTCCTCACTGAGGTGACCATATTCGATTGACGGTCCTGTCTGACGGTGCTGGAGACCAGACCCTCCTCTCAGCTCGGAGGCTGCCTTTCCTTTTCTCTTTTTTTTTTTTTTTTTTTAGCACATGTACTCTTTATTGTGACGCTCAGTGGAGACACCTGTAAACCAGCTTGCTGCAGTGGTGACAGCTGCAACGCATGCTAAGAAAAGCACTTTCGTTATTATATAAAAGGGGGTGCGAGCTCCGTTCACTCCTTTCGTTATATAAAAAGGGGGTGCGAGCTCCGTCCACTCCTTTTCTCAAACAACCCTTTTTTTCCTGGCCACCTTTACTCTGAGCTCTTGAGAAAACCTTCTAGAATCTCTTTTCTTTCTAGACATTCTCCCATGGAAAGTGGTGGGTTTCTTATTTCCTTCCTGGTTTATAATGCCCTGGCCCTGGCAGGTGCAGCCACTCTCCCCGTCCTATGGATCTGAGGGTTTTCCTGGATCCTAAGAAAATTCAACTCTGGCCACCAGGTTTGCTTCCTCTTTCCCAGAAGGCTGCTCTGCGCCCTCCATGTTCAAGTGCTGGGCCCGTCTTCACCAGGTTCCTCATCCCTTGCTAGCATATGCCACCCACATTTGCAAACAATGCTATGGAGTTTATAAATACACACAAATGGAGCTTAATGTCTGTTATGGCGACAATCTGCACAGCATCCCCAGGGACTTCTGATAGGCACTGGCAAAGTCTTATGTCTCTATGCTATTTCACACTTTCATAAACTGCCCCATTGACCTTGCAAGGCCCTCCCTTCCTCGGACCGTGGACACTATTATCTTCAACTGAATGAAATGTTTTTACTCAGGAGCAGTGAACCTCGTGGTTTCTGTACAGGTATTTGCAGATTCTAAGGCCTCCAGTCCCAACCCACAAACACCAGGGATCCTTAGCCTTGCAAAAATGACCCTCCAGTCATATTCCAACCTAGTTTAAAAAATAGATGCATCTATATTAGGACATCCAAAGGTCTCAGAAGGCAAAGAGCACCACACCTAGCTCACGTGGTGTTGAGCACTGGGCCAGAACAGCCAACACCCCCAGGTATGAAGCAACACAGACACAGGTGTATACACTCACATCTGACTCAAGGCAGTTGGGGACCCAGTGGAAGGAGAAATCAGAGCACTCTACACTTGACTTAGGGTACACAAAGGTATTCTCCTGGGACTGATAAGCCGGTTCTATAAAGTGACAGGGGGCATGAAGAAGCCAGCCCTTGCATATGGCCAGCCACCTCTAAGTGACACCAAAGGGTGTGGCTCTCTACTGGGCATCCACAGCCCCATACAGACACTAGTACGTGCTATAGGACAGACACGTGATGAAGGCCTTGCACAGTTTGTAAACCAGGATTGTACATCTAGAAAATGTCCAAGAAGAAAACAGTAACACACACACACAAACACACACACACCCCAGCATAAAAAAGCCACAAAGAATTATTTGGATTCAATCTTTGGACTTGAACATTTATCACCAAGAGGAGTACATGAGGCCCGGTACCCCACATTGACTTTCCCACAGCCCACCAACACGTGTTCTGATAGTCAGCCCTTGCTAAACCAACCTCCAACATGTCCCTTAGGAACAAAAGGCTGGGCTTGGTGACTCATACCTGCAATCTCAGCACCAGCAGGTAAAGGCAGGAAGATTGCACATTCAAAACAATACTAAGATACATACCAAATTTGAAGCTGGCCTGAGATATAAAAAACTTGTCTAAAAAAACAAAACAAAACAAGGAGCTGGAGAGATGGCCTAGTGGTTAAGAGTGCTAACTGCTCTTGCAGAGGACCCGGGTTCGATCCCCAGCACCCACATGGGTGGCTGAGAACCATCTTTAAACTCCAATTCCAGGGGAATCTGACACCCTTTTCTGACCTCGGAGGCATTGGCATGACACGGGTCACAAACCTGCATGCAGACCAGTACATTCATACACATATGGAAATAATATATTAATAAATAATAAAAAAGGGCTGGAGAGAGGGCCTAGGAGTTAAGAGCACCGACGATGCTCTTGAAGAAGGACCAGTTTCGATCCCCAGCACCCACATGGTGGCCTGAGAACCGTCTTTAACTCCAGTTCCAGGGGAATCCGACACCCTCTTCTGACCTCAGAGGCATTGCATGACACGGGGTGCACAAACCGCATGTAGACAGTACATTCATAGACATATGAAAATAAATAATTAATTATTAATTTAAAAAAATGGGCTGGAGAGATGGCCCTAACAGTTAAGAGCACACGACTGTCTTCAGAGGACCCAGGTTCGGTTCGATCCCCAGCACTCACATGGCGGCTAAGAACCGTCTGTAACTCCAGTGTTCCAGGGGAATCCGACACCCTCTTCTGACCTCTGAGGCATTGCATGACACGTGGTGCACAAACCTGCATGCAGACAAGTACACTCACACACATATGAAAAATAAAATTAAAACAAAGAAAACAAAAAACCCAAAAAAACAAAATAAACACTGAGAGAAGGGCCAAGTCCTCACGCAACCTGTCAACACAGCACTAGGCTCCTGCAATCCAGTTGTCGAATGCGTCTGTGGGCCAGGAGGATGGCTCAGCAGATGGGGGCTTGCTGTGTAAGAATCAAGACTGGAGCTTATATCTACAGAACCCATATAAAAACCAAGTGGCCATGGGCGGGCCTGCCCATCATCCCAACACACCAGGGGAATTCAGGTGGGAATTCCTGGAGCAAGCTGGTAGCCAGCAGGTGAGACGGGTGAGCTCTGCTTCAGTGAGAGCCTCTGCCTCAAACGAAATGGACAGCAACCCAGGAAGACACCTAATGGCAATTTTGGCCTCCACATGCACCTCTCGACCTGACAGTGGCAGTCTAGTGAGAGCGATGATTTCCTGGGTTGTAGGCTGCAGGTGGGGACGTGCCTTCTGTCACCAATATGACTTCACATCACCAGAGTTCTGGAAACACCCAGCAGCTTACACTCCTTTTATTTAATTTTTTAAATTAAAAGTTTTTCAGTGATGACTCCCTGTCAGGTGTGTCCAAGCTTGTGACACTGAGACCTGACATTGTCAGTTGCTACATGCAATGGAATCACACACATACCAAAACATCCCAATACTTTTCAAGGATGTTTACAACTTTGAGTTGGGTTGCACTCACACCCTGCCCTGGGCACATGTGTCCTGTGGGCCACAGGTCATACACATTTGCTCGACCTTCTAAAACACAGAAAAGCTCCAGAGATGAACTGCTCTAGGTATGTTTTGCCACTCATGGGGCATGCTGGCTTTGTCCGTGCCCTACATTTTTCTGAGCTCAATCTCCAGGTCCACCAATCCCCACCAGGCCTGCTGTAAATATTTCATGCTGCCCCACTGCCTACAAGCACAGTAATGTCAGAATAGCTGAGACTGCTAGCCTGAATTCAGGCTTGCTTCACCAGCTTTCTATGTCAACGCCGTGTTAGCAAGTGGTCCTGTCACAGCGTAACCTCTATTTCGAAGATCCCCAGTTGGAACAAGTCTTTGCCATCGAACTATGGCTTGGGTTTCTTCATCTAGGGAAACAAGACTGGGTATGGCACTGTCTCATCCATTTCTCTTCCTCACACTTACATTCTGTCCTTCCAAAGTCTCAGAGTTGTCCCTCAAGACACACACCCTCTAATGGTGAAATTTTCCTTTGCGAAGAAAGATCTCTCGCTGAGGAACAGAACTGTATGATTCATTCGGAATAACCATGCAATAAGTTTTGTTGCTAGTGATTTTTAATTAAAAAAAATTGAAGTTTTGACTGTGTTAGAGCTGTCTGGGCATATGATGCTTGAACGGGGAGTTCTCACAGCTGTCTCACTCTGGGATCACATGGTTGATCCCTGAAGAGTCACAGACACTGACCTTCAAGTCACCCAGATGCAGGGAAGGACATCTGGCTCCTGAGCTCAGCCATGGGGAGAGAGGCTTGGGATGAAGGAGAAGATGGAGAATGACCCAATTAAAATGCAAATGATTCTGCAGCTTGTTGCTGCTAAATGGACCCTGAAGGAAAATTAATACATATATTGCAAGCCCTTGGCAAAATCAGGACTTCAAGGCAACCAGAAAAATGCAAATTGAAATCCTTGGTGATGACTTTATATCTAATAGTGTATGAGCTCTAAACTCTAGTCATTGTGAGGAAGGGTGTGACAAAACAGATGTGGTTTTCTCCCTGCCCATTCTGAATTACTTAAAACTTTGACCTCTTACTACCCCCGTAATGACCAAAGTAAGAGAGGCAGAAACCCACATTGGCAGCAAGAGCTGTAAGGGAGGGGTTGGTGTGCCAATGGCCCTATCCAGGAGATTTGTGGTTTGTCAGAGAGATGAGAGGTTAACATTATGAACCAGCCACCATGTCCAGAGTGTGAGCACCTAGTGTTTTTTTTCTGGTCTTTTTGAAACAGGGTTTTCTGTTTAGCCCAGCTGCCTGGAGCTCACTATGTAAACCACCGCTGGGCTTGGACTCAGAGATCTGCCTGCCTCTGCCTCCAGGTGCTGGGATTAAAGGTGTGCGCTACCAACTCAGCTGAGCACCTAATTCTTATAATAACTCTTAGGTTTCTGGTAGTTATATGGTTTTCTATTTTACAGACTAGGGAACTAATCAGACAGATGAATTAATTTAATAAGACCACTGGCTAAAGCTTAGCTTCTGCTGCTTTCAGTATTAATGTATTTTCTTCAGCTGATATGCTAAAGGACACGATGCATTTATGAGTAGGAAAGATGCTGAACTGTCTCTCACTTGTTTCCACTGTTGTCCCTGTGCTCAGGATGTGGGACCCAGTGGACAAAAAGCTTGAGCTTCAGAGAGGAACTAGGGAGTGGAAGAGTGTATACTGAATGAACTCCGATTTGCATACTGCACTTTAGAGGAAAGACTCCTTCCACTGACACAAAACACAATTTCAGAAAACACTGGTGTGCTGCCGAGACCTTCCCACAAAGTGAATTTCCTTTGAGTAGATGTGTAGCTTTTCCACATAGGACCACAGGTTAGGCCCACAGGGGAGCAGCAGAGCCAGGGAACCAATCCTAGCATGTGAACTGGGGGGTCTGGAGCACTTGAATGGGTACATGTCACTAACGGTTCACTCCATGTCTACCAAGGGCAGGACATCGAAGCACAAATGTTCCCTGCCTGCTGTGATCAAAACTCCTAAATTTCTGTCACTTCTGAAACAGAGATACTGACATCCTCACCCTGAAGGCGAATGGGACTGGAAGGTGAGATGTGAGGAACGTGATTAGGTCATGGGGATAGAGTTCTCATGACCAAGACTGGTCCTCTTATGAAAGAGCTGCTTTTCCCCGTCCACCACGTGGGGACACAGGGAGATGGTGCCACGTCTGAACTAGGATGTGGGCCTTTCCTAGACACCACCAAGTCTGCTAGGACTTCGGGTTACGGGATTCCTCACCTCTGAAACGGAGAAATAAATGTCTAGTATTTGTATCCCAGCCCCTGGGAGGCAGAGGCAGGTGGGTCTCTGTGAATCAAGGCCCCCTCTGGTCCACAATCATGACTCCAGGCTGGCTGTGATTTAGGGAGACCCTGTCAAAAAGACATGTCTGGTATTGTAAGCCAGCGTGTTTATGGTAATTTCTTAGAGTAGTTCAGACAGAATAAAACACTATCTGGTTTCACCGGCCTTGGACTGGGGTGACTTGCCCATGGCTGACACCATAGATTGGCTCACCCAATCCCCACTGGATAAAAATTTTTTAAAACTCCACATTTCCCAAATTACCTTAAAGCTAGAACACAGGCACAGCAGCTCATTGTTACCAGTCAGACTCATTCCGGTGTAAAGAGCGACTAGAGGCAGAGGTTTCCACTGTGATCCAGGCCTTCTTCGAGACTGGTAGATAAAGCCCAGTTCCCATGGTCTCTGCCTAAAGACCCAGAGAATGGGCAGTGCTCAGAGGCAGCATGGTTTTCCTGCTAGAACAGTGTGGTTTGGCTCTTTTCCTGCCTCCGCCATGCCCCAGCCCAATCCTTGGTCCTTCCCAGAAATTCTTTGAACCACCTAACAGCCTTTTCCACAACCTTTTCTGCTTAAACTGGCTATAAGGAATTTCTGTTGGTTGGCAGGCAGAAGATCTGGCTGGGCTCAGCAAGGAAGAAAGCAGATAGATGAAAGGGAACTGGGAGGGTGGCAGGAGCCAGCTGGCACGGCAGCACAGTGTCCACACAGTGTGCTAGCAGCTCCTGGACTCCATGCTTTAAGCCCCGAAAGCCACACGTGCACCAGACTCAGAGATGGCTGTACAAAGTTTCAATCTTTCACTACCCGGCAAGCTCTGCATTGTGCTGGGCAAGTTTCTCATACTCTGAGCCTGAATCTACTCATCTCAGATGAGGGGAATGCTACTTTCCTTATACATTGTATCCTTTCAGAATAAAACTAGATAATGTAGGTGAACAAGCCAGTATAGTGTCTAGGAACCAGAAGCTGTTGCAGAAATCATACCTAGGTAGGTGTGACTGTTCCACCTGTTACCTCAGCACTCAGTAGACAACCAGGGTTACACAGTTAGGGACTGTCCCTGGAGCTGAAGTTAGGAGTTTTGTGAGCTGTCTGATGTGGATGCTAGGATCTGAGCTTCAGTCCTTACGACTGAGCAGTGCATACTCTCCAGCCCCTCAGTGTATTCCTAAATATGCACGTGAATTAATAAAGTAAATATTAAAGATAGGCATGATTAGTTCATATATTATTGCAGTATTAGTTCCACATTAGATGTTATCAATTAGTTTATTAAATAAACAATTTCATGTCATAGTATGTCAGCCAAAACTTTCTGTAGACTTTCTTACTTTGGTAACAGCTCTATATATTCCATTAAATATAGTATAGGAAAATATTCACTTTGTAATCTACATAGAAATCCAAATTGGAATCAAGAAGTATTTTTTTTTTTTTTTTGGAATTTTTGGAGACAGGGTCTTTCTTTAGTCCCAGCTGTCCTGGAACTCACTGATGTAGACCAGGCTGGCCTTGAACTCACAGAGGTCCACCTGCCTCTGCTTCCTGAGTGCTGGGATTAAGGCGTGTGCCACCACACCTGGTGCAAGAGGTATCTTAAACCACATACCTCTGATCCTTAAATAATGCTGTTATAACTCTCCTCATGATGTTTGCCTAAATTTAAGCAAACTAAGGATCAAAGCAAAGTAAAATAAAATAGAGGAAACCAAAATAGCTTCATATGTCACAATAGTTTTTCAAAAAAAGAAGGATGTAACCCAATTATATTTTCCAGATACCTTCATTATGTCTCCATCTTGAGAGGCTGGCGTCTGGGGCTAGGGAAGCCCTGGTATGCTACAAACAGGACTTAATGGGTGATGCTGAGGTGCTCAGAGAAGCAGGGTGCTGAGAGCAGGGTAGGATTTCTTGAGAGAAATGCACAGTAGCCTAGGCAGTGTGCCAAACAGAGACTCAGAATGCTGAAGACTAAGAAGGAGACTGCGAGATGCAGAACTGTAGCCTATACCCCTGTTCTATGTTGAAGCCCCAACCTCCAGTACAAAGGCATTTAGAGAGGACCTTTGAACCATGATTAGGTTTAGATGAGGTCATGGGTAGCCCCCAGTGATGAAATTAGTTCCTAATGAAAAGTCGCTTCTCCCGTCCCATGCACGTGAGGAACCAGAGAGTGGGGAACATGTCATAAAACCATAAACCAGCCATGGTGGCGCTTCATTTCCAAGAACTCCCAGATTCCAGGACCACCTGAAAGTACGTCTTTTGTTTCATCCATGTATGCTAACAATTCTTTGTTAGGGGAGCTGAAGATCGAGAGGGAAGGACCAATGCCACTTAAGACATTAGGAGGTACCAGGTAGCCCAGTTACCTGATTATTCAGGTGCTGTTGGCTTTGCAGGTGTACAGAGTGCAAGGCAAAGGGATATAGAGTCATCCACCAAGATCCCAAAGGAAGTCCCAGGAGGCTCAACAATTTGTACAATGGTGAGATTCCCAAGAAGGAGCCCCTGAGCGGCTAATACATGAAGGTATGGGGATAAAGCCTAAACTGTAAGGAATTCTCTAGGATATTGTAGATGTCAGGAATGTGGACCACCTGCCAATGTATACTTCAGGCACTAAGTAAGCTAGCTTGAGAGAGAAGCCATTTGGGCTGCAAACCTCAAGACCATGGGGCAGAGCAGCCCAAACCTGTTAGAGATCACATCTTGCTCTACTTATCCTCCTGTCTCCATCTCCCAAGTAGCTGGGCTTATAGGCCCTGTTGACAGAAGAGCCTGCTCTACTATTATATTACTAATATTGTTAACATTTTTGAGACACTCTAGTCCCCAGGCTGGCCTAGAGTTTGCTAGGGAGCTGAGGATGACCTGGATTCCATCTCCTGCCTCATATCTCAGTCTTCTGGAAGATTACAGGCAGGTGGTGCTACCATGCCCGGTATGTGGTTCTGGGAACCGAACCTGGGGCTTCAATACGCCCACCACCGACTGAGCCATACAGCTATTTCATTATTATCTTTAAGTTAAATGCCATCAATTTGTAATTTGTAGATATGGTAAGCTTTTATTAATGATTAAGCTTATAAGAAATGGCATAACTTGGGGCTGGAAAGATGGCCTCAGTGATTGAGAGCTGCTCTCTTTGCAGAGGATGCTGGTTCAGTTCCCACCACCTACAAGGCAGCTAACAATCATCGTCATTCTGTCACTCCAGTTCCAGGAAATCTGATAAGCCCTCCCTATCTAATCCACTACCTACATTACATGACATCATACCTGTGGTGGTTTTGATGAGAGTGTCCCCCTATAAGGCTTTAAGTAAATTCAGACATTTTGTCTCCAGTTGGTGGCACTGTTCTGTGGAGGTTTAGAAGGCGTGGTGGCCATGCTAGAGGAATACGTTATTGGGGGCAGGCTAAAGTGAGTTTTAACAAGCCTTGTGGTGTCCACACGACTCGCTCTCCCGCTCTCTGTCCTGTGCTTGCATTGCCAAGATGTGACCCTCAGCGTGTTTCCCAGCCCCGCAGCCACCATCTCCCGCCTCTTCCCGCAACAAACGGAGGCTGATTCCCTGAACCCGTCATCGTAAGCTCAAATAAACTCTTTCCGTTTAAAGTTTCCCTTGCATCATAGGTGTTTTATCAACACATGCAACAGAAAAGTGACTAATACACGTACACTGACACACAGCAGGCAATACATTCACACACATGTATACCTGGTGAGGATGTAAAATAGTGCAGCCACCATGGAAAAGTTCAGCAGTTATTCAAAATGTTAAACGTGAACTTACCACATAGCCCTAGGTGTAGGCCCAAGAAAAACAACCTATTTTCCCAAAAAACTCATACCTGAAAGTTCATAGCAAAAAAAAAAAAAAAAAGCCCCCGATAGAAAATGATGGAAAAAATGTGATATATCCTTACACTAGCCCTTATACTTTACTGACTAAAAGAAACAAGGCACTTTTCTCCAGTGGTGTAGCCATTGGCGTGCCCAGCAAGTGACCCCCAAACCCATGCACATGGCAAACAACACCAAGTTTTCAGCAGGTCAAAAAAACAAACAAAAGAAGTGAAAATAGCAGGAAGACTTGAATGAAGAAGAGCTTTGTCCAGAGGTGGGGGGGGATGAGAGAGAGTTAACAGAAGGGAGTGAATGACGTTAACACACACACATATTATTCATAAATGCTTGTAGGAAATTCTAAATGAATGTAAGAAAAAAAATAATTTAAACTTTTTGGTTTTTTTTGGAAGGCTGCAATGTGTGTTTTGGGAGTCATGAGGACACTTTTAGGAATTCGGTTCTCTCCTTCCCACTGATGTGGAGATTAACTCGGTCCCCCAGGTCAGATGTCGTCAAGAATTCTTACCTGCTGAACCACCTTACCATTCCCTTCCCCAAAAAAATTTACGAAAGAAAAGTGACGTTCTACTATAAGCTGCCATATAGATGAAGCCGGAAAGCATGCTCGGTAAACAAGCCAGTCGCAGAACACCTCGGCTACACAATGTCACTCAGGTACTGCTTAGAAAAGGAAACTTATAAGGACACAGAAAGTAACTACCAAGGCTGGGAAGCCTGGGGACTTGGGAGAATTCCGCCGCTACACTTTGGTTGTTATATGTCTCTCAAAGACCATGTGTCCAGTCACGGGTTGGATGACTCTCCAGAACCCAACCTTGTACTAAAATAAACCTCTGTCTATACACAGCTTCCATTTTGTTACTGTGGCAGAAATGAGATTAATATACAGTGTTAATGGATACAGGGTTTCTTCTGGAGGGGTATAAGTGTTTTACAATCAGACAGCAGTGATGTTTGCATAATTCTGTGAATGTACTAAGAGCCTGTTAGTTTATTCTTATTAAATGCATAAAGTTAATACATAATAGTTTTATCAAATGAACTGGAAAAAAATCAGGGAGACAGATCTGGACATATGGATGTCTAAGTAAGGTACTGAAAAACGAGGGAAATTATTTACCTTCTAAGATCTCGCCATAATGCAAATAAAGATTCAACTAATACATTTCGCCACTTAAAGATTGCCACTATTCTGTTTGTTGTTTTTTGAGATATGGTCTCCCCTGTACGCCCAGCCAGCCCAAGCTTTAGTCTTATATAGATCAGCCGTACGTCTCCTAGAGATCCGCGTGCCCCAGCCTCCGGGGCGGAGGATTAAAGGCATTGGCTCACTCCTGGCTTAAGTTGCCCTCTTCTTAAGTTGACAAATTGAGTGCATTTTAAAAAAAATCTTGCAAAGAGAAAGTTCTTAGAAAAGGCTTGCTCTTGGACCCGCCCTACGTGTGTGATCTCAGCACTTAAAGGTGGGGCGGGGAGGATCAGGAGTACTAGGTCTCTGGTCGACATACAGGGTGAGTTCAAAGGCAGCCTGGGGGCCGGGCGGGCGTGGCGGCACAAGCAAGTTTCCAGGACAAGCTGGGCTACGGGAACCCTGTGTCAAAAGACAAAAAAAAAAAAAAAAAATTGCAAAGCACTGAATAATCACCAGAAGAAAAACTCCAACAACCAAAAAAAGACCACAACACACACACACACACACACACAAACACAAACACATTAAAAATCAAATCTCTAGACTCCTTTCCTTCTAACACGTAGTAGTCAAACAAAACTGGATAAAAGGCTTTTTTTTTTTTTTTTGGTTCTTTTTGAGACAGGGTCTCTCGGTAGCTCTGGCTTCCTGAAACTATGAGACAGCTTATATTTTTTATTTTATTTTCATATGTGTAATAATGTACTGTCCTGCATGTAGATTTGTGCACCGTGTTCTGCATGTCCACGGAGGCAGAAGAGGGGTTCGGATTCCCCTGGAAGTGCTTATACCGCTAGGATAGCCACCTCTCCAGCCATTTTTTTAGCTTTATTTTTTTAAAATAGGATATTAATTTCTCTAGAAAAGATTTACAATACACCATTTTTAGTAAGAAATTCATAAGTAAAGAAACTTCTGCAGTGTTCTGTTTGGTTTCTTTCTTTCTACCTAACCTCCGCACAAAGCTTGGAGCTGGACCATCAGTAATAAGAGTTTCATATTTCTCTTCTCCCCCCCCCACCCCCAGCTGTCCTGTTTTTTTTGAACTCATATGTAGCCACAGGCGGCCTTGAATCCACAAGATCGCTGCCTCGCATTTGCCCTTAAGTGTGTGGGACTAAAGATATGTGCCAGCAGACCTGGCTAGTGATAAGATTTCTATTTGTTTTTATTTAAACAACATTTTTTTTGGTTTTTTGTTTTTAATTTTTATGTGTATGAATGTTACTGTCTGCGCATGTAGATTTGTGCGCCCGTGTGTGCAATGCCTCGAGGTCAGAAGAGGGTGTGGATTCCCCTGGAACTGGAGTCTCCTGGAATTGGAGTTACAGATGGGTTCTTAGCCGCCATGTGGGTGCGGGATCGAACCGGGTCCTCTGCAAAGAGCAGTCGGGTGTTTCTTAACCGCTAAGGCTATCTCTCCAGCGCCCCCACCCACCCCCACCTCCCCCCCCGCCCACCCCACCCCCCACCTACCCCCCCCCCCACCCACCCACCATCCCCCACTCCCACCCCACCCCCACCCCCCCCACCCGTCCCACCCCCACCCAACCCCCGCCTCCCACTCCCACCCCCCCTCCCACCCACCCACCCCGTATAAAGAATTTCTTCTATTCTCAAACAAGTTTACACATAAAAAGAAGCTACAAGGCTGGGCGTGGTGGGGCAACGGCCTTTAGTCTCAGCATACTCTCGGAGGCAGAAGGCCAGGTGGTCTCTGTGAGTTTCAAGCCGAGCCTAGTCGATAGAGGGAGGTTCACAGGCCAGCTAGACTAAAGGGAGACCCTGTTGTCAAAAAAAAAAAAAAAAAAAAAAAGAAAACAAATGTAAAGGAATTGGAAACTATTACTCCCCTGTACAATATCTGAGACAAGATGGCTGCCACACTGCCAGAGGCTCGCATTCTCCTGGGCCCAGAATCCAGGCATCTTACATTCAGAATCACCTCATGTCTTCATGCCCAGCTTTTCCTCCAGGCAGGGCCTAGCCTCCTTAGGTCAAAGGGGGAAGACGCTTGACAGTGGGCACGAAGTGGACAATGGTGAAGGCTGGAAGCCCCCACAGGAGCCTGGGGTGAGCCCCTACTCCTCAAAACAGTTGATCCATTCTTGGGTGCTCCTCCTGCCAGGCCTGATGCCGTCTGCCTATCCCCGAAGCAGACTACTTTCCATCTTCAACCAACAATGAGCTGCTGTGATTCTGTGTATAGGCAGCTGACTTTCTCTATACTAAAGGTAGGAGCCAGCAAATCCATACATTGATTCAGCCAGGATGACATTTGCTCTAGAATACATACAGACTCAGGCCAAAAGCCAGGCAGCCACACCTAGCCGACCTATCATTTAAGTTCATCACTGGACAAAATGTCCATAGCATGGTCAACTCCAGGGAGGAAGCAAGCAACACAGTATCCACTGTCCAAACATGACCCAAAACAACCACCAGGCAAAGGAAACATCACAGGGCTGTTGCATGTGTGTCTGTTCTGATTAATAGGAGGGTGTTTTGGTTTACTGGGACCCTGTGCATACTACAACCTCCTCCCTTCCGCTGTTTCTCAACAGAGGGGACCCGCTTGCTGATACTGTGGAAGAGTGAGCATCGAGGTAAGTCCAACATGGGATCTCAAGGGCCACCTCAGCCAGTGAACTATTAACAAACAGCAAAATCTGGACTTGGGTTTTGCTTTCGTGTTACTTTAGACAGGGTCTGTCTTACTACTGTAGCCATGGCTGAGCTCAAACATGTGATCCTCCTGTCACAGTCTCCTGAGCGCTGGGAATTAAAGATTGTGTGCCACTGCACCTAGTGGAACTTACTCTGAATTCCAGGCAACATAGGGGAGGAGTCCAGATGTGAGCTCAGCCCCTAAGGGGCAAGAGGATGAGGGAATCAGACTATGTGGCTGGAAAAGGACCACAGAGTTGAGCAGAACAGCCTGAGTACCTCCAGATGCTCCCAAGACAGGAGCACAGCTTCCGCATGGACAAGAGATGCCAGGGTTGTCTTTCTTAGAACTGTGTTCTTCATCAACCCACATAGCCCTGAGACCCTGAAGGTCAAGGTGAGCTTTTCCATTGGTTTAGGTGCTAGTTCAGAAAATATCTCAAGACAAAATGTTCTGTAGGATGAAAAACACTTTGACATATTTTTCACACAAGCAATATATTGACCCACTTTAAAGAAAAAAAAGAAACTCTGCCAGATGTGGTGGCCTGTCATTAGTTCCCAGTACCCAGGAGTCAGATGCAGGTGGGTGTCTATGAGCTCAAGGAATAGCCTGTTCACTACAAGTGAGATTCCAGGACAGCAGGGATCACACATAGAAAAGAACCTTCCTCAAAAATTCATGGAAAAAAAGAAGATGAAGAAGGAGGAGGAAGAGGAAGGAAGAGAAAGGAAAGAAAGGAAGAGGGAGAAAGAGGAGGAAGAACATTTTGATTCTCTGTCAGCTGTATTACCACTGCATTACTTTTCATAGTGACTTAATTTCTAGTGTTTGCATGTGTGCACGCACACACCGTGGCACGCATGGAAATCAGGACAGCTTGCAAGAATCAGTTTTCTCCTTCCAATGTGGATTTTAAGGGATCTAATTTCAGATTGTTAGACTTGTGGTAAATGCCTTTACCCATTATACCATCTTGCCAGCCACTGGTAACTTTTTTTATTTGGTCTTTTCAAGAAGGGTCTCCCTAATAGTCCCCAGCTGTCCTTGGAACTCACCATGTAGAACAAGCTGGCGTGAACTCAGTAACTGTTTTTTAAAAGAGTATTATGGGCTAGAGATGGCTCAGTGTTAAGAGCATGTACTGATTGTCCTCAAGAGGACCTAAGTTTAATCCAAAACAACATCAGGTAGCTCACAAACACCCATAACTGTGATTCTGATAACTTCTGGATTCTGGTGGTATCTGCCACACGCTCCTCTCTCTCTCTCTCTCTCTTAAGAATAAAAAGAAATATTAAAAAAGATCATTGGAACAAGCACAATTTAAAAATTCTTATCCATTTCTAAAGATAGAAACTAGAATACAGTGGTAGAGTGCTTACCTAACATGCACAAGCCAGGTTTTGGACCCCCAACTCAGAAAATCCCGCAACTACCAACCCCCAAAAGGGGAGAGCAAGAGATAAAAAAAAAAAAAACCCCCTCAATGGCAGAATGCCTTCCTGGCACGCATGAGGTCCTGGGCTGGGTCCCCAGCAAAACAGAAGGGGAAAAAGAACTATCAACAGGGCTTGACACACAGTGGGTTTCAATAAGCTCTTCTTGAGTGGGTGGGCTCGCTTGGGGAATGGGGCTGTGCAGAGTCTAAAGCATACAACAGGGACCAGGGGGCATGCCGGAACTAGGGGCCAGACTGTGACTTGAGGCAGTTGGGTTTAAGAGAGAACCACATCTATCCGTGAGAATATGACAAAGCACCTATGATGGGCTTACTGGCCAACATTACCATCAGGAAATGAGCTGATTTATGTGAACTGTCAAGTCCCGCCTATCCTCATAGATACTGCTCTGCCAAAACTGCACCCCATACCTAGAGTGGTATGGTCACTTTTTACTACCTGGGAGGTAGTAGTGAGGGTCAGAGGGATGTGTGGCCCAATGGAAAGGGTCAGGATTTGAAGTGAGTCAATTCTGAACCCCATCAGATTGAGTCTGTGTCCTTAGGCACATTCTTAAATTCCACTTTATAATCTCATTAGTAGAAAATGAAGCAAATTGCTACTTACTGTGCTGTGGTTACTGTTGCAAGTGAGAATATGCAGATGCCCTTGACATGTTCTTGGTGTTCAACAGAGCTAGCTAGCTCCCCGACAGAGGCATATAAGTGGTACCTATGATCCACAGTTACGGAGAAAAGAGAAAGGGTGTGCAAAACGGCTCTTAACCTGCCCTTGATGCTCATGTATCCAGCAAACAGCAGGGCTTCTGGGAAGAGGTGGACAGAAGCACTTTGTTTGGCGAAGTAGGTTTATTTGTCTTTGGGGCTGAGTGAAGGGGAAGGGCTGGACATGCTTCCTGCAAAGCTCTGTCAGGAGTTCGAGGTCATCCCATTGGCTGGGCTATATTAGAAAATCTTTCTGCACACCTCAGCAGAAGATAAGTCAGAGACTGAGAAAAGTAATTTGGTTTCTTGCTGCATCTGACTGTCTATACCAAAATACCATAAACCTGGTGGCTTGAAGCAGAAGAAAAAAAAAGTGACATAAATTGTCGTCATATAGCTCGGGAAGCAAAGGTTTCAAAAGTCTAAAATCTAGTAGTGTATCGGCAAGACCTTTGTCCTAGTTTTTATTTCTGTTGCGGTATAAAATACCCTGGCAAAAAGCAAATTTAAGAGGGGAATACCAAAACAATTGGTTTATTTTGGCTCATGACTGCAGGTTACAGAGCATTATTACTTCAGGGACATCCAGGCAGGAACTTGGAGCAGTTTGTCATATCCCAGTCAAGGGCAAGAGAAATGAATACATGGCTGCTTAGTACTCATCCAGCTGTTTTTATTCGTACAGACTGCAGGACCCCAAAGCAGGGAACATGCCACCCACTTTCAACATCACCCTGATAAAAAACAACAACTTTCGAATTAAGGCAATAAGACAGTCTCCATAGAACTTACCCGGCCTGATCTAGATAACCCCTCACTGCCATTTAGCCCACAGTTGTCCTGGTTAGTTTCAGTCAACTTGACACAGGTGGGAAGAGGGAACCTCAGTTGAGAAGTTTATCAGAGTGGCCTATGGCCTGCCTTGGGGCTTTTTCTTAATTATTGGTTGATATAGGAGGGCTCAGCTCAATTGTTAGACAGTGTTATCCTTGGGCAATTGGGCCTGGTTTTGTTAGAATAAGAAATTTAGCTGAGCAAGCCAGGGGAAGCAAGCCAGTTGGCAGAGTTTCCCATGGTCCCCTCTCTTCAGCTCCTGCCCTGTTCCCTCCATCCTCAATGATGGACCTATCTAAGTTCCCGACGGCTTCCCTCCATCCCCATGATGTACTATCTAAGTTCCACCATGTTTCCCTTCATCCTCATGATGGACTATCCAAGTTCCCGCCTGCTTCCCTCCATCCTCATTATGGACTATCTAAGTTCCCGCCCTGCTTCCCTCCATCCTCAGGATGGACGATCTAAGTTCCCCCCCCCCCCAGCCACTGCTTCCCTCCATCCTGTGAGGGACTATCTAAGTTCCACCATGCGTCCCTCCATCCTCATGATGGAATATCTAAGTTCCACCATGCTTCCCCTCCCCTCCTCATGATATGGACCTACTAAGTTAGACAATGCTTCCCTCCTCCGCATGATGGGGGCTTCTAAGTTCCCTTTTTCCCGCCCCCTGCTTCCTCCATCCTCATGAATGGACTATCTAAGTTCCCACCTGCTACCCTCCATCCTCATGATGGACGATCTAAGTTCCACCATGCTTCACTCCATCCTCATGAGGGACTATCTAAGTTTTTCCCCCTGCTTACCTCCATCCTCATGATGGACTATTTAAGTTCCAACCATGCTTCCCTCCATCCTCATGATGGACTATCTAAGTTCCCGCCTGCTTCCCTCCATCCTCATGATGGACTATCTAAGTTCCCACCTGCTACCCTCCATCCTCATGATGGACTATCTAAGTTCCACCATGCTTCCCTCCATCCTCATGATGGACTATCTAAGTTCCCGCCTGCTTCCCTCCATCCTCATGATGGACTATCTAAGTTCCACCATGCTTCCCTCCTTCCTCATGATGGACTATCTAAGTTCCCGCCTGCCTCCCTCCATCCTCATGATGGACTATCTAAGTTCCCGCCTGCTTCCCTCCATGCTCATGATGGACTGTCTAAGTTCCACCATGCTTCCCTCCTTCCTCATGATGGACAATCTAAGTTCCCCCCCGACTGCTTCCCTCCATCCTCATGATGGACTATCTAAGTTCCACGATGCTCCCCTCCATCCTCATGATGGACTATCTAAGTTCCACCATGCTTCCCTCCATCCTCATGATGGACTATCTAAGTTCCCGCCTTGCTTCCCTCCATCCTCATCATGGATTATCTAAGTTCCACCATGCTTCCTTCCATCCTCATGATGGACTAAGTTCCACTATGTTTCCCTCCATCCTCATGATGGAATATCTAAGTTCCCGCCTGCTTCCCTCCATCCTCATGATGGACTAAGTTCCACCATGCTTCCCTCCATCCTCATGATGGACTATCTAAGTTCCACCATGCTTCTCTCCATCCTCATGATGGACTAAGTTCCACCATGCTTCCCTTCATTCTCATGATGGACTATCTAAGTTCCACCATGTTTCCCTTCATCCTCATGATGGACTATCTAAGTTCCTGCCTGCTTCCCTCCATCCTCATGATGGACTATCTAAGATCCCGCCCTGCTTCCCTCCATCCTCATGATGGACTAAGTTCCACTATGTTTCCCTCCATCCTCATGATGGAATATCTAAGTTCCCGCCTGCTTCCCCCCATCCCCATGAGGGACTAACTAAGTTCCACCATGCTTCCCTCCATCCTCATGATGGACTATCTAAGTTCCCGCCTGCTTCCCTCCATCCTCATGATGGACTATCTAAGTTCCCGCCCTGCTTCCCTCCATCCTCATGATGGACTATCTAAGTTCCACCGTGCTTCCCTCCATCCTCATGATGGACTGTCTAAGTTCCCACCATGCTTCCCTCCATCCTCATGATGGACGATCTAAGTTCCACCATGCTTCCCTTCATCCTCATGATGGACTATCGAAGTTCCACCATGCTTCCCTCCATCCTCATGATGGAATATCTAAGTTCCACCATGCTTCCCTTCATCCTCATGATGGACTATCTCAGTTCCACCATGCTTCCCTCCAGCCTCATGATGGACTATCTAAGTTCCCACCATGCTTCCCTCCATCCTCATGATGGAATATCTAAGTTCCACCATGCTTCCCTCCATCCTCATGAAGGAATATCTAAGGGCCCCCCCCCCCCGCCTGCTTCCCCCCATCCTCATGATGGACTATCTAAGTTCCCGCCTGCTTCCCTCCATCCTCATGATGGACTATCTAAGTTCCCGCCTGCTTCCCTCCATCCTCATGATGGACTATCTAAGTTCCTGCCCTGCTTTCCTCCATCCCCATGATGGACTATCTAAGTTCCAGCCTGCTTCCCTCCATCCCCATGATGGACTGTCTAAGTTCCCGCCTGCTTCCCTCCATGCCCATGATGGACTATCTAAGTTCCACCATGCTTCCCTCCATCCCCATGATGGACTATCTAATTTCCACCATGCTTCCCTCCATCCTCATGATTGACTAGCTAAGTTCCAACCAGCCTTTCCCTCCCATCCTCATGATGGACTAGCTAAGTTCCACCATGCTTCCCTCCAGCCTCATGATGGACTAAGTTCCACCATGCTTCCCTTCATTCTCATGATGGACTATCTAAGTTCCCGTCTGCTTCCCTCCATCCTCATTATGGACTATCTAAGTTCCCGTCTGCTTCCCTCCATCCTCATTATGGACTATCTAAGTTCCCGTCTGCTTCCCTCCATCCTCATTATGGACTATCTAAGTTCCCGTCTGCTTCCCTCCATCCTCATTATGGACTATCTAAGTTCCCGACCTGCTTCCCTCCATCCTCATGAAGGACTAATAAAATCTAAGTTTCCCGCCCTGCTTAACGAATCACCCTCCATCCTTCATATGGACTATCTAAGTTCCACCATGTTTCCCTCCATCCTCATGTTGGACTATCTAAGTTCCTGCCTGCTTCCCTCCATCCCCGTGATGGACTAAGTTCCACCATGCCTTTCCCTCCATCCTCCATGATGGACTAATCCTAGTTCCCGCCTGCTTCCCTCCATCCTCATGTTGGACTATCTAAGTTCCTGCCTTCTTTCCTCCAACCTCATGATGGACTATCTAAGTTTCCGCCTGCTTCCCTCCATCCCCATGATGGACGAAGTTCACCATGCGTCCCCCCTCCCATCCTCATGATGGGGACTAGCTAAGTTCACCATGGCTTCCCTCCATCCCCATGATGGACTATCTAAGTTCCCTCCTGCTTCCCTCCATCCTCATTATGGACTATCTAAGTTCCCGCCTTGCTTCCCTCCATCCTCATCATGGATTATCTAAGTTCCACCATGCTTCCTTCCATCCTCATGATGGACTAAGTTCCACTATGTTTCCCTCCATCCTCATGATGAACTATCTAAGTTTCCACGATGCTCCCCTCCATCCTCATGATGGACTATTTAAGTTTCACCATGCTTCCCTCCATCCTCATGATGAACTATCTAAGTTCCACCATGATTCCCTCCATTCTCATGATGGACTATCTAAGTTCCCGCCTGCTTCCCTCCATCCTCATGATGGACTATCTAAGTTCCCGCCTGCTTCCCTCCATCCTCATGATGGACTATCTAAGTTCCCGCCTGCTTCCCTCCATCCTCATGATGGACTATCTAAGTTCCTGCCTTCTTTCCTCCAACCTCATGATGGACTATCTAAGTTCCACCGTGCTTCCCTCCATCCTCATGATGGACTCTCTAAGTTCCTGCCCTGCTTCCCCATCCCCATGATGGACTATCTAAGTTCCAGCCTGCTTCCCTCCATCCCCATGATGGACTATCTAAGTTCCCGCCTGCTTCCCTCCATCCCCATGATGGACTATCTAAGTTCCACCATGCTTCCCTCCATCCTCATGATGGACTATCTAAGTTCCACCATGCTTCCCTCCATCCTCATGATGGACTGTCTAAGTTCCTGACTTCTTCTCTCCATCCTCATGATGGACTCTCTAAGTTCCACCATGCTTCCCTCTGTCCTCATCATGGACTATCTAAGTTCCCGCCTGCCTCCCTCCATCCTCATGATGGAATATCTAAGTTCCACCCCGCCCTCTTCCCGCCATCCTCATGAATGGACTATCCTAGTTCCAAACATGCTTCCCTCCATCCTCATGAGGGACTATCTAAGTTCCACCATGCTCCCCTCCATCCTCGTGATGGACTATCTAAGTTCCTGCCTGCTTCCCTCCATCCTCGTGATGGACTATCTAAGTTCCAAAATGATTCCCTCCATTCTCATGATGGACTATCTAAATTCCACCATGCTTCCCTCCATCCCAGCAGGGACGATCTAAGTTCCCACCAGCCTTCCCTCCATCCTAATGAATGGACTAACTAAGTTCCCGCCTGCTTCCCTCCATCCTGATGATGGACTATCTAAGTTCCCGCCTGCTTCCCTCCATCCTCATGATGGAATATCTAAGTTCCACCATGCTACCCTCCATCCTCATGATGGACTAGCTATGGCCACATGTCCTGTCGCCGACACCTGCTTTCCTCCTCCCCATGATGGACTATCTAAGTTCCCACCTGCTTCTCTCCATCCCCATGATGGACTATCTAAGTCCCCGCCTGCTTCCCTCCATCCCCATGATGTACTATCTAAGTTCCACCATGCTTCCCTCCATCCCCATGATGGACTATCTAAGTTCCCACCTGCTTCCCTCCATCCTCATGATGAACTATCTAAGTTCCACCATGATTCCCTCCATCCTCATGATGGACTAAGTTCCACCATGCTTAAAATACGTCCCAACACAAGAGTTGACGAGAGAGTTAAAAATGATATAAATAAATAATAAATGAGAATACAAGAGGTAACGAATGAGTAATAAAGAATAAGAAGAAGGGAAGAAGATTTGAAAGAAGAGAAAAATCAATCCTCATGAGGGGACTTCTAAGTTCCACCCATGGCTTCCCGCCATCACCATGAGGGACTAGCGAAGTTACAACATATTAAAGAAAAATCAAAAGCAGGGAGAGAGAAGGGAAAGAAAGGAGGAAAGAAAGAAGAAGGATGGAAAGAAGGTGAAAAAATAGTAAAGGAAATAATAAGGATGGAATAGATAAGTTAAAAAAAGGCTTATATAAATAAGAATGATGGAAATAAGGTGAAAAAATGAATTACTTCATGCTCATGAGGACGATCGAAGTTACCCATGCCTTTCCTCACTTCAAATCCGAAGGAGAGACTAATCTAAGTTCTCCTGCTTCCCTCCATCCTCAGGATGGACTATCTAAGTTCCACCATACTTCCCTCCATCCTCATCATGGACTATCTAAGTTCCACCATGCTTCCCTCCATCCTCATGATGGACTATCTAAGTTCCTGCCTGCTTCCCTCCATCCCCGTGATGGACTAACTAAGTTCCACCATGCTTCCCTCCATCCTCATGATGGACTATGTAAGTTCCCGCCCTGCTTCCCTCCATCCTCATTATGGACTATCTAAGTTCCCGTCTGCTTCCCTCCATCCTCATTATGGACTATCTAAGTTCCCGTCTGCTTCCCTCCATCCTCATTATGGACTATCTAAGTTCCCGTCTGCTTCCCTCCATCCTCATTATGGACTATCTAAGTTCCCGCCTTGCTTCCCTCCATCCTCATCATGGAGTATCTAAGTTCCCACCTGCTACCCTCCATCCTGATGGACTATCTAAGTTCCACCATACTTCCCTCCATCCTCATCATGGACTATCTAAGTTCCACCATACTTCCCTCCATCCTCATGATGGACTATCTAAGTTCCACCATGCTTCCCTCCATTCTCATGATGGACTATCTAAGTTAGACCATGCTTCCCTCCATCCTCATGAGGGACTATCTAAGTTCCACCATCCCGCCTGCTTCCCTACATCCTCCTGATGGACTATCTAAGTTCCCACCTGCTACCCTCCATCCTCATGATGGACTATCTAAGTTCCACCATGCTTCCCTCCATCCTCATGATGGACTATCTAAGTTCCACCATGCTTCCCTCCTTCCTCATGATGGACTATCTAAGTTCCCGCCTGCTTCCCTCCATCCTCATGATGGACTATCTAAGTTCCCGCCTGCTTCCCTCCATCCTCATGATGGACTATCTAAGTTCCACCATGCTTCCTTCCATCCTCATGATGGACTATCTAAGTTCCCGCCCTGCTTCCCTCCATCCTCATCATGGAGTATCTAAGTTCCCACCTGCTTCCCTCCATCCCCATGATGGACTATCTAAGTTCCCACCTGCTTCTCTCCATCCCCATGATGGACTATCTAAGTTCCACCATGCTTCCCTCCATCCTCATGATGGACTATCTAAGTTCCCGCCTGCTTCCCTCCAGCCTCATGATGGACGATCTAAGTTCCACCATGCTTCCCTTCATCCTCATGATGGACTATCTAAGTTTCACCATGCTTCCCTCCATCCCCATGATGGACTATCTAAGTCCCACCATGCTTCCCTCCACCCTCATGATGGACTATCTAAGTTTCACCATGCTTCCCTCCATCCGCATGATGGACTATTTAAGTTCCACCATGCTCCCCTCCATCCTCATGATGGACTAAGTTCCACCATGCTTCCCTCCATTCTCATGATGGACTATCTAAGTTCCCGCCTGCTTCCCTCCATCCTCATGATGGACTGTCTAAGTTCCTGACTTCTTCTCTCCATCCTCATGATGGACTATCTAAGTTCCACCATGCTTCCCTCCATCCTCATGATGGACTATCTAAGTTCCACCATGCTTCCCTTCATTCTCATGATGGACTATCTAAGTTAGACCATGCTTCCCTCCATCCTAATGATGGACTATGTAAGTTCCCGCCCTGCTTCCCTCCAGCCTCATGATGGACTATCTAAGTGCCCGCCTGCTTCCCTCCATCCTCATGATGGACTAAGTTCCACTATGTTTCCCTCCATCCTCATGTTGGACTATCTAAGTTCCTGCCCTGCTTCCCTCCATCCCCATGATGGACTATCTAAGTTCCCGACTGCTTCCCTCCATCCTCATGATGGACTATCTAAGTTCCCGCCTGCTTCCCTCCATCCTCATGATGGACTATCTAAGTTCCCGCCTTGCTTCCCTCCATCCTCATCATGGAGTATCTAAGTTCCACCATGCTTCCCTCCATCCTCATGATGGACTATCTAAGTTCCACCATGCTTCCCTCCATCCCCATGATGGACTATCTAAGTTCCCACCATGCTTCCCTCCATCCCCATGATGGACTATCTAAGTTCCACCATGCTTCCCTCCATCCCCATGATGGACTATCTAAGTTCCCCCATGCTTCCCTCCATCCCCATGATGGACTATCTAAAGTTCCCATCCTGCTTCCCTCCCTCCTCATGATGGACTATCTAAATTCCACCATGCTTCCCTCCATCCCCATGATGGACTATCTAAGTTCCACCATGCTTCCTTCCATCCTCATGATGGACTAGCTAAGTTCCACCACCATGCTACCCTCCAACAACTCTGATGGACTTAAGTCCCGCCTGCTAAATTCCCCTTCCATCCGCATGATGAACTAGCTAAGTTTCCCACCATGCTTCCCTCCATTCCCATGATGGACTATCTAAGTTCCCACCATGCCAGGACACGTCACCAATGACACTCATGATGGACTAGCTAAGTTCCACCATGCTTCCTCCATCCACCTCATGATGCACTATCTTAAGGTTCCACCCCCCCCCTGCTGTTTTTTTTTCCAAACCCCTCGTGATGGACTATCTAAGTTCCCACCTGCTTCCCTCCATCCCCATTATGGACTATCTAAGTTCCCGACTGCTTCCCTCCATCCTCATTATGGACTATCTAAGTTCCCGTCTGCTTCCCTCCATCCTCATTATGGACTATCTAAGTTCCCGTCTGCTTCCCTCCATCCTCATTATGGACTATCTAAGTTCCCGCCTTGCTTCCCTCCATCCTCATCATGGAGTATCTAAGTTCCCACCTGCTTCCCTCCATCCTCATGAGGGGCCACTAAGGTCCACATGCTTCCCTCCCATCTATGATTGGGACTATCTAAGTTACAACCTGCTTCTTCCCTCCATCCCCATTGATGGACTAAGTTTCCCACTATGTTTCCCATCCATCCTCATGATGTACTTAAGTCCAGCCATGCATTCTTCTCTCTCCATCCTCCTGATGGCTATCTAAGTTCCCTCTCCCTGCTTCCTCCATCCGCATGATGGACTATCTAAGTTTCCGCCTGCTTCCCTCCATCCCCATTATGGACTATCTAAGTTCCCCCCGCATGCTTCCCTCCATTCTCATGATGGACTATCTAAATTCCACCATGCTTCCCTCCATCCTCATGATGGACTATCTAAGTTCCACCATGCTTCCCTCCATCCTAATGATGGACTATGTAAGTTCCCGCCTGCTTCCCTACATCCTCCTGATGGACTATCTAAGTTCCACCATGCTTCCCTCCATCCTCATCATGGAGTATCTAAGTTCCCACCTGCTTCCCTCCATCCCCATGATGGACTAAGTTCCACCATGCGTCCCTCCATCCTCATGATGGCCTATCTAAGTTCCACCATGCTACCCTCCATCCTCATGATGGAATATCTAAGTTCCACCATGCTACCCTCCATCCTCATGATGGAATATCTAAGTTCCACCATGCTACCCTCCCAAACCACATCCGCATGATGGACAAAGTAACTACTAAGTTTCCGGCCAATGATCTTCCTCTAATCCCGTGATGGACTTAACTAAGTCCACCAAGGCTAAAGTATAACACACATCCTGATGATGGACTATCTAAGTTCCGCCTGCTTCCCTCCATCCTCATGATGGACTATCTAAGTTCCCGCCCTGCTTCCCTCCATCCTCATGAGGGACTATCTAAGTGCCACCATGCTTCCCTCCATCCGCATGATGGACTATCTAAGTTCCACCATGTTTCCCTCCATCCTCATGATGGACTAGCTAAGTTCCACCATGCTTCCCTCCATCCTCATGATGGACTATCTAAGTTCCCACCATGAAGTCCTCCATCCTCATGATGGACTACCTAAGTTCCACCATGCTTCCCTCCATCCTCATGATGGACTATCTAAGTTCCCCCATGCTTCCCTCCATCCCCATGATGGACTATCTAAGTTCCGCCATGCTTCCCTCCATCCCCATGATGTACTATCTAAGTTCCACCATGCTTCCCTCCCTCCTCATGATGGACTATCTAGGTTCCCGCCTGCTTCCCTCCCTCCTCATGATGGACTATCTAAGTTCCCCCATGCTCCCCTCCATCCTCATGATGGACTATCTATGTTCCTGCCCTGCTTTCCTCCATCCCCAGATGGCTATCTAAGTTCCCACCTGCTTCTCTCCATCCCCATGATGGACTGTCTAAGTTCCCACCATGCTTCCCGCCATCCTCATGAATTAAAACAAACCATATCTAAGTCCACCATGCGTCCCGCCAGACCCCAGAGGGACTAAAATCACACAAACACACACGGTACCAACAAATCACAACAGAACGATCACAAAATAACAAGAAGAAGGAGGGAAGAAAGAGAAGGGAAACAAAACACACACAAGAAAGCAGAAGAGGGAAGAAGAGAAGGGCCAAACCAACAGGCGACCGCCGCAGAGGAGGAAAGAAACAACACAACACAATACAACACTGAAACCCCACAGACCAGAAATCCCACCATGGCAAGGACCTTATAGAGGGAAGAGCGGAAAGTGAAACCATGCTTCCCGCCAGCGCATAAGGGACTACGAAGGGCCCGACCGGCTGCCCGCCAGAAGCAGGAATGGACTAGCGTAGGTCCCCCGCCGGCGGTCCATCAGCCTCATGAATGGACTAGCGAAGGTCCCGCCTGCTGACCGCCATCGCGCAGAGGGCGATCTAAGTTTTCCACCAGGCTTCCCTCCATATCCCCATGTTTGGACTTCTAAGTTTCCTGCCCATCCTTCCCTCCACCCCATGATTAATAAAACCACACCTACTACCAGTCCACAACACCCTATACTATCACCTCCATCCCGCAAGGATGGATCAAAGTTCAACACAGCAACGAACACAAATAAAATCCAAAAACACAATAACCAACATCCCACACAACAACACAACAACACATATCTAAAGTTCCAACAAACATGGGCTTCCCTCCCATCCCCCCAATGAGGGACGGCTAGTGCCTGCCCTGCTTCCCTCCTTCCCCATGATGAACTATCTAAATTCCACCCTGCTTCCCTCCATCCTCATGATGGCCTATCTAAGTTCCCGTCTGCTTCCCTCCATCCTCATGATGGACTATCTAAGTTCCACCATGCTTCCTTCCATCCTCATGATGGACTATCTAAGTTCCCGCCCTGTTTCCCTCCATCCTCATGATGGACTATCTAAGTTCCCGCCTGCTTCCCTCCATCCTCATGATGGACTATCTAAGTTCCCACCTGCTACCCTCCATCCTCATGATGGACTATCTAAGTTCCACCATGCTTCCCTCCATCCCCATGATGGACTATCTAAGTTCCACCATGCTTCCCTCCTTCCTCATGATGGACTATCTAAGTTCCACCATGCTCCCCTCCATCCTCGTGATGGACTATCTAAGTTCCACCATGCTCCCCTCCATCCTCATGATGGACTAAGTTCCACCATGCTTCCCTCCATTCTCATGATGGACTATCTAAGTTCCCGCCTGCTTCCCTCCATCCTCATGATGGACTATCTAAGTTCCTGACTTCTTCTCTCCATCCTCATGATGGACTATCTAAGTTCCCACCTGCTACCCTCCATCCTGATGGACTATCTAAGTTCCCCCATGCTCCCCTCCATCCCCATGATGGACTATCGAGATAAAAAACTCCGAAACCCACCCACTGCTTACCCGAAAAACAAATCAATCAACAATACAAGATGGAACTAATCATAAAACATACACAATTATCACAAACACACACACAAAAGGCTTCACCAGACAGTAGACTCCATGATGGAACTATCCGTAAGTTCCCACCCGGCTTCCCTCCATCCACATGATGGACTATCTACGTTCCACCATGCTTCCCTCCATACCCATGATGAACTTAACTAAGTTCCACCCGCTGCTTCCCTAATCCCCATGATGGACAATTCAAAACACATCAGCATTCCACCAACAAAGATACTAGTCCCCTCCATCCTCAAAATCGTAACAATACAGTGACAATAATAAACACAACACTACAAAACTGATACACAGCCATGCTTTCCCGCCATCCCATGATGAATGAAAAGGAACTACACATACAACAAAAACACAAATCCCCATGCTTCCCTCCATCCCCATGATGAACTATCTAAATTCCACCCTGCTTCCCTCCATCCCCATGATGAACTATCTAAGTTCCACCCTGCTTCCCTCCATCCTCATTATGGACTATCTAAGTTCCCGCCTGCTTTCCTCCATCCTCATGATGGACTATCTAAGTTCCCACCTGCTACCCTCCATCCTGATGGACTATCTAAGTTCCACCATGCTTCCCCCCATCCCCCCCATGATGGACGATCTAAGTAACTCCACCCGAAAAGAGTGCTTCCCAATCAGAATACAAGACATCATGATGGGACTAGCTAAGATCTAAGTTCCACGATGCTCCCCTCCATCCTCATAATGGACTATTTAAGTTCCACCATGCTTCCCTCCCTCCTCATGATGGACTATCTAAGTTCCACCATGCTTCCCTTCATTCTCATGATGGACTATCTAAGTTCCCGCCTGCTTCCCCCCATCCTCATGATGGACTATCTAAGTTCCTGCCTTCTTTCCTCCAACCTCATGATGGACTATCTAAGTTCCACCATGCTTCCCTCCATCCTCATGATGGACTATCTAAGTTCCCGACTGCTTCCCTCCATCCTCATTATGGACTATCTAAGTTCCCGTCTGCTTCCCTCCATCCTCATTATGGACTATCTAAGTTCCCGTCTGCTTCCCTCCATCCTCATTATGGACTATCTAAGTTCCCGCATGCTTCCCTCCATCCTCAGGATGGACTATCTAAGTTCAGACAAAACAAGAAACTCAACAGAAAGAAAGAGGAAAAACACAAATAAAGCAGAACTCCCCCAACAATCCCCATGATGGACTATCTAAGTTCCACCATACTTCCCTCCATCCTCATGATGAACTATCTAGTTTCCACCATGCTTGCCCTCCTCCATCCTCTGATGGCTATCTAATTCCGCGCACTGCTTTCCCTCCATCCTCCATGATGGACTAAGTTTCCGCCCTGCATCTCTCCATCCGCATGATGGACTATCTAAGTTTCCGCCTGCTTCCCTCCATCCTCATTATGGACTATCTAAGTTCCCGTCTGCTTCCCTCCATCCTCATTATGGACTATCTAAGTTCCCGTCTGCTTCCCTCCATCCTCATTATGGACTATCTAAGTTCCCGTCTGCTTCCCTCCATCCTCATTATGGACTATCTAAGTTCCCGCCTTGCTTCCCTCCATCCTCATCATGGATTATCTAAGTTCCACCATGCTTTCCTCCATCCTCATGATGGACTAAGTTCCACCATGCTTCCCTCCATCCTCATGATGGAATATCTAAGTTCCACCATGCTTCCCTCCATCCTCATCATGGATTATCTAAGTTCCACCATGCTTCCCTCCTTCCTCATGATGGACTATCTAGGTTCCCGCCTGCTTCCCTCCATCCTCCTGATGGACTATCTAAGTTCCACCATGCTTCCCTCCATCCTCATGATGGACTGTCTAAGTTCCCACCATGCTTCTCTCCATCCTCATGATGGACTATCTAAGGTCCACCATGCTTCCCCCAATAAACCACAACAAAACATCACATGTCCACTATCTAGGTTCCCGCCATGCTTTTTCACCTCAAAAATGGTACTAAGAACGTCATACAAGATTCACACAACCACAAAGAACAAAGACCAAATGCAATAACAAGAACACTCCCCCCCATCCACCATGATGACGATCTAAGTTCCTTCCCCTGCCTGCACACATGGGCGCTTCTCTCCATCCCCATGATGGACTATCTAAGTTCCCGTCTGCTTCCCTCCATCCTCATTATGGACTATCTAAGTTCCCGCCCTGCTTCCCTCCATCCTCATCCAACACAAGAGACAAGGGAGTTATATACGTTTCCCCCCACCTCTTTCCCTCCAGCCAAAACTACATATTTCGCCAACCAACTAAAAATCACACACAGAATCAAAACCACAAAACAAAAAAATACACAAAAAACATTAATCCCTCCAGCCCCAATACAATATGTAAACAATAAACACGCACACCACATACAATTCATCCACCAACACATAAAGACTTCCCTCCATCCCCATGATGGACTAAGTTCCACTATGTTTCCCTCCATCCTCATGATGTACTAAGTTCCCGCCTGCTTCTCTCCATCCTCCTGATGGACTATCTAAGTTCCCTCCCTGCTTCCCTCCATCCTCATGATGGACTATCTAAGTTCCACCATGCTTCCCTCCATCCTCATGATGGACTATCTAAGTTCCCGCCCTGCTTCCCTCCATCCTCATCATGGATTATCTATCTAAGTCCTTCCACCATGCCTTCCCAGACACAGAACTCACACACCGCATGACACCTCATGATGAACTAGGATAAGTTTTTTTTCCTCCACCATGCTTCCCTCCATCCTAATGATGGACTATGTAAGTTCCCGCCTGCTTCCCTACATCCTCCTGATGGACTATCTAAGTTCCACCATGCTTTCCTCCATCCTCATGATGGACTATCTAAGTTCCCTCCTGCTTCCCTCCATCCTCATTATGGACTATCTAAGTTCCCGCATGCTTCCCTCCATCCTCATGATGGACTAGCTAAGTTCCACCATGCTTCCCTCCATCCTCATGATGGACTATCTAAGTTTCACCATGCTTCCCTCCATCCGCATGATGGACTATCTAAGTTCCACCATGCTTTCCTCCATCCTCATGATGGACTATCTAAGTTCCTGCCTGCTTCCCTCCATCCTCGTGATGGACTATCTAAGTTCCCGACTGCTTCCCTCCATCCTCATTATGGACTATCTAAGTTCCCGTCTGCTTCCCTCCATCCTCATTATGGACTATCTAAGTTCCCGTCTGCTTCCCTCCATCCTCATTATGGACTATCTAAGTTCCCGCCCTGCTTCCCTCCATCCTCATGATGGACTATCTAAGTTCCCGCCTGCTTCCCTCCATCCTCATGATGGACTATCTAAGTTCCGCCATGCTTCCCTCCATCCCCATGATGAACTATCTAAGTTCCACCATGGTCCCCTCCATCCTCATGATGGACGATCTAAGTTCCACCATGCTTTCCTCCATCCTCATGATGGACTATCTAAGTTCCACCATGCTTCCCTCCATTCCCATGATGGACTATCTAAGTTCCCGTCTGCTTCCCTCCATCCTCATTATGGACTATCTAAGTTCCCGCCTTGCTTCCCTCCATCCTCATCATGGAGTATCTAAGTTCCCACCTGCTACCCTCCATCCTGATGGACTATCTAAGTTCCACCATGCTCCCCTCCATCCCCATGATGGACTATCTAAGTCCCACCATGCTTCCCTCCATCACCATGATGGACTATCTAAGTTGCACAGACAAAGGCCTGCGTTGACACACACCATCACTCATGATGGACATTACACCACAAAACAGTACTACAAAACTATAAGCCAAACACAACGCTGCTTGCAGCATCCAGCCACAAAACAAAGGAGGGAAAGAGATCGGGAAAGCGGCGTCCCGCACTAAATACAGCCCAGGAGACTATCTAAGTGCCCGCCGGAGTCCCTCCATCACCAGGAAGGGACGAATCTAAGTTGCGCACCAGGCGTGAACTCCACCCCATGAGGACGATCTAAGCGAAGTGCCACCATGCTTCCATCCAGCCGCATGAGGGAACTATCTAAGTTCCCACCACCCCATTCCCTCCCCTCCCATCCTCAGGGAGGGCTAGCTAAGTTCCACAAGGCTTTCCCGCCATCCTCATGAGGGACGAAGTTCCACCATGCTTCCTTCCATCCTCATGATGGACTAAGTTCCACTATGTTTCCCTCCATCCTCATGATGGGCTATCTAAGTTCCCGCCTGCCTCCCTCCATCCTCATGATGGACTATCTAGGTTCCCGCCTGCTTCCCTCCATCCCCATGATGTACTATCTAAGTTCCACCATGGTCCCCTCCATCCTCATGATGGAATATCTAAGTTCCACCCAGGCCGTCCTCATCCAGGAGAACTATCTAAGTTACCTGCTGGGCTTCCCTCCATCCCCATGATGAACTATCTAAGTTCCACCCTGCTTCCCTCCATCCTCATGATGGACTATCTAAGTTCCCGCCTGCTTCCCTCCATCCTCATGATGGACTATCTAAGTTCCACCATGCTTCCCTCCATCCCCATGATGGACTATCTAAGTTCCTGCCCTGCTTCCCTCCATCCCCATGATGAACTATCTAAATTCCACCCTGCTTCCCTCCATCCTCATGATGGACTATCTAAGTTCCACCATGCTTCCCTCCAGCCCCATGATGGACTATCTAAGTTCCACCATGTTTCCCTCCATCCTCATGATGGACTATCTAAGTTCCACCATGCTTCCCTCCATCCTCATGATGGACTAAGTTCCACCATGCTTCCCTCCATCCCCATGATGTACTATCTAAGTTCCACCATGGTCCCCTCCATCCTCATGATGGACTACCTAAGTTCCCGCCTGCTTCCCTCCATCCTCATGATGGACTATCTTAGTTCCCGCCTGCTTCCCTCCATCCTCATGATGGACTATCTAAGTTCCCGCCTGCTTCCCTCCATCCTCATGATGGACTATCTAAGTTCCACCATGCTTCCCTCCATCCCCATGATGGACTATCTAAGTTCCTGCCCTGCTTCCCTCCATCCCCATGATGAACTATCTAAGTTCCACCCTGCTTCCCTCCATCCTCAGGATGGGGGACTATCTAAGTTCCCCCCGCCCCCCCGCCTGCTTTCCTCCCTCCATCTCATGATGGACTAAGTTCCACCATGCGTCCCTCCATCCTCATGATGGACTATCTAAGTTCCTGCCCTGCTTCCCTCCATCCCCCTGATGGACTATCTAAGTTCCACCGTGCTTCCCTCCATCCTCATGATGGACCATCTAAGTTCCCGTCTGCTTCCCTCCCATCCTCTTATGGACTATCTAAGTTCCCACCTGCTTTCCCTCAATCCCCATGATGGACTATCTAAGTTTCCGCCTGCTTCCCTCCATCCCCATGATGAACTATCTAAATTCCACCCTGCTTCCCTCCATCCCCATGATGGACTATCTAAGTTCCCCCCCCGCATGCTTCCCTCCCTCCTCATGATGGACTATCTAAGTTCCCACCTGCTACCCTCCATCCTCATGATGGAATATCTAAGTTCCACCATGCTTCCCTCCATCCTCATCATGGATTATCTAAGTTCCACCATGCTTCCCGCCATCCTCATGATGGACTATCCAAGTTCCACCATGCTTCCCTCCAGCCTCGTGATGGACTATCTAAGTTCCTGCCTGCTTCCCTCCATCCTCGTGATGGACTATCTAAGTTCCCACCATGCTTCCCTCCGTCCTCATCATGGACTATCTAAGTTCCCGCCTGCTTCCCTCCATCCTCATGACGGACTATCTAAGTTCCCGACTGCTTCCCTCCATCCTCATGATGGACTATCTAAGTTCCCACCTGCTTCCCTCCATCCCCATGATGGACTATCTACGTTCCTGCCCTGCTTCCCTCCATCCCCATGATGAACTATCTAAAATTTTCCCCGCATGCTTCCTCCATCCCCATGATGGACTATCTAAGTTTCACCATGCTTCCCTCCATCCCCATGATGAACTATCTAAGTTCCACCATGCTTCCCTCCATCCTCATGATGAACTATCTAAGTTCCACCATGCTTCCCTCCATCCTCATGATGGACTACCTAAGTTCCCGCCTGCTTCCCTCCCTCCTCATGATGGACTATCTAGGTTCCCGCCTGCTTCCCTCCACCCTCATGATGGACTATCTAAGTTCCACCATGCTTTCCTCCATCCTCATGATGGACTAGCTAAGTTCCACCATGCTTCCCTCCTTCCTCATGATGGACTATCTAAGTTCCCGCCTGCTTCCCTCCATCCTCATGATGAACTATCTAAGTTCCGCCATGCTTCCCTCCATCCTCATGATGGACTATCTAAGTTCCACCATGCTTCCCTCCATCCCCATGATGGACTATCTAAGTTCCACCATGCTTCCCTCCATCCTCATGATGCACTATCTAAGTTCCCGCCTGCTTTTTTCCACCCTCATGATGAACTATCTAAGTTCCCACCTGCTTCCCTCCATCCTCATGATGGACTATCTAAGTTCCTGCCTGCTTCTCTCCATCCCCATGATGGACTATATAAGTTTCCACCATGCTTCCCTCCCATCCCCATGATTGGACTAAGTTTTCCACTACTGTTCCCTCCATCCTCATGATGGACTAAGTTCCACCATGCTTCCCTCCATCCTAATGATGGACTATGTAAGTTCCCGCCCTGCTTCCCTCCATCCTCATGATGGAATATCTAAGTTCCACCATGCTTCCTTCCATCCTCATGATGGACTATCTAAGTTCCCGCCCTGCTTCCCTCCATCCTCATCATGGATTATCTAAGTTCCACCATGCTTCCCTCCATCCTCATGATGAACTATCTAAGTTCCACCATGATTCCCTCCATCCTCATGATGAACTATCTAAGTTCCACCATGATTCCCTCCATCCTCATGATGAACTATCTAAGTTCCACCATGATTCCCTCCATCCTCATGATGAACTATCTAAGTTNAAAAAAAAAAGAGGTAAGGGGAAGGGGAAGGGGGGGGAGAGAGAGAGAGAGAGAGAGAGAGAGAGAGAGAGAGAGAGAGAGAGAGAGAGAGAGAGACTGGCAAAATGGCTCAGAAAGTAAAGGGACTCACCACCACCAAGGTTCTCCATCCCTGGGACCCATGTGGGAGGGCCAGCTGCCCATTTGCCCTCTGACCTTCTTGTGCTCATGTGTACACACACACACACACACACACACACACACCCCAAAACAAATAAAACAATTTTTAAAATAAAGATAGGATGGATGTTCAGGGAGGTCAGAGACTTGGAGTGGTGCTGCCATAGCCCAAGGATGCAGGAAACCCAGAAACTGAAAGGAGGCCGACACCTGACTTCATCTTCAGAGTTAATTTCTATTGCCAGCCATCTAGCCTGTGGTAATGCCACAGTAACCAGAAAAACAAAGAATCAACATGGGCCAGAGGACACAGCTCTGTGTTCCGAGGTAGGACTTCTCGTCCACTTTGCTTAGGAGGGTAAGTCACATGCCCACAAGGTTAGAGCAAGGTTTCCGTCTCCATATTCCAGATGTGAACACCCCTAGAGATGCTACGCCAGGCTCTGGGGCCAGCCTACACCCCCAATCCCCCAGAAAGCTGGTTACATGGGCCCCGGGAACAATCCGAGTCTGCAGCAGCAGGTCAGCAGTGGACATGAGAACATACGTTTCCAACTCTTGGGTGTTGCTACCAAGCTGGGAAGTCCAGAGAGGGCTGCTGGGGCAGCCGGGCCAGCTCTGAGCCCACATACTTCCTTCACAAAGGGCACTTGGCTCAATAGTAGTTCTGGGCTGGAAACATGGCTCAGAAGACAGGTCAGCCTCTAGCTGGCCTGGAACTCATAGCTGGCCGGCCCCCGCCTCCCGAGTTATGCGCATGAGCCCCCAGAGCCAGGTGCTGCTCAGCCTGCCCTCCCTGGCTCTCCCCTCCCACTAGACTCTGCCTGGTCCCCATGGGGTCTGCCTCCCAGGTCTCCTGACTTTCCTACCAGGCTTGTCTCTGCACAGGGCGACATCCAGGCCTTCTCTTGATGCTCTCCCCCGACACTGCCGTTCAGTGCGCAAAGCCCCTCCCTGAAGCCCTCCTGCTTGCTGGCTGCCCTCCCCATTTTCTGTCTCTCTAGTACTGCCCCGTTCCCAATCAGCCCTATCACCTTCCTCCCAGGCAAGAGAAAGAGGACATCGCACAGGAAGGAAACAATGAATGACCCCTGGGTGCTGGTTGGTACCTGGGGTACTGGCTACTCAGCCCCTTGCCAGCACCGGGGGAGAGGCTATTGGTTTCCTGGGCTGTGAGCCCCTAACATTTCCTGAGATTCCTTGGCATCCTCAGACCTCAAACTGGCTTATCAGGTGAAAACTCTTAGGATGCCCAACCCAGCCCCTCCAGGCTACCCTCACTACAGACAGACAGAGGACGGGCTGGTAGCACATGGTACTCTTTATTGTGACGCTCAGTGGAGACACCTGTAAACCAGCTTGCTGCAGTGGTGACAGCTGCAACGCATGCTAAGGCACTTTCGTTATATAAAAAGGGGGTGCGAGCTCCGTTCACTCCTTTCGTTATATAAAAAGGGGGTGCGAGCTCCGTCCACTCCTTTTCTCAAACAACCCTTTTTTTCCTGGCCACCTTTACTCTGAGCTCTTGAGAAAACCTTCTAGAATCTCTTTTCTTTCTAGACATTCTCCCATGGAAAGTGGTGGGTTTCTTATTTCCTTCCTGGTTTATAATGCCCTGGCCCTGGCAGGTGCAGCCACTCTCCCCGTCCTATGGATCTGAGGGTTTTCCTGGATCCTAAGAAAATTCAACTCTGGCCACCAGGTTTGCTTCCTCTTTCCCAGAAGGCTGCTCTGCGCCCTCCATGTTCAAGTGCTGGGCCCGTCTTCACCAGGTTCCTCATCCCTTGCTAGCATATGCCACCCACATTTGCAAACAATGCTATGGAGTTTATAAATACACACAAATGGAGCTTAATGTCTGTTATGGCGACAATCTGCACAGCATCCCCAGGGACTTCTGATAGGCACTGGCAAAGTCTTATGTCTCTATGCTATTTCACACTTTCATAAACTGCCCCATTGACCTTGCAAGGCCCTCCCTTCCTCGGACCGTGGACACTATTATCTTCAACTGAATGAAATGTTTTTACTCAGGAGCAGTGAACCTCGTGGTTTCTGTACAGGTATTTGCAGATTCTAAGGCCTCCAGTCCCAACCCACAAACACCAGGGATCCCTTAGCCTTGCAAAAATGACCCTCCAGTCATATTCAACCTAGTTTAAAAATAGATGCATCTATATTAGGACATCCAAAGGTCTCAGAAGGCAAAGAGCACCACACCTAGCTCACGTGGTGTTGAGCACTGGGCCAGAACAGCCAACACCCCCAGGTATGAAGCAACACAGACACAGGTGTATACACTCACATCTGACTCAAGGCAGTTGGGGACCCAGTGGAAGGAGAAATCAGAGCACTCTACACTTGACTTAGGGTACACAAAGGTATTCTCCTGGGACTGATAAGCCGGTTCTATAAAGTGACAGGGGGCATGAAGAAGCCAGCCCTTGCATATGGCCAGCCACCTCTAAGTGACACCAAAGGGTGTGGCTCTCTACTGGGCATCCACAGCCCCATACAGACACTAGTACGTGCTATAGGACAGACACGTGATGAAGGCCTTGCACAGTTTGTAAACCAGGATTGTACATCTAGAAAATGTCCAAGAAGAAAACAGTAACACACACACACACACACACACACCCAGCATAAAAAAGCCACAAAGAATTATTTGGATTCAATCTTTGGACTTGAACATTTATCACCAAGAGGAGTACATGAGGCCCGGTACCCCACATTGACTTTCCCACAGCCCACCAACACGTGTTCTGATAGTCAGCCCTTGCTAAACCAACCTCCAACATGTCCCTTAGGAACAAAAGGCTGGGCTTGGTGACTCATACCTGCAATCTCAGCACCAGCAGGTAAAGGCAGGAAGATTGCACATTCAAAACAATACTAAGATACATACCAAATTTGAAGCTGGCCTGAGATATATAAAAACTTGTCTTAAAAAAACAAAACAAAACAAGGAGCTGGAGAGATGGCCTAGTGGTTAAGAGTGCTAACTGCTCTTGCAGAGGACCCGGGTTCGATCCCCAGCACCCACATGGTGGCTGAGAACCATCTTTAACTCCAATTCCAGGGGAATCTGACACCCTCTTCTGACCTCGGAGGCATTGCATAACACGGGTGCACAAACCTGCATGCAGACAGTACATTCATACACATATGGAAATAAAAATTAAAATAATTAATTTAAAAAAATGGGCTGGAGAGATGGCCTAGCAGTTAAGAGCACCGACTGCTCTTGAAGAAGACCCAGGTTCGATCCCCAGCACCCACATGGTGGCTGAGAACCGTCTTTAACTCCAGTTCCAGGGGAATCCGACACCCTCTTCTGACCTCAGAGGCATTGCATGACACGGGTGCACAAACCTGCATGCAGACAGTACATTCATACACATATGGAAATAAATAATTAATTAATAATAATAAAAAAGGGCTGGAGAGATGGCCTAGCAGTTAAGAGCACCGACTGCTCTTGCAGAGGACCCAGGTTCGATCCCCAGCACTCACATGGCGGCTAAGAACCGTCTGTAACTCCAGTTCCAGGGGAATCCGACACCCTCTTCTGACCTCTGAGGCATTGCATGACACGGGTGCACAAACCTGCATGCAGACAGTACACTCACACACATATGAAAATAAAAATTAAAAACAAAGAAACAACAAAAAAACCCAAAAAAACAAAATAAAACACTGAGAGAAGGGCCAAGTCCTCACTAGCCTGTCCACACAGCACTAGGCTCCTGCAATCCAGTTGTCGAATGCGTCTGTGGGCCAGGAGGATGGCTCAGCAGATGGGGGCTTGCTGTGTAAGAATCAAGACTGGAGCTTATATCTACAGAACCCATATAAAAACCAAGTGGCCATGGCGGCCTGCCCATCATCCCAACACACAGGGAATTCAGGTGGGAATTCCTGGAGCAAGCTGGTAGCCAGCATGGCTGAGACGGTGAGCTCTGCTTCAGTGAGAGCCTCTGCCTCAAACGAATGGACAGCAACCCAGGAAGACACCTAATGGCAACTTTTGGCCTCCACATGCACCTCTCGACCTGACAGTGGCAGTCTAGTGAGAGCGATGATTTCCTGGGTTGTAGGCTGCAGGTGGGGACGTGCCTTCTGTCACCAATATGACTTCACATCACCAGAGTTCTGGAAACACCCAGCAGCTTTACATCCTTTATTTATTTTTAAATTAAAAGTTTTCAGTGATGACTCCCTGTCAGGTGTGTCCAAGCTTGTGACACTGAGACCTGACATTGTCAGTTGCTACATGCAATGGAATCACACACATACCAAAACATCCCAATACTTTTCAAGGATGTTTACAACTTTGAGTTGGGTTGCACTCACACCCTGCCCTGGGCACATGTGTCCTGTGGGCCACAGGTCATACACATTTGCTCGACCTTCTAAAACACAGAAAAGCTCCAGAGATGAACTGCTCTAGGTATGTTTTGCCACTCATGGGGCATGCTGGCTTTGTCCGTGCCCTACATTTTTCTGAGCTCAATCTCCAGGTCCACCAATCCCCACCAGGCCTGCTGTAAATATTTCATGCTGCCCCACTGCCTACAAGCACAGTAATGTCAGAATAGCTGAGACTGCTAGCCTGAATTCAGGCTTGCTTCACCAGCTTTCTATGTCAACGCCGTGTTAGCAAGTGGTCCTGTCACAGCGTAACCTCTATTTCGAAGATCCCCAGTTGGAACAAGTCTTTGCCATCGAACTATGGCTTGGGTTTCTTCATCTAGGGAAACAAGACTGGGTATGGCACTGTCTCATCCATTTCTCTTCCTCACACTTACATTCTGTCCTTCCAAAGTCTCAGAGTTGTCCCTCAAGACACACACCCTCTAATGGTGAAATTTTCCTTTGCGAAGAAAGATCTCTCGCTGAGGAACAGAACTGTATGATTCATTCGGAATAACCATGCAATTAAGTTTTGTTGCTAGTGATTTTAATTAAAAAAAATTGAAGTTTTGACTGTGTTAGAGCTGTCTGGGCATATGATGCTTGAACGGGGAGTTCTCACAGCTGTCTCACTCTGGGATCACATGGTTGATCCCTGAAGAGTCACAGACACTGACCTTCAAGTCACCCAGATGCAGGGAAGGACATCTGGCTCCTGAGCTCAGCCATGGGGAGAGAGGCTTGGGATGAAGGAGAAGATGGAGAATGACCCAATTAAAATGCAAATGATTCTGCAGCTTGTTGCTGCTAAATGGACCCTGAAGGAAAATTAATACATATATTGCAAGCCCTTGGCAAAATCAGGACTTCAAGGCAACCAGAAAAATGCAAATTGAAATCCTTGGTGATGACTTTATATCTAATAGTGTATGAGCTCTAAACTCTAGTCATTGTGAGGAAGGGTGTGACAAAACAGATGTGGTTTTCTCCCTGCCCATTCTGAATTACTTAAAACTTTGACCTCTTACTACCCCCGTAATGACCAAAGTAAGAGAGGCAGAAACCCACATTGGCAGCAAGAGCTGTAAGGGAGGGGTTGGTGTGCCAATGGCCCTATCCAGGAGATTTGTGGTTTGTCAGAGAGATGAGAGGTTAACATTATGAACCAGCCACCATGTCCAGAGTGTGAGCACCTAGTTTTCTTTTTCTGGTCTTTTTGAAACAGGGTTTCTGTTTAGTCCCAGCTGGCCTGGAGCTCACTATGTAAACCACCCTGGCCTTGGACTCAGAGATCTGCCTGCCTCTGCCTCCCAGGTGCTGGGATTAAAGGTGTGCGCTACCACACTCAGCTGAGCACCTAATTCTTATAATAACTCTTAGGTTTCTGGTAGTTATATGGTTTTCTATTTTACAGACTAGGGAACTAATCAGACAGATGAATTAATTTAATAAGACCACTGGCTAAAGCTTAGCTTCTGCTGCTTTCAGTATTAATGTATTTTCTTCAGCTGAATTCTAAAGGACACGATGCATTTATGAGTAGGAAAGATGCTGAACTGTCTCTCACTTGTTTCCACTGTTGTCCCTGTGCTCAGGATGTGGGACCCAGTGGACAAAAAGCTTGAGCTTCAGAGAGGAACTAGGGAGTGGAAGAGTGTATACTGAATGAACTCCGATTTGCATACTGCACTTTAGAGGAAAGACTCCTTCCACTGACACAAAACACAATTTCAGAAAACACTGGTGTGCTGCCGAGACCTTCCCACAAAGTGAATTTCCTTTGAGTAGATGTGTAGCTTTTCCACATAGGACCACAGGTTAGGCCCACAGGGGAGCAGCAGAGCCAGGGAACCAATCCTAGCATGTGAACTGGGGGGTCTGGAGCACTTGAATGGGTACATGTCACTAACGGTTCACTCCATGTCTACCAAGGGCAGGACATCGAAGCACAAATGTTCCCTGCCTGCTGTGATCAAAACTCCTAAATTTCTGTCACTTCTGAAACAGAGATACTGACATCCTCACCCTGAAGGCGAATGGGACTGGAAGGTGAGATGTGAGGAACGTGATTAGGTCATGGGGATAGAGTTCTCATGACCAAGACTGGTCCTCTTATGAAAGAGCTGCTTTTCCCCGTCCACCACGTGGGGACACAGGGAGATGGTGCCACGTCTGAACTAGGATGTGGGCCTTTCCTAGACACCACCAAGTCTGCTAGGACTTCGGGTTACGGGATTCCTCACCTCTGAAACGGAGAAATAAATGTCTAGTATTTGTATCCCAGCCCCTGGGAGGCAGAGGCAGGTGGGTCTCTGTGAGATCAAGGCCCCCTTGGTCCACATCATGACTTCCAGGCTGGCTGTGATTAGGGAGACCCTGTCAAAAAGACATGTCTGGTATTGTAAGCCAGCGTGTTTATGGTAATTTCTTAGAGTAGTTCAGACAGAATAAAACACTATCTGGTTTCACCGGCCTTGGACTGGGGTGACTTGCCCATGGCTGACACCATAGATTGGCTCACCCAATCCCCACTGGATAAAAATTTTTTAAAACTCCACATTTCCCAAATTACCTTAAAGCTAGAACACAGGCACAGCAGCTCATTGTTACCAGTCAGACTCATTCCGGTGTAAAGAGCGACTAGAGGCAGAGGTTTCCACTGTGATCCAGGCCTTCTTCGAGACTGGTAGATAAAGCCCAGTTCCCATGGTCTCTGCCTAAAGACCCAGAGAATGGGCAGTGCTCAGAGGCAGCATGGTTTTCCTGCTAGAACAGTGTGGTTTGGCTCTTTTCCTGCCTCCGCCATGCCCCAGCCCAATCCTTGGTCCTTCCCAGAAATTCTTTGAACCACCTAACAGCCTTTTCCACAACCTTTTCTGCTTAAACTGGCTATAAGGAATTTCTGTTGGTTGGCAGGCAGAAGATCTGGCTGGGCTCAGCAAGGAAGAAAGCAGATAGATGAAAGGGAACTGGGAGGGTGGCAGGAGCCAGCTGGCACGGCAGCACAGTGTCCACACAGTGTGCTAGCAGCTCCTGGACTCCATGCTTTAAGCCCCGAAAGCCACACGTGCACCAGACTCAGAGATGGCTGTACAAAGTTTCAATCTTTCACTACCCGGCAAGCTCTGCATTGTGCTGGGCAAGTTTCTCATACTCTGAGCCTGAATCTACTCATCTCAGATGAGGGGAATGCTACTTTCCTTATACATTGTATCCTTTCAGAATAAAACTAGATAATGTAGGTGAACAAGCCAGTATAGTGTCTAGGAACCAGAAGCTGTTGCAGAAATCATACCTAGGTAGGTGTGACTGTTCCACCTGTTACCTCAGCACTCAGTAGACAACCAGGGTTACACAGTTAGGGACTGTCCTGGAGCTGAAGTTATGAGGTTTGTGAGCTGTCTGATGTGGATGCTAGGATCTGAGCTTCAGTCCTTACGACTGAGCAGTGCATACTCTCCAGCCCCTCAGTGTGATTCCTAAATATGCACGTGAATTAATAAAGTAAATATTAAAGATAGGCATGATTAGTTCATATATTATTGCAGTATTAGTTCCACATTAGATGTTATCAATTAGTTTATTAAATAAACAATTTCATGTCATAGTATGTCAGCCAAAACTTTCTGTAGACTTTCTTACTTTGGTAACAGCTCTATATATTCCATTAAATATAGTATAGGAAAATATTCACTTTGTAATCTACATAGAAAATCCAAATTGATATCAAGAAGTATTTTTTTTTTTTTTGGAATTTTTGAGACAGGGTCTTTCTTTAGTCCCAGCTGTCCTGGAACTCACTATGTAGACCAGGCTGGCCTTGAACTCACAGAGGTCCACCTGCCTCTGCTTCCTGAGTGCTGGGATTAAAGGCGTGTGCCACCACACCTGGTGCAAGAGGTATCTTAAACCACATACCTCTGATCCTTAAATAATGCTGTTATAACTCTCCTCATGATGTTTGCCTAAATTTAAGCAAACATAAGGATCAAAGCAAAGTAAAATAAAATAGAGGAAAACAAAATAGCTTCATATGTCACAATAGTTTTTCAAAAAAAGAAGGATGTAACCCAATTATATTTTCCAGATACCTTCATTATGTCTCCATCTTGAGAGGCTGGCGTCTGGGGCTAGGGAAGCCCTGGTATGCTACAAACAGGACTTAATGGGTGATGCTGAGGTGCTCAGAGAAGCAGGGTGCTGAGAGCAGGGTAGGATTTCTTGAGAGAAATGCACAGTAGCCTAGGCAGTGTGCCAAACAGAGACTCAGAATGCTGAAGACTAAGAAGGAGACTGCGAGATGCAGAACTGTAGCCTATACCCCTGTTCTATGTTGAAGCCCCAACCTCCAGTACAAAGGCATTTAGAGAGGACCTTTGAACCATGATTAGGTTTAGATGAGGTCATGGGGTAAGCCCCTCATGATGAGATTAGTTTCCTAATGCTAAAAGTCTGCTTCTCCGTCCCTGCACGTGAGGACACAGAGAGTGGGGAACCATTCATAAACCATAAACCAGCCATGGTGGCGCCTTCATCCAAGACTCCCAGATTCCAGGACCACCTGAAAGTAACGTCTTTTGTTTCATCCATGTATGCTAACAATTCTTTGTTAGGGGAGCTGAAGATCGAGAGGGAAGGACCAATGCCACTTAAGACATTAGGAGGTACCAGGTAGCCCAGTTACCTGATTATTCAGGTGCTGTTGGCTTTGCAGGTGTACAGAGTGCAAGGCAAAGGGATATAGAGTCATCCACCAAGATCCCAAAGGAAGTCCCAGGAGGCTCAACAATTTGTACAATGGTGAGATTCCCAAGAAGGAGCCCCTGAGCGGCTAATACATGAAGGTATGGGGATAAAGCCTAAACTGTAAGGAATTCTCTAGGATATTGTAGATGTCAGGAATGTGGACCACCTGCCAATGTATACTTCAGGCACTAAGTAAGCTAGCTTGAGAGAGAAGCCATTTGGGCTGCAAACCTCAAGACCATGGGGCAGAGCAGCCCAAACCTGTTAGAGATCACATCTTGCTCTACTTATCCTCCTGTCTCCATCTCCCAAGTGCTGGGGTTATAGGCCTGTGCCAGCAGAGCCTGCTCTACTATTATTATTACTATATTTTACATTTTTGAGACACCTAGTCCAGGCTGGCCTAGAGTTTGCTAGGGAGCTGAGGATGACCTTGGATTTCCGATCTTCCTGCCTCTATCTCAGGTCTTCTGGAATTACAGGCATGTGCTACCATGCCCAGGGTATGTGGTTCTGGGAACCGAACCTGGGGCTTCACGCCCACCCCGACTGAGCCATACAGCTATTTCATTATTATCTTTAAGTTAAATGCCATCAATTTGTAATTTGTAGATATGGTAAGCTTTTATTAATGATTAAGCTTATAAGAAATGGCATAACTTGGGGCTGGAAAGATGGCTCAGTGATTGAGCTGCTCTTGCAGAGGATCTGGGTTCAGTTCCCACCACCTACATTGCAGCTAACAATCATCTGTCACTCCAGTTCCAGGAAATCTGACCCCCTATTCTAAACTCCCTGGACATTACATGACATTCATACTGTGGTGGTTTGAATGAGAGTGTCCCCCTATAGGCTTTAAGTATTCAGACATTTTGTCTCCAGTTGGTGGCACTGTTCTTGGAGGTCTTAGAAGGTGTGGCCATGCTAGAGGAAGTACGTTATTGGGGGCAGGCTTAGTGAGTTTAACAAGCCTTGTGGTGTCCAGACTCTCTCTCTCCCTCTCTGCTTCCTGTGCTCATTGCAAGATGTGACCCTCAGCTTGTTGCTCCAGCCCCGGCCACCATGCTTCCCGCCACAACGGAGTCTGATTCCCTGGAACCGTCAATCGTAAGCTCAAATAAACTCTTCCTTTTATAAGTTCCCTTGCTCATGGTGGTTTTATCACAGCAACAGAAAAGTGACTAATACACGTACACTGACATACATGCAGGCAATACATTCACACACATGTATACCTGGTGAGGATGTAAAATAGTGCAGCCACCATGGAAAAGTTCAGCAGTTATTCAAAATGTTAAACGTGAACTTACCACATAGCCCTAGGTGTAGGCCCAAGAAAAACAACCTATTTTCCCAAAAAACTCATACCTGAAAGTTCATAGCAAAAAAAAAAAAAAAAATCCACCGATGATGAAAATATGGATAAAATGTGATATATCCTTACACTAGCCCATTATACTTTACTGACTAAAAGAAACAAGGCACTTTTCTCCAGTGGTGTAGCCATTGCTGTTGCCCAGCAAGTGACCCCCAAACCCATGCACATGGCAAACAACACCAAGTTCAGCAGGTCAAAAAACAAAACAAAAGAAGTGAAAATAGCAGGAAGACTTGATGAAGAAGAGCTTTGTCAGAGGTGGGAGGGGGATGAGAGAGAGTAACAGAAGGGGAGTGAAATGACGTATACACACACACACATATATGTATATATTATGTGTATGAAATTATCAAAGAATTAGAAAAATTAATTTTAAACTTTTTGAGGGGAAGGCTGCAAAGTGTGTGGGTCAGAGGACAACTTGTAGGAATCGGTTCTCTCCCTCCACTATGTGGATACTTCCCCCCAATTCCAGTGCTCGTCAAGTGCCTGTACCTGCTGAACCACCTTACCATTCCCTTCCCCAAAAAAATTTAGAAAGAAAAGTGACGTTCTACTATAAGCTGCCATATAGATGAAGCCGGAAAGCATGCTCGGTAAACAAGCCAGTCGCAGAACACCTCGGCTACACAATGTCACTCAGGTACTGCTTAGAAAAGGAAACTTATAAGGACACAGAAAGTAACTACCAAGGCTGGGAAGCCTGGGGACTTGGGAGAATTCCGCCGCTACACTTTGGTTGTTATATGTCTCTCAAAGACCATGTGTCCAGTCACGGGTTGGATGACTCTCCAGAACCCAACCTTGTACTAAAATAAACCTCTGTCTATACACAGCTTCCATTTTGTTACTGTGGCAGAAATGAGATTAATATACAGTGTTAATGGATACAGGGTTTCTTCTGGAGGGGTATAAGTGTTTTACAATCAGACAGCAGTGATGTTTGCATAATTCTGTGAATGTACTAAGAGCCATTTAGTTATTTACTTTAAATGCATAAATTTTATACATAATAGTTTTATCAAATGAAACTGGAAAAAAATCAGGGAGACAGATCTGGACATATGGATGTTCTAAGTAAGGTACTGAAAACCGAGGGAAATTATTTACTTCTAAGATCTCCAATATGCAAATAAAGATTCACTAATACATTCTCACTTAAAGTTGCCCTATTCTGTTTTTGGTTTTTTGAGACATGGTCTCCCTGTAGCCCCAGCCAGCCCAGAGCTTAGTCTTATATAGATCAGCCTTCGTCTCCTAGAGATCCGCGTGCCCCAGCCTCCTGGGTGCTGGGATTAAAGGCATGTGCCACTCCTGGCTTAAAGTTGCCCTCTTCTTACAGTTGACAAATTGAGTGCATATTTAAAAAAATCCTTAGCAAAGAGAAAGTTCTTAGAAAGCTCTGCTCTTGGCCCAGCTCCACGTGTGTGATCTCAGCACTTAGAAGGTGGAGGCTGGAGGATCAGGAGTACTAGGTCATCCTTGGCTACACAGGGAGTTCAAAGGCAGCCTGGGGGCCGGGCGTGGCGGCACAAGCAAGTTCCAGGACAGCTGGGGCTACAGGGAGACCCTGTGTCAAAAGACAAAAAAAAAAAAAAAAAAATTGCCAAAAAAAAAAAAAAAAAAAAAATCCAAAATAAAAAAAGACCACAAACACACACACACACACACACACACACAACACACATAAAAATCACATCTCACCTTTTTCTAACACTAGTAGTCAAACAAAACTGGAAAAAGCTTTTTTTTTTTTTTTGGTTCTTTTTGAGACAGGGTCTCTCTGTAGCTCTGGCTCTCCTGAAACTATGAGACAGCTTATTTTTATTTTATTTTCATATGTGTATGAATGTACTGTCTGCATGTAGATTTGTGCACCGTGTTCTGCAATGCCACGGAGGTCAGAAGAGGGAGTCGGATTCCCCTGGAAGTCTTAACCGCTAGGCCACCTCTCCAGCCCAAGACAGTTTATTTTTTAAATAAGGATACTATTTCTCTAGAAAGATTTACAATGACACATTTTTAGTAGGAAATTCATAAGTAAAAGAACTTCTGCAAGTGTTCTGTTTGGGTTTCTTTCTTACCTAACCTCCGCACAAAGCTTGGAGCTGGACCATCAGTAATAAGATTTCATATTTCTCCCCCCCCCCCCCAGCTTTCCTGGAACTTGCTATGTAGCCCAGGCTGGCCTTGAATTCACAGAGATCTGCCTGCCTTTGCCTCTTAAGTGCTGGGACTAAAGATATGTGCCAGCAGACCTGGCTAGTGATAAGATTTCTATTTTTTTTTTTAACAAATTTTTTTTTTTTAATTTTTGTATGTGTATGAATGTACTGTCTGCCTGTAGGTTTGTGCGCCCGTGTTGTGCAATGCCTCGGAGGTCAGAAGAGGGTGTTTGGATTCCCCTGGACTGGAGTCCCTCCTGGAATTGGGAGTTACAGATGGGTTCTTAGCCGCCATGTGGGTGCGGGATCGAACCCGGGTCCTCTGCAGAGCAGTCGGGTGTTCTTAACCGCTAAGAGCATCTCTCCAAGCGCCCCACCCACCCCCACCTCCCCCCCCCCCACCCCACCCCCACCCCCCCCACCCCCACCCACACCACCTCCCCCACTCCCCACCCCACCCCCACCCCCCCCCACCCCCCACCCCCCCCCCCCCCCCCACCTCCCCCACCTCCCACCCCACCTCTCCCCCCCACCCCACCCCGTATAAGATTTTCTACAAACAAGTTTATCACATAAAAAGAAGCTACAGGGCTGGGCGTGGTGGGGCACGCGCTTTATCTCAGCACTCCGGAGGCAGAGGCAGGTGGATCTCTGTGAGTTTCAAGCCAGCCTGGTCATAGAGGGAGCTTCAGGCCAGCTAGGACTAAAGGGAGAACCCTGTTCAAAAAAAAAAAAAAAAAAAAAAAAAAAGACAAATGTCAAAGGAATTGAAACTATTACTCCCCTGTACAATATCTGAGACAAGATGGCTGCCACACTGCCAGAGGCTCGCATTCTCCTGGGCCCAGAATCCAGGCATCTTACATTCAGAATCACCTCATGTCTTCATGCCCAGCTTTTCCTCCAGGCAGGGCCTAGCCTCCTTAGGTCAAAGGGGGAAGACGCTTGACAGTGGGCACGAAGTGGACAATGGTGAAGGCTGGAAGCCCCCACAGGAGCCTGGGGTGAGCCCCTACTCCTCAAAACAGTTGATCCATTCTTGGGTGCTCCTCCTGCCAGGCCTGATGCCGTCTGCCTATCCCCGAAGCAGACTACTTTCCATCTTCAACCAACAATGAGCTGCTGTGATTCTGTGTATAGGCAGCTGACTTTCTCTATACTAAAGGTAGGAGCCAGCAAATCCATACATTGATTCAGCCAGGATGACATTTGCTCTAGAATACATACAGACTCAGGCCAAAAGCCAGGCAGCCACACCTAGCCGACCTATCATTTAAGTTCATCACTGGACAAAATGTCCATAGCATGGTCAACTCCAGGGAGGAAGCAAGCAACACAGTATCCACTGTCCAAACATGACCCAAAACAACCACCAGGCAAAGGAAACATCACAGGGCTGTTGCCTGTGTGTCTGTTCTGCTTAATAGGATGGTGTTGGTTACTGGGAACCCTGTGCATACTACACCTCCTCCCTTCCCTGTTTTCTCAACAGAGGGGACCCTCTTGCTGATACTGGAAGAGGTGAGCATCGAGGTAAGTCAACATTGGATCTCAAGTGCCACCTCAGCCAGTGACTATTAACACACAGCACTCTGGACTTGGGTTTGCTTTCGTGTTACTTTAGACAGGGTCTGTCTTACTACTGTAGCCATGGCTGAGCTCAAACATGTGATCCTCCTGTCACAGTCTCTCGAGCGCTGGGATTACAGATGTGTGCCACTGCACCTAGTTGGACTTACTCTGAATTCCAGGCAACATAGGGGAGGAGTCCAGATGTGAGCTCAGCCCCTAAGGGGCAAGAGGATGAGGGAATCAGACTATGTGGCTGGAAAAGGACCACAGAGTTGAGCAGAACAGCCTGAGTACCTCCAGATGCTCCCAAGACAGGAGCACAGCTTCCGCATGGACAAGAGATGCCAGGGTTGTCTTTCTTAGAACTGTGTTCTTCATCAACCCACATAGCCCTGAGACCCTGAAGGTCAAGGTGAGCTTTTCCATTGGTTTAGGTGCTAGTTCAGAAAATATCTCAAGACAAAATGTTCTGTAGGATGAAAAACACTTTGACATATTTTTCACACAAGCAATATATTGACCCACTTTAAAGAAAAAAAAGAAACTCTGCCAGATGTGGTGGCCCATGTCATTAGTCCCAGTACCCAGGAGGCAGATGCAGGTGGGTTTCTCTGAGCTCAAGGATAGCCTGTTCTACAAAGTGAGTTCCAGGACAGCCAGGGTCACACATAGAAAGAACCTGTCTCAAAAATTCAGGGAAAAAAAGAAGATGAAGAAGGAGGAGGAAGAGGAAGGAAGAGAAAGGAAAAGAAAGGAAGAGGGAGAAGAGGAGGAAGAACATTTTGATTCTCTGTCAGCTGTATTACCACTGCATTACTTTTCATAGTGACTTAATTTCTAGTGTTTGCATGTGTGCACGCACACACCGTGGCACGCATGGAAATCAGGACAGCTTGCAAGAATCAGTTTTCTCCTTCCACAATGTGGATTTTAGGGATCTAATTCAGATTGTTAGACTTGTGGTAAATGCCTTTACCCATTATACCATCTTGCCAGCCTGGTAACTTTTTTTTTTGGTCTTTTCAAGACAGGGTCTCCCTATAGTCCCAGCTGTCCTGGAACTCACTCTGTGGACCAGGCTGGCCTTGAACTCAGTAACTGTTTTTTAAAAGAGTATTATGGGCTAGAGATGGCTCAGTGGTTAAGAGCATGTACTGCTGTCCTCAAGAGGACCTAAGTTTAATTCCCAACAACATCAGGTAGCTCACAAACACCCATAACTGTGATTCTGATAACTTCTGGATTCTGGTGGTATCTGCACACGCTCTCTCTCTCTCTCTCTCTCTCTTAAGAATAAAAATAAATTTAAAAAAGATCATTGGAACAAGCACAATTTAAAAATTCTTATCCATTTCTAAAGATAGAAACTAGAATACAGTGGTAGAGTGCTTACTGAACATGCACAAAGCTCTAGGTTTGACCCCCAACCAGAACCTCCCCAACTACCACCCCCAAAAGGGGGAGGGCAAGAGATAACTCAATGGCAGAATGCCTTCCTGGCACGCATGAGGTCCTGGGCTGGGTCCCCAGCAAAGACAGAGAGGGGAAAAAGAACTATCAACAGGGCTTGACACACAGTGGGTTTCAATAAGCTCTTCTTGAGTGGGTGGGCTCGCTTGGGGAATGGGGCTGTGCAGAGTCTAAAGCATACAACAGGGACCAGGGGGCATGCCGGAACTAGGGGCCAGACTGTGACTTGAGGCAGTTGGGTTTAAGAGAGAACCACATCTATCCGTGAGAATATGACAAAGCACCTATGATGGGCTTACTGGCCAACATTACCATCAGGAAATGAGCTGATTTATGTGAACTGTCAAGTCCCGCCTATCCTCATAGATACTGCTCTGCCAAAACTGCACCCCATACCTAGAGTGGTATGGTCACTTTTTACTACCTGGGAGGTAGTAGTGAGGGTCAGAGGGATGTGTGGCCCAATGGAAAGGGTCAGGATTTGAAGTGAGTCAATTCTGAACCCCATCAGATTGAGTCTGTGTCCTTAGGCACATTCTTAAATTCCACTTTATAATCTCATTAGTAGAATGAAGCAAATTGCTATCTTACTGTGCTGTTTACTGTTGCAAGTGAGAATATGCAGATGCCCTTGACATGTTCTTGGTGTTCAACAGAGCTAGCTAGCTCCCCGACAGAGGCATATAAGTGGTACCTATGATCCACAGTTACGGAGAAAAGAGAAAGGGTGTGCAAAACGGCTCTTAACCTGCCCTTGATGCTCAGTATCCAGCACAGCAGTCTTCTGGGAAGAGTAGACAGAAGCACTTTGTTGCGAAGTAGGTTTATTTCTTGGCTGAGTGAAGGGGAAGAGGCTGGACATGCTCCTGCAAAGCTCTGGTCAGGAGTTCGAGGTCATCCCATTGGCTGGGCTATATTAGAAAATCTTTCTGCACACCTCAGCAGAAGATAAGTCAGAGACTGAGAAAAGTAATTTGGTTTCTTGCTGCATCTGACTGTCTATACCAAAATACCATAAACCTGGTGGCTTGAAGCAAGTGACATTTCTCATAGCTCTGGAAGCTGCAAAGTCTAAAATCTAGTAGTGTATCGGCAAGACCTTTGTCCTAGTTTTATTTCTGTTGCTGTGATAAAATACCCTGGCAAAAAGCAAATTAGGGGACAAAGGGTTTATTTTGGCTCATGACTGCAGGTTACAGAGCATTATTACTTCAGGGACATCCAGGCAGGAACTTGGAGCAGTTTGTCATATCCCAGTCAAGGGCAAGAGAAATGAATACATGGCTGCTTAGTACTCATCCAGCTGTTTTTATTCGTACAGACTGCAGGACCCCAAAGCAGGGAACATGCCACCCACTTTCACCCTGATTCTTTCCGAATTAAGGCAATCAAGACAGTCCTCCATAGACTTACCCGGCCTTATCTAGATAACCCCTCACTGCCATTTAGCCCACAGTTGTCCTGGTTAGTTTCAGTCAACTTGACACAGGTGGGAAGAGGGAACCTCAGTTGAGAATTTCTATCAGATTGGCCTATGGGCCTGCCTGTGGGGCATTTTCTTAATTATTGGTTGATATAGGAGGGCTCAGCTCATTGTAGACAGTGTTCTCCTTGGGCCAATGGGCCTGGGTTGTAGAAAAGAATTAGCTGAGCAAGCCAGGGGAAGCAAGCCAGTGAGCAGTGTTCCCATGGTCTCTACTTCAGCTCCTGCCCTGCTTCCCTCCATCCTCATGATGGACTATCTAAGTTCCCGACTGCTTCCCTCCATCCTCATGACGGACTATCTAAGTTCCGGACCTGCTTCCCTCCATCCTCATGATGGACTATCCAAGTTCCCGCCTGCTTCCCTCCATCCTCATGATGGACTATCTAAGTTCCCGCCCTGCTTCCCTCCATCCTCATGATGGACTATCTAAGTTCCCGCCCTGCTTCCCTCCATCCTGATGATGGACTATCTAAGTTCCACCATGCTTCCCTCCATCCTCATGATGGAATATCTAAGTTCCACCATGCTTCCCTCCATCCTCATGATGGACTATCTAAGTTAGACCATGCTTCCCTCCATCCTCATGATGGGCTATCTAAGTTCCCGCCTGCTTTCCTCCATCCTCATGATGGACTATCTAAGTTCCCACCTGCTACCCTCCATCCTCATGATGGACTATCTAAGTTCCACCATGCTTCCCTCCATCCTCATGATGGACTATCTAAGTTCCACCATGCTTCCCTCCATCCTCATGATGGACTATCTAAGTTCCACCATGCTTCCCTCCATCCTCATGATGGACTATCTAAGTTCCACCATGCTTCCCTCCATCCTCATGATGGACTATCTAAGTTCCACCATGCTTCCCTCCATCCTCATGATGGACTATCTAAGTTCCACCATGCTTCCCTCCATCCTCATGATGGACTATCTAAGTTCCACCATGCTTCCCTCCATCCTCATGATGGACTATCTAAGTTCCACCATGCTTCCCTCCATCCTCATGATGGACTATCTAAGTTCCACCATGCTTCCCTCCATCCTCATGATGGACTATCTAAGTTCCACCATGCTTCCCTCCATCCTCATGATGGACTATCTAAGTTCCACCATGCTTCCCTCCATCCTCATGATGGACTATCTAAGTTCCACCATGCTTCCCTCCATCCTCATGATGGACTATCTAAGTTCCACCATGCTTCCCTCCATCCTCATGATGGACTATCTAAGTTCCACCATGCTTCCCTCCATCCTCATGATGGACTATCTAAGTTCCACCATGCTTCCCTCCATCCTCATGATGGACTATCTAAGTTCCACCATGCTTCCCTCCATCCTCATGATGGACTATCTAAGTTCCACCATGCTTCCCTCCATCCTCATGATGGACTATCTAAGTTCCACCATGCTTCCCTCCATCCTCATGATGGACTATCTAAGTTCCACCATGCTTCCCTCCATCCTCATGATGGACTATCTAAGTTCCACCATGCTTCCCTCCATCCTCATGATGGACTATCTAAGTTCCACCATGCTTCCCTCCATCCTCATGATGGACTATCTAAGTTCCACCATGCTTCCCTCCATCCTCATGATGGACTATCTAAGTTCCACCATGCTTCCCTCCATCCTCATGATGGACTATCTAAGTTCCACCATGCTTCCCTCCATCCTCATGATGGACTATCTAAGTTCCACCATGCTTCCCTCCATCCTCATGATGGACTATCTAAGTTCCACCATGCTTCCCTCCATCCTCATGATGGACTATCTAAGTTCCACCATGCTTCCCTCCATCCTCATGATGGACTATCTAAGTTCCACCATGCTTCCCTCCATCCTCATGATGGACTATCTAAGTTCCACCATGCTTCCCTCCATCCTCATGATGGACTATCTAAGTTCCACCATGCTTCCCTCCATCCTCATGATGGACTATCTAAGTTCCACCATGCTTCCCTCCATCCTCATGATGGACTATCTAAGTTCCACCATGCTTCCCTCCATCCTCATGATGGACTATCTAAGTTCCACCATGCTTCCCTCCATCCTCATGATGGACTATCTAAGTTCCACCATGCTTCCCTCCATCCTCATGATGGACTATCTAAGTTCCACCATGCTTCCCTCCATCCTCATGATGGACTATCTAAGTTCCACCATGCTTCCCTCCATCCTCATGATGGACTATCTAAGTTCCACCATGCTTCCCTCCATCCTCATGATGGACTATCTAAGTTCCACCATGCTTCCCTCCATCCTCATGATGGACTATCTAAGTTCCACCATGCTTCCCTCCATCCTCATGATGGACTATCTAAGTTCCACCATGCTTCCCTCCATCCTCATGATGGACTATCTAAGTTCCACCATGCTTCCCTCCATCCTCATGATGGACTATCTAAGTTCCACCATGCTTCCCTCCATCCTCATGATGGACTATCTAAGTTCCACCATGCTTCCCTCCATCCTCATGATGGACTATCTAAGTTCCACCATGCTTCCCTCCATCCTCATGATGGACTATCTAAGTTCCCGCCTGCTTCCCTCCATCCTCATGATGGACTATCTAAGTTCCACCATGCTTCCCTCCATCCTCATGATGGACTATCTAAGTTCCCGCCTGCTTCCCTCCATCCTCATGATGGACTATCTAAGTTCCACCATGCTTCCCTCCATCCCCATGATGGACTATCTAAGTTCCCACCATGCTTCTCTCCATCCTCATGATGGACTATCTAAGTTCCACCATGCTCCCCTCCATCCTCATGATGGACTATCTAAGTTCCACCATGCTTTCCTCCATCCTCATGATGAACTATCTAAGTTCCACCATGCTTCCCTCCATCCTCATGATGGACTATCTAAGTTCCACCATGCTTCCCTCCATCCTCATGATGGACTATCTAAGTTCCACCCTGCTTCCCTCCTCCATCCCCATGATGAACTATCTAAGTTCCCACCCTGCTTCCCTCCATCCTCATGATGAACTATCATCAGGTGTAAAGTGAAGCAAAGCCTTTTCTCTCAAAGAAGTTAGTGCTGATAAGAAATTAGTCCACTTTTAATTTTTTCTCAGGCAAATTCTTAGTCCCCCAAGCAAATGGCAGCCAGACTCTTGGCCCAAATATCCCAGTTGCTATTTAAGTCCTCATTTCCTTCTCCCTTTGGAATGCCCTGAGCCAGGTCTCGAATGGCCCATTAAGCTCTGCTTACAGCACTCAACCACTTTTGTAGTCTAAACTTCCAAAATCTTCCACATTCCTCCAAAAAACCAACATGGTAAAGGTTCTTATCAGCACCATCTCACTCTTCCATACCTTCTCTATTAGTTACTTCTCTGTTGCTGTGATAAAACACCATGATCACAGCAACCTGTAGAAGTAAGTTATTGGGTGTGTTGTTTCAGAGGGAGAAGAGTCCCTCACAGCAGGGAGGCCCGGAAGGCAGAGGTGGTGTGAGTAGTAATCTGATCACTCACATTTTCAAGCAGAAAGAGCAAACAGGAAGTGGTACATGAGGACAGGAGCATGAACTCTCAGAACCTGCCCCTGTGACATGCTTCTTCCAGCAAGGTGACACATCCTAGGAATTCCATTCCCTCCCCAAACAGCACCACCAACTGACTAGGTGTTCAAATACTTGAACCTATTCAAGGGGGATACCTATTCAAACCACCACAATTGTAACTAACCATTACAACCATCTTTATAGATTTGCTGTCTTTGGGAGTGTAAGGGGCTGGAGAATGGTCAGACAGGATATCATGTAGCCCAGGCTACTCTCATGTAGCCCAGGCTACTCTCAAACTTCTTACATAGCTAAGTATGACATAGCACCTGGCTACTCAGCTGTCTTTTTGCTGAATTGTTACAGAATGAGTAGACAGGGTTCTTATGAAATGGCTTTCCTGAGAATACCAATCCATCTTCAGGACCTCATCACTTCCTCAAAACCCCTTTCTCCTTTAAAGACAGGAGTTCAGCATATAGATTATAAAGGACATAGACATGCAGTTCATTGCACTTAACAAAGCAAAGGCAATAAGGTATTGCGCTCCAGGAACTTCAGCATGCTAGTAACCCTTTGGTTCACTTTCCGGGACATTTCTCTTAATCATCGTTACAGATTCACTGGGTTGAAGAGAAAACCACACTTAGAACATTATCTTTCACTCCTTTAGTCACAGTAGCTTACTCCAAACTTAATAGTGGGCTGTGGAAAAGCCAGGAAAGAAAATCAGCATACATTCTAATTAGTACCACATTATTATAAGTGAGCAGGCAGACAGGGGTCGGAAGAGCTTTGAAGAGCAAAATACAGTTACTATGTATTGGGTGGCAGGGCCAAGGAGACTTTTCCTTTTTGAATTATTTCTAAAATTATTATGACCTTATTACTGCAGTACATAAAAGAAAAACTGAGATGGGAAAACACATCAGTCAAGCCAGTCCAATCTTACCCACGCATCTTAGTCTTAGGAGAATTTGGCTGGAGGTCCTTTTGAAATCACACACAACAGCCTGCCTGGCTTCCCACCCATTCAAAGGTAAGCCAGATGTAGCTACAGGCCATAGGGTACAGTACTTTGCAGAATAAAAGGCTAAAGAGTAAATTTATTTTAGCCAAAACTTCAATTCAGATTCAAATCTTCTACGGCACCTAGTATCTTACACCAGATCTATACAAGAAATTCATACCAGCAGATGCCTAAAACTTTTTTCCTAATATCTCTGAAGGTTGTGTTTTTTTGTTGTTGTTGGGTTTTGTTACTGTTAGTTTTTACAATTTTTTAAGAAAATATTTTATTTATTTTTTATGTGTCTGCATATATGTAAGCACATTGTGTCATGCGTGGAGAGGTCAGAAGAAGGCACCTGGTCACCTGGAACTGGAGTTAAAGATGGTTGTTAGCCACCAAGTGTATGTTAAGAACCCAACCCAGGTCCTCTGCAATAACAGCCAGTGTTCTTCACTGATGAACCATCTATCCAGCTGCTAGTTTTTGTAGCATTGCAGCACACAGATGGACACACATACACTCTGCTGAGGAACTATCTTCAGTCTGAGAACAGGCTAAGAGCAGATACAACCTGACTTTCACATTTGAGTTCAGATGTAACTGACCACATTTACTCTACTGGAAAGTCAGCTATACACACTTTAAAATTCATCTCTCAGAGCTAGAGAACTAGCTCAGTGGGTAAAAGGACTTGCCTTAAAATAAAGACTTAGGGACCTGTGTCCCAGCCCTAGAACCCACATGGAAGAAGAGAACCAACTCCTGAAAGATACACTTGTCCTCTGACCTCCACATGCAGGCCAGGCTGCACACACCTGCAGTCACAGGATAATGATCAAATTAATTTATAATAAAAATTACTCATGTATTTAGTGTTTCCTTCTCCCTGCCATGACCCAAGAGCAGTATCAGACCTACACATGCTGTTAACACAGGAAGACCTCAAGTTTATGGAGTACTCAACAATATTTGATTCAGCCATGTTCTACACCAGACATTGCAAAGAGAGCAAGGTCAGCAGCCCCTTCTAATCATCAAATGCAGACTAGTAAGTAGCTCCCCAGTCAATTTCTCTCTGCTTCCCTGCAAAAACCCTCCCCTCTCCATCCTCCTCAAACACCTTGCTCACGTCCATTTCCCCCCTCCTGCTAAAGTACTGCAGGTGCTCACAACCCTGTCCCCCCACAAGACTGTGAGTTCCCTGAGGGAGAACAGGGTCATCTTCACCTATGTTCCATTCCTCACTCAAGCACTGCCTGGCTCATAGGACATGTTTACCTTGCCCCGTTCTTCACTGATCACCTCAGTGTAGTCATTGGTATCTGGGTTCACATGCATGAGTGCTCTGCTATGTATGACAAATTCTGGGACCACCCATAACTAAACAGTGAACAAACATTGACCCTCACTTGAATTTATTTTTAAGGTCATAGTCCCATTATCTGCTGTGTGGTGGTTGTAGGTAGATCACTAGGCAAACAAGTAGTCTTAATTCAGAAATTAGTTTTGTCAAGAATTCTAGAGGATGATGCCAACTTAGACATACAGATTTCCCTCCTAATTATCTGGTCAACTCTAGCAGCCCTATCAGTTTTGCCTTTCTTTGGCTCCTCTGAGTGTACTGGCATGATCTGGGCACAGAGTGAGGTTGGCAATGGGTGGAGGCAACACAGAAATGAGTCTGGCACTAAGGTCCCATGAGGTTTCTTGAGAATTGAAGACGTGGGAGAGTGAGTCGTTATTCCAAATTAGATCTCACTGCTCTGTGGCCCCATGTCCTATCAGAGGCTACTTAGCCCCTCAAAAATAGGAATGTCTCTCAGCTTTTCTTACAGTCCTTAAGAATGTGATGGAGCAGCAAAAAATAAAAAAAATAAAAAATCAGAAGGGTGGAGAGACCTGGAGTCAATTAAAGTAGTTGAGGTTGAGGTTCTGGTCTGTACCACAGCAGTAGCAGCGAGAGACCCACTAACACGGTGGCCAGAGGCTCTGCTAACATCAGGATTATCCAAGAACACAGCATTTGCCCTGGGTCTGGTCTTTTACAGCACATTAGGGATAGGAAAAGTGAACTACAAGCCTCCACAGGTCTGTCTCTGCCTGCAACTGCCATAGGCAGGGCCAGGAAACACTGAGGGAATGGGACTTACTCTACCTGTCTGGCCCATTTCCTCTGGCTCCCGAGAAACCCCTCCTTGGATTTAAGGGCACAGAGGGATTTCCCAACTCTTGCTGCTCATTAAGCCTGTTTGATTTTAAAGCAGAAGATTAAATACCTGGCCCACAGCCAAGATTCCAGGTCTCAGGCAAACCACCTCTTTGTGGATGGGGGACCCTGTTAAGTCCTATTAATTAACATCTAAAACCAACTCAGAGGGGCTGGAAGAGGTGGGAGTTGGTGTAAGAGAGGGCCTGACCCTACTCTAGCTCTATTATCTATAATAGACTAGGATCTGAGCCATTTATTTCACTTCTCTACATCTTCATTTCTCCTTTTTCCCTACCAGGAACAGACTACCTACCAAACTTCCATCCTTTATGTGCGGGCGATGAAGAACAAAGGACTAGTGTAGAGGTCTTTAGAGAAAACTTGGCCTTGCAGAACCGTCAGGATACCCATCGCCACATGTGGCTGTTAAACTAAAATTTCTAAATTCATTTCTCAGGCTGGGGATACAGACCAGGGGTAATGTTTCTGGGGACCTGGGGAACCACCTCTGTCTTTGGATGAGGTGGCCTCCAACTAGGTATCACCTCCCCTAAAGCTCCTTCTCAAAGAGTGAAGCCGAGGCTGAGAGAAGAGTAAGCAGCTGCCTTCTCCCACAGTTCCCCAACCCTTGGCCTTTGCAATGGTCACATGCTTGTCTAAAATGCAAGAGGCCCTGGGCTTGAGTCTCAGCACTGCAGAAAACAAAACAAAATACATAAAATATCATTAACTGATCTCGTGTGTTACATTTTATTTGGGTCTAATGGCTGCCATATTTGTCACTTCAGAGAGAGAACAGTACCATCATCTGGAAAGGTGTACTGGACAATGCTTCCCTTGGAGTTCTTTTTGCTCAAAAACTTGAATGAAAGCTGGGCATGGGGGACCTGGAGCCCCACACTCTCGGAGGTGGAGGCAAGAAGATTGCAGTTTGAAGGCTACACAGTGAGATGCCATTGGAAAACAAAATGTCAAATGTCACAAGCCCATCAACAGGCAGGAGGCAACATCCCACAACGTCTACAGAGAGAAGCCCTCCACAGTGCCATGCACACACAACCAGGCCCTCTTCCAAACTCTGAAAAGTGGCAATGTTTCCCTCCACCATAGTGTTGGCAAGTTAGGGACTTTTCGCCCTCAGCACCCACCAGCCTCTCATACTGAGATCACCCTTTCAGACCTTTATTATTCACACAGTCCTACTTTAAAGAACATGCATTGTCAAACATTCTCTCCATAGGAGTGCTAGGTCTGCACACAGCCAGGGCCCAGGACAACCTGACTACTTTCCGCCTGCTAGCCTGACAGGCCATTCTGTACAGCCCCTCCACCTCGCAAATGGCCAAATGGAACAATACAAAAGGACACAATCCTCTCAGGGCCAAGTGTTAAAAGCATTCCTAAAGAAAATGGTCCCAAACAGAAGCTCCGCCCCTTCAATCTGTTCTTCATCTGCTCAAGGATTTATTGGCTCTTGCAGTAAATTAATCAATTGCGGAAAGAGAGTTAAAATTGTGGTTCCAACATAAATACTTGTTGGTAACAATCCCTCAGTATGACACTTCAGAATTCAAGTGGCTGGGTGGCCTTCTAAATGGCTCATTAAATGGCAACTTCATAGCATTAAGAAGAAAAGGCTCTGGGGGTTTCTGTACAAATGTATAAATCAATCTTTTCAAAGACAAACAATAGAACTATAGAATGTCTGTGATTGGGGGAAGCAGGGGGCAGAGTCACACAAACCAAGGAAGAAGAAACTGAGACGCATGCGGAGGTCCGTCTAAAGCTTTTCCTGGCTTGGAGCATCAAGGTCTCAATTCTCAACATTTCCGCTCTGTATGATATTTGTTTATCCATCAGCAAATGGACTGCTCTCCTGACTATTGACACCTGGGCTCTGTGGTAGATCACACCACAATGACTTCCTGTTTCTTGTGGAGATTTTCATAAAGATTTTCAAGGAGGAGTCAAGTTCATTGGCTTCTCTCAGCAAATGATTTAGTGTTAAGAAAAGCACAATCATCAAGAGTTGTGGCTGGCTACCTGCTGTGTAAGGAAGGCACTGTAGTGATGGGCCGAGCAAGATGCCTTTGGCCTGCCCTCCTCCCCAAATTAATTTAACATGACTTGTAGAGTAAAACACATCAAATCAACAGCTAAGCCCACAAAGAACTCACTACCTCACACGTGCTGGTATCCTGACCAGCCAAACCCTAGACTCCTGGTTAGAGAATCTTCCACGGGCTTCATGTACTCCATCCAAGTTCTGCTGCTGTCAGTGGACCGAAACAGCCGCACCCTTGGAGCCCAGGCTTGGAGGTGGGCTTGCTTCTCTCCGATGTGCCCCCAAACACCCAGCGTATGTCTGGTTAACCATGCTGAACAGCCCCTCCTGCCTCTCGCAGCTCCTTCTGGCAGCTCTCATTGCCTGTCAGCTGAGCACCTGTCCAAAGCTGTGCCTGGCCCCTGGTGGCCCAATCTATTTTATTTTTCTTTTAGAAAAAAAGTTTTAAGAACGACAAAACAAAAAGTAAGACTGATGACTGAACCATAGAGAAAGGGTCTGAGGCAGAGCGACCCTCTGTATTTGTGCCCTGGCACTCTCCACTTTGTCTTGCTAACTGGCAGGTTTTTTGTAAAGCTCTACTAAATTTTGTCAGATTCCTACTGAAAAATCAGCTCCATTGTTCGAAAAGAACAATGTGTAATTGATAGCAAGGATGGAGAAGGAAGCAGATCTCAGGAACAGGATTTTCCAGCTGCTAAAATGGTTCCTACTGGAAACACTGCCATCCTTCACCTGCTAGTTGTTTCTCCAGCAAAAGCAAGAAGAGTCAAAATGGGAGTCAGCTGAGAGGCCATTCACAGGCCCTGTGGTAGCCTTGCTGACATCCCAAGTCCCTCTTCTAGAGAGCGATTCCGGGCCAGCAATGCTCCGTGCATTTCTGAGGGTTCAGTCACTTTCCTAACAATCCATACTCTGTCACTGCCTCTCCTTGCACACCACAGTGTGTGTTTAATCGGCCTTTGGCTATTTAGACTCTGCCAAGTTCATGTTCAGAACTCTTGCAGATTTTTGGAGCTCATGAGTATAGTCATTATATAGAAGCGCCCATTAAGAACGAGCCCTTCCCACACCAGTACATTCTGGATTGTGACAGAGATAGGAGATATGCTTCCAAGTACTGAGAAGCTACAGCCAGCGTAAAGTAAGCCTGTGGCAGGGTCTGCTCAGTGCGGAAGTGACTCTGAGGCCTCCTGTGGAAGTCACTTGCTTCCACTCTCAAGAACCTAGCACTTGGGAGGCAGAGGCAGGTGGATCTTTGTGAGTTCAAGGCCAGCCTGGTCTACAGAGTGAGTTCCAGGACAACTAGGGCTACAGGGAGACCCTGTCTCGAAAAGACAAAAAAAATAAATAAATAAAAATAAAATAATAAAATAAAGAATGGAAGTCTACTGCGGGCGGGGTTGGAGGGCCAGAGGGAGGTCTGGGGATGTGGCAGAGGTCCCTACTTTCTCAGCATCCTTCACAGAAGCAGTTGGCCTCCGGGCATTTACTGGGCTGTTGCCAACCCACAGCTCCCAGAAGGGTGGAAGGGCAAAGGGAGGAATTTTTGCTGGCAGATCTGGCGGAGGGGGAGAAAGGAAAGGAATAGGGCAGCCCTGCACCAGAGGAAGGAGGAACGGGCAGGGGAGGAAGGAGGAGCGGCAGGGGAGGAAGGAGGAGCGGCAGGGGAGGAAGGGGCCACCCCTGCAGATAAATAATGGCAAATATTCGAGTCTACCAAAGTCCGGCTGGTGTAGAAAGCAAACGTGTTAATTGCTTAGGATATGCTTCTCCAACCATGCAGATAATGCTTCATCTCCACCTGATTCTGCTGTCCTTGACACTGTTTTCTGGATGCAGCATTTACCTACTATACGAACAACTCAACTGTATCACTGAGCTTTTCTTTCTTCTCATGGATGTATTTTGGAGATTATCCCTTCATTCCTTGGAAACTGTGACAGTATTCTGAAATGCAGACTTGCATATTTTATTCATTCATTCACTGATAAATGTTTCATTTTCATGTTGCTCCCTTTTAAGCCCTTCTGGGGGTGGGGGAACACATTCAAATGCAAGCATTGCACCAGCTTGCATCTAGAGAGGTGATCCTCAGATCAAAGGCTATGTGCAATTATAATACACATTAACAAAACACTCTGGCAAGTTTTATTCTCACCATGGTATGCAAATACCCACTCCCCCAACTCTAACTAGACTTGATTCAGCCTTCTAAATTGTCACCTTCACCTAACCTTAACAGTAACAATGCCAGTCAGGAGTGGTAGAGAGATGTAGTAGAAAACATACTATGACGAACAATGCCATGGTTGCCGGAGGGGTCTGGCCTTTTAATGTTTTCTTAGCCATTGGCATGCTCTCCTCCTGTGACCTGCCATTTCCTGAACAGTCAGCCCTCCATAGTCAAGTTCTATGTCCATGGATTCTAGAAACCATGGATCAGAGATATTTGGAGAACCCTGAGCTCAGGAGCTTTCTGCAGGTGATGGTCGCTGGGGGAGTGGAAGTCATTGTTTTCTTTCAGGGTGTGGTTGGTGGTAGGTTTGCTCAGGCCCTGGCGGATAGCTACAGACCCATGAGCATGCTGGCTTCACTAACTGGACTCAAGTTGGAGGAGGAGGAAGAGGAAGCGGATGAGGAAGAGGAGGGGGAGGAGGACAGGGGGATGAGGAGGAGGAGGAATGGGAGGGGGAAGACAGGGGGATGAGGGGGAGGAGGGACAGGAGGGGGTTGAGGGGGAGGAGGGGGAGGAGGGGAGGAGGACAGGGGGAGGAGGACAGGGGGAGGAGGACAGGGGGATGAGGAAGAGGAGGAGGAGGAAGAGGAAGAGAAGGAAGAGGAGGAGGAGGACGGGGGATGAGGAGGAAGAGGAAGAGAAGGAAGAGGAAGAGGAGGGGGAGGAGGGGGAGGAGGATGGGGAGGAGGACAGGGGGGGAGGAGGAGGAGGAGGAGGAAGTGGTGAGGTGGCTCGGCTGGTTAGGGTGCCTGCTATGGGGTCTGAAGGCCTGATTTTGATTCTTGTGACCCACATGACGGAGGGAGACAATAGACCCCCAAAGTGAAGGCTGTCCTCTGACCTCCACACATACGCTGAGGCATGTGAGTGCATAAACACACACACATAAACACACACAATGTTATAAAAAGAAATATTAACAATTTTTTTTAAATTTTTATTTTCTTCATTTTTATTTCATGTGTATGAGTGATATGTCTGCAGGTATTTAAGTGCACCCATGTCATGCAATGCCTGGGGAGGACAGAAGAGGGTGTTAGATCCCCTGGAAATGGAGTTACAGAGAGTTATTAGCTGTCATGTGGGTACTGGGATCTGAACTCGGCTCTTCTGTAAGAACATCCAGTGCTCTTAACCACTGACCCATCTCTCCAGCCCCATAGACAATTTTTTTAAAAGAGGACATGGAGGTGTGAGGGAGACAGGTTGGAGTAGTCTGGGGGAAGGCTGGGAGGGGGAGTTGGGGCGAATATGATCAAGACGCATTGTGTACACATATGAAACTGGCAAAGAATGTTAAAAATTTCTTTTGAAGAAGCAAACAAAAAGTACTACTTTATATACACCTACGTAAATGTGTAGTACCTACTTTATATAGGACCACCTAAATTTGAATAAAAAAAAATTGGGGGGAAAACACATCTTTGCTGTTCTTATACTTCTGAGCAACAGAACAAACCATGCAGTACTTACAGTGCATTAGTCTGAGTGACCTGAGCTGACTCAGAGTCTGTGGGAGGATGCGTGTGCATCATTCATAGGCAGTGGTAGTCCATTTTATACCGACGACTGGAGCATCCACGTATGCTCTTGCCAGTTCCCTGAGTACTGACGAACTCTACCCATTTTTTTATGGGTTTGTTTGTTGCGTTCATTCATGCGTTTTTATATACGCTAGTAGTCCACTGTTCTGTTTTATAGCTCTCTCATTCTATCATCTTAAAACTTTGCTCATGGTATTTTCCTAGAAATAATGAAGGCAGTTTCCCATGTACTGTTATATAATGGTTTCTAAACAATTCTTGTCAGTGGTGGAATCCTTTCTTGGATGCAGTGGAACCCCATAAGCAAAAGAGAACAACAGTATAGCTCTGGCTGGGTCTGGATAGCCCCCCCCCCAGGTTCCCTCACCTCCCCATCTTGATTCTGAGAGATTTTGCCAGTTTTCAAAAGCAGAGTTTAAAACCACACATTCAATCCAACCCCCTAATGTAACAAATGAAGAGACCTAGAAATAGGGCTGCTAGAGGTGCACCTGGGGCTCCTAACAGAAACAGGAGCGACCAGACACGGCCTAGGGCTCCAATCACAGAAGGCAGATCAATTCTAATGTGATCTGAAAATACAACTGGGTAGCTCAGCATCTGATTTGTGTACTTTCCTCCTCTTAAAGAAAAAGAAACCAGGTGTGGCGGTGCACACATTTAATCCCAGCACTCAGGAGGCAGAAGCAGGTGGAGTTCAAGGCCTGCCTGGTCTACATAGTGAGTTCCAGGCTGGGGTTACAGGCTAAAGAAAATGATGATTTCACTCTAAAACACATTGAGTACACATCTATCATCACTGCTTAGTTGGTATGCTAACTTTCTGTCATCCATCATCACTGCTTAGTTGGTATGCTAACTTTCCGTCTCTCCACACTGGAATTTAAAATAAATGAGAGAAGGGAGCCCTTTGTCAGTTTTCTCTTTTGTGCCTATAAGACCCAGAGCTGTGTTACAGGAACACTTTCCCCGGGGAGACATTAACAAACATCTACCCCTTCCTGTTATGGCACCAACAACAAACCAAAATATGATTCTAAAGTCCAACTTTGGAGAGCCAAAGAGTTTAAGGGCTTATAGAGCATAGATGACCCCCCAGAGCAGTCCCACTGCCAAAAAGTCTCACTCAGCATGGATGATGACTTCCCCCATAGATGCATAGAAGGAGGGCTCCCCAGTTAACCATCTAGTCTTCACCTCCTAAGACCAGGAGGCCATGCTCAGTTAGCGCAGAATCACAGCTGGCTGGGGGGTTCAGGAGGGAACAGCTAGAATCAGGTGAGGGACCAATGACCCCCCTTCTTCTATGAGGGAATATTAACAGTCAACAAGCCTAATCTCAGGGGTCTCTTGTAAGAAGTCACAGGTGTTCTAATGAAGAGGACAACAGTTAATACTTGGAGGATAGTATTCTACAACAAGCTGGGCCTGTTATTCTATCTAGGTCTTTGCACTATTTGCTGAATAATACTGTCACTTATTACCTCTAAAACCATTCACAACTTCGAAAAACAAGTAGCAAATGATCCAGTTTAGTTTGTTAAAACCCTACTGTATTTTTCAATGTAAGCTTTTGTAGAACAGCTGTCCATTAGTGGGTGATCTAAAATGTAGGGTGCAGGGAGGAACAGTACAGTTTGAACAACTTCCATGCAGTAAGGGAAAACGGGACTACTGAGGATGCCTGGGTACCTCTCCTCCTCCTGAATGGAATCCCCCAGGTCTAACAGTTAGGGCTTAGCCTTCTAGGAACCTGGCTTTTGTGGGGCCCTTGGCACAACCCCCATGAGAGATGAAGCAGCCTGAGTCAGTTGTGTGTCTGACAAGCAGCCTGAGTCAGTTGTAAGACAGGGGTCTTCTGTCTTACCTACTGGAACACAGGCTTCAAGAGTACGGCCTTAGCTAACTGGGGATGTCAGTGTCCATTTCCTCTTCTCTAGAATGTCATGATAGCAGGCTAAGCACTCTAGAGAATAGAAAGGATGAGGACTGACAGGTGTCGCTTTGCCACATGAGTGAAACTGCTGGGGCTTGTTTTATCAGTCAAGATACTCAGCAGAGTTGGCAACTTTTAGAAAGAGTATTTGAACATCAACAAAAAAAGGAATAGATTCGGACCAAGCACTATTAAATATGGAACAACTGTATGGATGAGATGATCTGTCATTGTAGGAAGAGAGAGTAACACTAATTTACAAAGCAAACTAGAGCCAATCATGACAGCAAATGCCAGATGGCCACAGAGGGAATGACTGACAGGGAAACTTCAGTTAAATGCCGGCCTCTTGACCAGAGGCCCCCACCCCTCAGGCAGAGCCTGCATACCACCTTCCTACCACTGTGTCTGAGGTCTTAGGAGCCTGTATTGACCTGATCTGCTGCCAGGACATCAACAGCTGCCATTTGGCCTCTTGAAATCATAAAGAACGTGTTCTGGCCCACGCCCACCACTCCAGGGAACTATAACCATACCCTAAATTGGTATTTAGTTACAGACCTATAGAGGCCCAACAGCCAATCAAAATATAGTTCTTGACCATCAGATTTTGATCTCTGCAAATGAGGAAACACACTAAAGTCACTCTGGAAAAGCATAAAGAGAAAGCATTCCATGCATCGGATTTCAAACAATTCTTGTTTTTATGCATTTATAGAGAGGGTTATAGAGGCTATGATGAGATGAATGCCGGGTAGAAGGCATGGGAAATCCAGAGAGCAGAGGAGATTCAAACAGTCATAAAGGCTTGTCTTCAAATCAGCCAAATTTGAAAAATCTCAACGGATTTTAGTGGAAAGGATACAATAAAAAGGCCCAGCCATACCTGGTCTTCGAAGAGCAGTTGTGTAGCTTGGGGAACAGTGCATCATTTTAGAACCTTGCCTATAGCAGAACCAAAGTCAGACCTGGGATTGAACCACCTCAGGTCACTGAAGGCACCCTTTTATTCATAACAGCAAGTTTCTTTTTTTCTTGTTGAATTTAGTAGATACTAAAGAACAGACTTAGTAGATACTAAAGATAAAACAGCATTTTAAATTATTTGAAAAACTCCGGTTCTTACAAGTCTCTAAAGATACCATAGAGAAGAAGAAAAGGAGGACGTGATTTAAAGTGCAGGCTGGGAGGGAAAAAAACTGCAAAATCTTTATTGGGTTGGTGACGTAGCTCGGTGGTAGAGGCCTTGCCCAGTGAGTGGGAAGACCTGGGTTTGAGTCCTGGCAGGCATGTGGGGAAAAGAAAAGTAGGCAGCAAAGACCGACAAGTAGACAGACCAAGCTTGCCGAAGTTGACCTGACCATCTTATTGTTTTGAGACAGCTCAGGCTGGCCTCCAACGCACAGTGAGGCTGTCCAACCTTTGACATGTACACTGTATGTGGCCGAGGACAGTGATGAATGTGTTTCAAAGCAAAACAATAAACTTGTTTAAAACATTATGAGATTTTTCATTGGGGGTGATTATATTTTTATAACTTTACTGTGATTCCTGAACATAAACTTTGTAGACAACATTGTGTCCTATGTCAAGAGGCTGGACGTGCCTGCCAGGACTGCCCCCACTTCTCAACTGCTTGGAGTCACCAGCATGTGTCCCACCGGAACCATAATTCAACCTCTCTGAGGAACAGTGGCTGCTGGGGCTGGAGAGATGGCCTAGCGGTTAAGAGCGCCCACTGACTGCTCTTGCAGAGGACCAGGGTTCGATCCCCAGCACCCACATGGCGGCTGAGAACCATCTTTAACTCCAGTTCCAGAGGAATCTGACACCCTCTTCTGACCTCCGTGGCATTGGACAACACAGGTGCACAAACCTACAAGCAGACAATACATTCATACACATACAAGAATAAAAATAAAAAGGTAAAATTTCAAGAAAAAAAAATCTTATGTTTTAAGCAAGTTTCTGGAATTCGTGACTAGCCTCAACTAACACAGCCTGCAAACCCTGAGTTGGATGAGCCTTTGGCTAAACCATGAAGTGTGTGCTAACTTGCCAGGTCATCATAGAGGACTGTCTATTCTCAATACACATTTGTGACAGGAACTGGAATCTAAATGGAGCCAACACCATCACCAATGAATGCCCATATTCATGGGATGGTCCAGCCACAAACCCACAGTCAGTGCCAGATGGTACCATGTCTATACAGTTTGCCAGTGGGGTAAAGTCATGTATAACAACAGATACTTAATCAGCAAATTGACCATCTTCTTCCAAATTCCAATAAACCAAGGCTCATTGACACGACAGGAGAAGACCATCTCATTTGTAACTACTTCTCCCTCTTCCTTTACTGTGGCACCTTTTAATGAGCTTCTCCTGTGAGGGTCCTGAGGCAGCTTGGATTCTTCTGAGGCTCAGATAAGAACAGTGCTTTTAAAGCAAAATTCTTATGAGACAGGCTGGCTGACAGGGGACACTGGAAAGATGGATGCTCCCCAGCAGATGTCTGGGAGAGAGCACGAGCTGAGAATGTATTCAGCAAACAGCGCTGGGCCCAGGGCAGTGCGCACAGGCACTCCCGCCATGCACACATGGGCAATCAGAGTGCGAGGTTCTGGGATACTTGTCAAGCAGATACATCACAGTCATGGTATTTTTCTCTGACTCAAAAATGAAGATACAAACCACTTCAGGTGGCTCGAGCTGATTAATCCAGAGCTGTTAAGATAGCCTCAATGACAAAAAGGCTTTTCAGCAGAGTTCATAAAGCAAACATGTGAGAAGCAACTTTGTGTTTGACTGGTGTGAGATTATTAGGCAGGATCTGGCCAGAAGTCATGTGATTACAATGAACAGAACAGAGCGCTTTAAAACAAATTATGAAAGGGAAATGCTGAGTGTCTGATAAAGCACTATTAGTCCCCACTATTCCTGATCCTATGCCACTGATAGGTTTCAAAATAGCAGAAATGTATAAAATGTAGTGTGTGGCTCACAGTAACAGTTAACATCTACTGAAAGCTTTAACTGGGCCAGGTACTTGCAATGAACTCACTGAGTCCTCACACCCCCCATGAGTATCTACTAGGATCTACTACATTTTGTAGGACAAACGGAGGCACAGATCATTTTGCACAGATGTGTGAAAATGTTGGAACCTGACAGTCTGGCAGCAGAGCCCTGCAGTATGAGCAGGGTCAGTGGGACAGGCCTATAATCCCAGGTACCTGGGAGGGTCAAGAAGGAAGATTTCAACATCAAGGTCTTCCTGGGCTACAGAACAGATTCAAAACCAGTCTGAACAGACTCTGTCTCAAAAAAAAAAGATAAGAAGAGCTCTGGGGATGCAGCTCAGTGGTGGGGATGCAGCTCAGTGGTGGGGATGCAGCTCAGTGGTGGGGATGCAGCTCAGTGGTGGGGATGCAGCTCAGTGGTGGGGATGCAGCTCAGTGGTATGGATGGCACAGTTATGTGTAAGGTCCTAGACTTGATGCCAGAAGAAAAAAGACCAATCACAAACCCCACAAATAACCTAAAATACATTACAATTTTGTCAAGTACTGAATTTGACATAAACATACTGTGGTGGTTTGAATGAGTGTCCCCCATAGGCTGTAAGTATTCAGACATTTGTCTCCAGTTGGTGGTGCTGTTTTTGGAGGTCTTAGAAGGTGTGGCCATGCTGGAGGAAGTATGTCACTGGGGCAGGCTTAGTGAGTTTTAACAAGCCTTGTGATCTACAGTTGCTTCCTCTCTGCTTCCTGTGCTCTTTGTGAGATGTGATCCTTGGTTTGCTGCTCCAGATCCAGCCGCCACGCCTCCCGCCACAATGGACTCTAATTCCCTGAAACCGCCAATTGTAAGCTCAAATAAACTCTTCCTTTTATAAGTTCCTTGGTCATAGTGCTTTATCACAGCAACAGAAAAGTGACTAATACACACACATACACTCATATACACATAATGAAAAAAATTTATGGGGGGGGGGCTGGAGAGATGGCTCAGTGGTTAAGAGAACTGGCTGCTCTTGCAGAAGACCAAATTTGATTCCTAGCATCAATATGGGTGCTAACAACAGACTGCAACTCATGCTTCAGGAGATCCGACACCTTCTTCTGACCTCCACAGGCACTGCACAATATGGGTGCACTTACACATAAGAGGACTGGCTGCTCTCGCAGTTCCCAGGACTCACAAGGTGGCTAACAACCATCTGTAAGCCTCTTCCAGCTTCTGCAGATATTGCACAGACACAGTACACTTATGTACATGCAAATAATTAAAATGAATCCAAAGGCACCACAATGTTGCTACAAAAAGTCCAGATTTGGTGATCAACTGCATTCCTGCACACTGGCTGCCATAGTAACCAACGCTATGCATGCACAGGCACAAGTCTAAAGCAACTTTGGGAAGGAATTATCAAACTTTATTGAAGGGTATGGAAGATTTGGATGAGTAGAGTGGGACGCCGTCTTTGTGGAGAAGGACATTTTAAAAATGTCAGCATTTCCCGGTCAACACCTTTAGCGAAATTCTAACAAATCTCTTGATGAGACTTTTAGAAAAAATATTTATGATAATTTTTAGAAAATTTGAAAATTATTTTTTTATATGGGGCAAAACTGTGAAGAAGACAACCTTGGAAAAGTACAAAAGGCTGACTTGCTTTATCATATGTTGAGATGCATTAGAAATTTTGAACAATGGTAGACAGGGTGAGCTGGGCATACCTGTAGTCTCAGAACTCCGGAGGCTGAGGCAGGAGGATCACAGGAGCTCGAGGCAGACCCAAGCTACTCAGTAACAACCTGGTTTTAAAACACCAAAAGCCAGGCATTATGGCACACATCTATAGTCCCAGCACTTGGGAGGTGGAGGCAAGAGCATCAAGAGTTCAAGGCCAGCCGTGGCTACATAGCAGACTGAAATCAGTCTGGACTTCGTAAGGCCAGATCTCAAAAAACAAAAACAAAAGACAAGATGATATTTGTGCAGGAAAAGGTAAACTCCAGCAAAGGAACAGGAGCCTTAACAGTGACTGGCTTCATTTGGATGTGAAATGTACTTCAGGCTTACTGTTTAAACACATGGCCACCAGCTAATAGCACAGTTAGGAGGTGTGGCCTTGAGGAGGAAGTGGGTCACAGGAGGGAGGGCTTCAGCCGCAGTTAGTCCCTTTCAGATCTGCCTAGATGCAGCCTCACGTTTCAAGCTCCCACTGCAGCCCCAGTCACCACGCTTTCTGAGTCATAATGAGCTGTGTCCCCTTAAACCAAAAACCAAAACAAACCTCTGCTCCCTTCAAAGTTGTCTCTGTTGGATATTCTGACACAGCAACAAGAAAAGTAAGTAGACAGTGACCTATATATCTTCAGGGATTATGTATGTGGGGGTAAGAACAGGCTAATCCCTGTGATGTCTTCTAACCCATTTGAAATGTAATTTTAATCCATCTTAAATTTTTCTCTTCAGAGTGAAGCAAAGATCTAATTATATGCTTTCTACATGAAAGCCAAAAAAAAAAAAAAAAAAGTCCCCTAAATGTGAGAAAAATTGAAGAATAAAAGGAAAGTGTTTTTTTTTTTTTTTTTTTTTTTTTTTTTGACAGGGTCTCCCTGCCCCAGTTGGCCTGGAACTCACTCTGTAGACCAGGCTGGCCTTGAACTCACAGAGATTGGCCTGCTTCTCTGCCTCCTGAGTGCTAGGATTAAAGGCGTGCGCCACCATGCCCAACAAGAATTAAAAAAACAAAACAAAACAAAACAGAAAAAGGAGTTAACAGGAAAGAAACCATTAACCTGTCCAGAACTTAAAAGGAAAAGGAGGGAGGGAGAGAAGGGAAGGAGGGAGGGAGAGAAGGGAAGGAGGGAGGGAGAGAAGGGAAGGAGGGAGGGAGAGAAGGGAAGGAGGAAGGGAAGGAGGGAAGGAGGGAGGGAAGGAGGGAGGGAGGGAGGGAAGGAGGGAGGGAGGGAGGGAAGGAAGCATGATTTACCATGATGCCATTTCTCTCCATTAAAATACACATGAAATGCATGTTTACCTCTAAGTAATGCATCGAGTTGAAACATCTGAAACCTAGACTGAAAGGCCACTTACTCAGCTGGACTGAGTGCTCAGATTTCCCCAGGATGAAGATGCTTCAGTTAAACTATAATTTTCTGTTAGAGCAGGCAAAGCTAAAATTGAATATGCCAGAAGACTAATGGTTGTTAGATCCAGTGGGAGAACACTGCCGGATCATTTCTGCATGTTCTACATTTAAGTCTTTAAGAGTCTGAAAGGCTAAAACTAGTGTTTTTTTTAATGAACTCAGAGTATTTCCTTACTACTTATATTCTTGTTCTTCAACATAATATAAGTAGTATAGAAAAATGAAATGACCGATTCCAACTGTGAATGTTAATGCCATCGTGGTCCAGCCAAACACAAGCATAGATGTTGCTATGAAGGTACACTGTAGTTGAGACTTATCTAGTTACAGATTGGTATACGACATCTTACTATGAATGCAGCTTAGCATACAACTCACTATATAGTCCAGGCTGCCCTGGAAGCCACAACCATCCTGTCTTAGCTGCTCAAATCCAGGGATCACAGGAATTTACCACCATACACTAGGCCAAGATTAGCATTTAAATCAGAAGACTCTAAATAAAGCAGATCATGCCTCCCCCAACCCAAAGAGGACAGTCAAGGTAATTGAAGATTTTAAGAGAAAGGATTAAGATTTCCCAAAGAAGAGAATTGCCCTCCACACCCCAAAACAGACATTTTGCTTAAGATTCCAGGCTGTCCTAACTGCTCTGTGAAACTTCCCCAAAGACTATGACATCAACTTTCTCTTGAATTTCCAGCCACTGGCCTGCTCTATAGATTGTGAACGTACCAGCTTCCGTTACTGTATAAGCTGATTTTTTAAAATAAATTCTCTTTGTTTCTATTTCCACAATCCCTACACACATATATAAAATACATACACATCTGTGCACATGGGTCTCGTATAAGTAAAACCTGGAAAGTATGTGTGCATACACAAACACCCTCCCCCCCTTGTTCTTTTTCTAGAGAACTCTAGATGTTGGTACATCCCACGTTTGGGGGCAGCTATGATCTCTCAACAGCTAAACAGTCCACAATTTTTCCAACGCATAAAAAGGTAGGAGAAAGGATGCTTTAGGGCAGGAAGGGTCAATGATAAGCCAGTTAAGATTGACATGATGGAATCTAATGCATCTTGAGTTTGTGGGAAAATATATTCTGTGAGAAGATAAAATTCTTCTGTTGGATGCTCCCTCCACTTGTGTGTGTGTGTGTGTGTGTTTTCCTGTCTGTGATGACTTGTTGCCTAGATGCCTTGGTGCAAGGTTAGACATTGATACTCTCATGTGGGAGATGAAGAAGAGCCGGAGAAGTAGGCTCTGTCCTCATACCGGAGATGTTTCCTTGCGGGACATTCTGCTGTTTGATGCACTAAACACAAAGGCTGACGCACTGAGATTGAATTTTCTCCACACAGGACTTCCGCAGACCCACACACTGTTTTGCTCGCACTCTTACCAGTTGTGTGCAGTGGGCTGTCCACATGCAACAGAAACAACTCGACCTACCGCCAAACACCGCACACGCTTGGATACAAGGTGACCTCATATAGAGTGGGGGGGCCCCTCTTCCTACAATAGATCCCTCCTTGATTTTACAGAATACTTATCAGAGTTCATTCAACTTTCTAGGTTTGTGTTCATCGTATTTTGATTTGGCTTTTGCAAGTGAGAAGCAAGAATAGAATTACTGAAGCAATAATTCGAAGTGGCAATATGGTCTAAAAACACTTCTTGCCATTTCCACTGAGTCAGAAGGTGACTCCAAATATAAATGATCATTTATTATCCCAATCGAAAGACAGTTGAAAAAGTGTGGAGATACAGTAAAGATAAATGAGGCAAATGAAAGAATCTATCATTGGACACAAACGCTCCATTTTGTTAGACTATGCTACACTTAAGTGATTTCCCTTAAGATCTTTACATAGAACTGCACGAAATACTTGCATATAAATATACACACAAGTATTCAAGCATTATATAAATCAACGCTAACAGATTTCTGGGGCCTCTCATACCCGGCTCTTGTATGGCAGAGCATCATGTAATCCTTCAGTGCCATCAGCCTTGTTTTTACACCTGTGTCTGTGATTACAGGTTCATTCTGAGTTTCCCAAAACACAGCCTTCTCACTTTGATCTAAGTTATGTGAACAGGGTTCTGAGCTTGTTCCATTTTAAAATGATCTGTACAAGTCTTGTTTATAAAGAAATACAACACTTGTTTCTATGAGATCAGATGTCCTAGAATATTACTAGACCTTTTTGAACCACCTCCCCCTCCCCCCCCCTTAAAAAGTACTATCACCTCAGCTGGCCTCCTTTCGAATCCAAAACAGCACTGACTAAGGTCACTGCAGTCTAATGTGGTTCCTTAAATAATACTTTGATCTTCAAAATAAAATAAGCACAAGCACTTGTTACAGCATGAGAAAATTTGTGAAGACTTAAGTGGGAGACAACACTCTCATTTCCCATGGTAACTCTCTTATGGGGCAGAGTTCTTATATCTGGGTGCATGTGGTAAATAGTGCAACTTCATTTCCACAATTCCTTTCATTTGCCTTTTTTTTTTTTCTTAGCAGACAGCCATAGCAACATGGCAGAAAATGTTAAGTACATTTTCTCAGGGTAGATTTGGGAGACTACAGAGGAATCCCAACTGTGTGATGCGGAGGACCAAGAAAAAGGTACATCTTTCAAATGGCAGATGTCACTGCCACCAGGCCATGTGGAGGGCCACAGCCTTCCTGTCTTACCCCTTTATTTATTTATTTATTTATTTATTTATTTATTTACTTATTTATTTTTTGGTCTTTTCGAGATAGCGTCTCCCTGTAGCCCCAGCTGTCCTGGAACTCAGTCTGCCAGCCTGGTCTACAGAGCGAATTCCAGGACAGCTGGGACTATAGGGAGATCCTGTCTTGAAAAGACAAAAACAAACAAACAAACAAACAAAAAACAAAAAACAAAACTGATTAGTATAGCCGGGCATGGTGGTGCATGCCTTTAATCCCAGGCAGAGGCAGGCAGATTGTGAGTTCAAGGCCAGCCTGGTCTACATACATAGTGAGTTCCAGGACAGCTGGGGCTATAAGGAGACCCTGTCTCAAAAAGGACCCCCCCCAAAAGACCTGATTAGTATAAGCGAGTGTGCCCCTTGTTTACTCTCTCTCATACACAGGTCCACGGCCCCTTCCATTTCCCACCCTAAGTTGAAGCTCCCACAGGACCCCTGGGCTGGATGTAGCCACGCAATCTTGAACTTCTCAGCTTCTAGAACTGGATGTAGCCACCCAATCTTGAACTTCTCAGCTTCTAGAACTGCAGCCTCAAACAAAACCCACCAACAAAACCCAAAACCAAAACCTTCTTTCCTTTATAAATTGTCTGATCTACAGAAAAGTTTCCTGAAGCATAAATGACTAGGTCTAGATTCTCATCAATAGACATGAATGGATTATGACTAAGGTAGCGAACAAGGCTGGAGTTGTAGCTCGGTGGTAGAGCAATAGAACTCCATGCCAGACCTTGGCTTAATCCCTCTGAAATAAATAAATAAACAAAATGAATATTTCAGAACATAGACCTCATGTTTGGAGGTTTGATAATTAATTACAGCATAAACATAGAAACCTGCTTCAATATCCTTGCATTTTTCTCCATTAACAAAACTGATCTTAGGGCTGAAGAGATGGTTCGGTACTGAAGAGTACTGGCTGCTGTTGCAGAGGACCCAAGTTCAGCTGACAACCATCTGTAGTTCCAGTTCCAGGGGATCCCCTCTTCTGATGTGTATGGGCACTGTACACACATGGTGCACTTAGATTCAGGCAAAACACTTATATACATAAAATGTAAATAAATATATCTTTCTTTAAAAAAATCATCAAAGGGTTGGGGAGATAGCTCAGTGGCTAAGAGCACTCAACCTCTTCCAGAGGCCCCAGCAGCCACATCAAGTGTACAGCTAGCTGCCTGTAACCTCAGCTCCTGGGGCAGCCAATGCTTCTGGCTTTTGAAGGCATTTCTACTCACAGGTACACACACATATACACATAATTAAAAAGAAATCTTTCATTTATTAACAAAATATTAAAACTTAAAAAAAAAAAAAGAAATCCAGGCACGGTGGTGCATGTCTTTAATCCCAGCACTAGGGAGGCAGAGGCAGGCAGATCTCTGTGAGACTGAGGCCGGCCTGGTTTACATAGCGAGTTCCAGGGCACTGGGGCTGCAGGGAGACCCTGTCTCAAAAAGACAAAAACAAAACCTGAATCCTAATCTTTAATCCAAGAGCATTTTATGAATGAGGAAACAGATTTGGAGTTCTTGCCTAGTTGGCTCCAAAGTAACAAAGAACAGCAGAGAAAAGAAACAAGAAGGATACGTTTTACAGAAGCTGTGTTCCGGACACAGTACTGAACTCTACATGAGCTGTACCTCATTCGACCTTCACCACTAGTTTATGAGGTGAGCAATTTCACCCTGACTTTACAGTTGAGAAACCCAAGAGAAGGATGCTAAATAACTTTCCCCAAAGTCAATCACCACCACTAGGTTGGAATACATGACTTCACTGACACACAGCTTACTTACAGAGTGAGCACTGTGAATAGGGTTTAATCACACAACCACACACTACCTGTGTAATGGTGTCACAGTTCCTCTCTGAGCCCTCAGGCCAGATCTACAAAATGAGAGGAACATTGAGCTATTTGAACATGTCATCAAATTAAAACAGCAGCAAATGCCGGTGTGGTGCCATGCCTTTAATTCCAGCCCTTGGGAGGCAGAGGCAGGCAGATCTCTGAGAGATCATGGCCAGCCTGGTCTGCATTGCAAGTTCTAGGCCAGCTGGGGCTAGAGGGAGGCCCTGTTTGAGAAACAAAAACAAAAACCCAGCATAAAACTTGAAAAGCAGCTAGGTCTCAGTGGGGGTGACAGTCCCCCTTTCCCTACTTGTCCTTCACTGCAGCCTCACAGATGGTGCAATGATGCTTGACTTGCACACAGGAAAGACTGCCTGGACCTCTGGAGTTCACCTTCCCTCAGGGAGACATAAACTTTTCTAGGGTGATCTAGCTAGTTTGCTTTCATTCTGTCCACTAATGTAAGGCCTTTTCTTGTCCACCTTAAATCGACTTAACACAATGAAATTAGTGGAGACAAAGGTTTGGGATTTATAGAGAAAAATTTATACTCCAGTACTTATGCTCAGTGGTCCCATAAAAACCCATCATTCCTGCACAGAGCTGATGGCTGTGCCGGTGGCAGTGAACGCCCCTGGGGACAGCCTCAGCCAGCAGCCCTGGCCTGGCTGGAAGGCCATCACATCCCTCACAGACAAGAGCAGGCCCTCTGGCTCCCATAACCACAGAGCTGCAAACTAACTCACCCAACCCAACCCCAGCACCTCATACACCCACATAAAATGTTGCTCCAAGTTTAAAGTTGGTGGAGAGTCACATCCAAGAGTTGTTGTAGGCTGGTCTGGACGTCTTCCCAGTGGCGTATACGTGGGGCCAACGCTGGAGCATGGGTTGGAAGCCACAGTCTGCATCCCATTACACCCTTTGTGAGCTCGGCGCATGACTGCCTGGTTTGCATTTGCAGCACAGAAGGAAGCAAGAAGGGGCAGCAGCAGGCCTTTTTCAAGGACACCCGATACAGGTCAGTTGCAGCGGTAAACACCTAAAAAGATGACCAGGCTGTGTGACTGAAGAAGCAGCGGAAAGCCCCTAAGGGGCAAGCCAGGCGCCCGGTCTCGGGGCGTCGTTGCCATCTACTAAACAACTACGAAAGGTACTCTGAGCCTCTCAACCTGAAATTCATCTTAAAGAAGGAAACTGGATTAGGTACACTTTGGGATCCCTTCTACTTTGAAAATTCATGTACTCCAGTCCTCTAAGAGAATCCTCATCCTGAGATCAGGCATGGTAGCACATATCAGTAGCACTCAGGAGGCAAGTGTGAGATCAAGGCCAGCCTGGTCTACATAGCAAATTTGAGGTCTAGTCCAACTGGGACTACAGGGAGACCCAGTATCAAAAACAAACAAAAAACACAAGAAAGAGACCCCTGATTCTAAAAATTCATGACACAAATACCTAGCACAGCGCATTACCTCCAACTGACACAAGGTTTTTGTTTATGGCATAAATGAACCAATGGCTGTCAGGATACAGAGGAAGGTTATGAACTTCATTAACAGTCACACAGCACATGATACCTGCATACATGCACTTCTATACATAAATTATTTTACTGCAAGGGTTGAAAATTGTTAGGACCACTGAACGCCAAACAGTATACTAGATCAATTCTATATTGCAGGGAAAGGAGAGAACAACCCTTTTCATCCACACCCAACCTGGGACTAGCAATCTAAAACAAGATGATGCCAACTCTCAGAAAAGTTAGTTTCTTTTTGCTGTGGTGAAGCCAGTTTCTTCAGTATCTCAGAGCCAGGTTTGACAATTAAGATTATGTCTGGAAAGAGATGTATTGGTCATGGTCCAGCAGGGATAAGAAGCACAGTAAAAGGTTGAACTCCAAGACTTTGATGCAGGGATAATTTGCAGGAAGGCCAGCGGGGCACAGCACCCAGGGGCTGCCATCTCCAGATCTGAAGGGCAAGGGGAGGGGAAAGAAGCCTTGTGGACATGTGTTGGAGCTGTGAAAATCAGCAGTCCCTTAAAGGGACTGGAAGAGATTGCTGCTGCTCCACACGTCTGGGACAGCGGTGGCAGCGTAAGGAACATCCAGCCCCCCTCGCCCCCCCCTTGTTTCCCATCTTCTGCTTCTTGAGTTATCTGTTGGCTGAATCCAGACAGAAGCGAAAGGCAAGGGAATCCAGCCCTACAGGTCATGAACGTGACCCTCTTGGTACCGAGGAAGCCAGAGAATAAATTGAGAACCAGAAGAACAAGAATGTCACATACATGTGCAAAGGTGCACACATAAGATATAACTGGGACATGTATGTGCATGTGTGTAGTGTATGTGAAGTCCGGCACATGTGCCCTCTACTGATTTCCCCCTATTGTCTTGAGATAGGGTCTCTCTCTGAACCAGAAGCTTGATGCTTCAGCAAGAATGGCTGTTGAGTGAGTTCTAAGAATCCTCCCGTCTCTACCATGCATGCAGTCATGGCAGGATTTTATGTGGGTGCTGGGGATTTGAACTCTGGTCTTCATGTTTGCACAGCAAGTGCTCTTACCTACTGTGCCTCGTCTCCATCCCAGGACAAATATGTTTTGGACTTTTCAAAGAAGATTATATGCCATAAGATTAAGCTAAAGGGAAACATTAAGGGCTTCTGGTGTATCTCAGATGTATTTAATTTACTAAAATAAGAAGTGTGAGTGTAAATGTTTTTACTATCTAAGGGATAGTGTATTGTGTACAAAGACCTAGAAAGTGAAACTATTAAATAACCAAGACAATTCACTAACCAGACAAAACTGTCTCATAATTTTCCCTTATCTTTGTTCTCCTAAGCCCCCCCCCCAATTTCCAAAGATACCAAACTTCAAAGTTTGCACACTAATGCATTTTTCCATTTACATTTATATCAGCTGGCAATTAAAAGAAGAATCTTAGAGGTCAGCCAAGAGTCTTAAACAACGAATGAGTTAGATATATTACCTCTAGATTAAAAAGCATAATGACATGTTATGAGAAAGCACCTGGAAAACGGCCCTTGGCAGGCAACATTTCAGAGATCCACATTCCAAACAGCAACTCTCTGCCAAATACTTCAACTTTAACAGGGACCCTTGGAAACAGTTCCTCACATGGTCTCCCAAATGCCACCTGCCTTTATGCAGGGCTCTAGTGAGCACTGTGGGAATCCTGGACAAACATGAAGTCCTGTCTTAAGGGAGGTAAAGGTAGATAGATTGGGATTGGAAGCCCACCTGAGTGAGCTACATGCCTCCAAGAACAAAATAACTAAAATACTTCATGGTCACCTCCCAAGGAGGGAGCACAGGTTTAAGATGTCTTAGGATAGAACCAGATATTGTAACTCACACTACAATCCCATACAATTCTGGAGGAAGAACTGTATAAATTATGGTCCTTCAACTATGAGGAAATATGCTGCCATTAAAATGAATGAGTCTATAATATAAAAAACCCTGGGGCTTATTCATTCATAACAATGTTTGAATTCCTATAGTACAGCACAGATGGTATAGGGTGTTTGATATATAATGAATTATTTAGTAGAGTATTTATGTTATATAGTATAAAATGGGTGCTGGAACTAGATAGCTGACAAAGGAATCTCTGCTCTACCACTGAATCCCAACAACCTTGAGCAACTTCTCTAAATATTGTGTGGCTCTGTGTGTTCCCTTGTAAAATGTAGGTGAGAATGTCTTCATAAGATCTTTGTGCAGCGTTGGTCAGATGGCTCAGCCGCTAAAAGATGACTTGGGTTGGAGCCCCAAAACCCACATAAAAAAGTCAGATGTGGTGGCATGCATCCGTAATCTCAGCACTCCTCCAGGGAGACTGGAGTCATCAGCAAGGTCGGAGAGAGCCCATTCCTAAGAGTCCTCTGATCTCCATCTGTGTTCTACGGCACGTGTGTGAGCACACATGCACACTCAACACAATAAAAAAAAAATTATGATCCTTACCTAGATGAGAAAAGCTCATGTATGTGACATTATAACAGTCCCTGGCAGGGAGTAAGCACTCAAAAAGTTTTAGCTATGGGGCTGGAGAGATGGCTCAGTGGTTAAAAGGACTGGATGCTTTTACAGAGGACATAGGTTCTGGTCCCAGCACCTATGTGGCAGCTAATAACTGTCTGTCAAGCCAGTTCCAGGGCATCCCAGGCCCTTTTCTGGCTTCCATCAGCATTGCACACAAGTGCTGCATTTCGTACATAAAATAAAAACTAATTTTTATTATCTTCTGGGCATGGTGGCATGCACCTTTCACTGCAGCACTCAGAAGGCAGGGGAAGGTAGATCTCTGTGAGTTTAAGGTCAGCCTGGTCTGCATAGTGAGTTCCAGGCCAGCTGGGGATACAGGGAGACCCTGTCTCAAAAATAGCCCCTCCAAAAAAAAATTCTTAGCTATAGGCCTGGAGACAAGGTTCAGTGGTTAAAAGCACTGGCAGAAGACCTGGGTTCGATTCCCAGCACCCACATGGTGGCTAACAACCACGTGTAACTCCAGTTCCAGGGATCTGACTCCCTCTTCTGACCTCCTTGGCCATTGCACCACCCAGCCGCTCTTACACACGTGCAGGCAATACACTCATACATACAAAAAATATACTAAAATATTTTTAAATACTTAGCTCTATTATAATATGAAGCCCTCCTTATTGAAGCCTTGGTTGAGGAAGATACACAGATATAAAAAGGCTCATGATGGCACAGTGCTTAGTGTAAGCAAGTGCTTGGCTTCAGGCAGAGGTTATTTCAGGAATGGAACCACTCAGATAGGCTGTTCATTCATAAAAATAGAATGCTTCCTGCCACTTGAGTCAAACAGGAAAACATAGAATGGCAGTCTACTTTCTCCTGCATTCTAGTCTTTTTGACACCACGGAGGACTTTCCGGAGTTTATTTCATCTTCAAAGTGTCCTCAAGGCTGTGATACAAAGAAAAATTACAGAAGACAGAGGAAACCAAACTGCGTGCAGCCAGGAAGATGGCAAACTAGCCAGTGGTTTTTTTTTTTTTTTTTGGTCTTTTTGAGACAGGGTCTCCCCGTAGCTATAGGCCAGAGTGTGCTAGGTTCCCTCATTGAGTGTCATTTAAGAAGAGCCTTCACTTGGGTTAACTGGCAATCTCAGAAGCAAAGCACCCTCCCTCCCCATCCCCAGGTGTCTCAGTCATTACTGCTACCTTTGAAGTGGGAAGAGAATACGATGATTTTCATCTGCCTACAAAATAGGCTGAGTTGAGAGGAATCTTGTTTGGACTCAAATGAGAAATCAGATTGGGTCAGTCTGAGGGACTTTATGGTCTCCTGAACTCTTTTGTGAGGTCAGATGATGCATGGATAAATCTCTACTCTTACCACTTTAGTGCCAAGTGATACTAAGCCCTGAGTCAACATGAGTTAAGCAGGGAGGGACTTAACCATCTCAGGACAGGGGGAGAGAAGGAAGGACAGGGCTCCAGCCAAGCTCTGGGCTCTCTGCAATGGCTTTCTCCCTCATGTTGATCTCAAGGTTGGAGGCAAGTGGTCAGGAACAGGTCCAGACAGCAGTGTGCAGAGGAAGACAAAAGATCACCATTAGAAACGAACGAATGAAGAGGGGCTGGAGAGATGGCTCGGCAGTTAAGAGCACCGACTGCTCTTGCAGAGGACCTGGGTTAGATTCCTAGCACCCACATGGCGGCTAAGAACCATCTTTAACTCCAGTTCCAGTGGGATCCGACACCCTCTTCTGATCTTGGGCTGGTCAGTATGATTGGTCATGGCATCTTGGCACGGCAGCTGCTACCCTTAAATTCTAGAGCAGGTATCATGATTATGGATGGGGTAGCCAGTGTCCCTGATGTTCCTGTCTGTGAGACTGTACTGAACCAGCTCTGTGGCTTGTTCCTTGGTTCAGCATGGTGAGGGAAATGAGTGTCATGGATTATAGAGCTGACAGAAGAGACAGAAGCCGGGATAAATGTTGATATAAGAAGTTGGACTGGGGGCTGGAGAGATGGCCTAGCGGTTAAGAGCTCTGACTGTTCTTGCAGAGGACCCAGGTTCGATCCCCAGAACCCACATGGTGGCTGAGAACCGTCTTTAACTCCAGTTCCAGTGGGATCCGACACCCTCTTCTGACCTCCGCAGCATTGCACAAGGGTGCACCAACCTACATGCAGACAGTACGTTCATACACATAAAAATAATAAAATAAAAATTAAAAAAAGAAATGAATGAAGAAACCTAAAGACTCTACACCAGATTTGTTTTCACAGTTAATTGCCCAGAGAGCCCTTTTCTACATCAGAATCCAGGCTGTGGAATGAAGGCACAATGACTAGAAGGGGTTGATAATCTCCGAGCGTGGCCCTTCCAAGTCCACAGAACTGCTCCACCACCCACAAGCTGCTGGTGAGGATCAAAGAAGCGATGAACATGAATGTATTTCACAGAAAGTAATGTGTTCTATAGCCTTTCATTCATTCATTCATTCCAAAAGAACCCTGCAAGCCAGGGCAGTATTCAGTACCCTCTGCTCAAAGCGCCATACAGAAGCCAACTGCCCCACAGGATTGACAAACTATCTGGTAACTGCCAAGCCAGTTCCAAATCATTCTGCCCAATAATCATTCTATTCAGAGCCTAGGGCACTCTTAGGTACTACTGCGGAGTAGGAGGGAGAGGAAAACCCCAGGACAAAGCTGTTGCATCAGGCAGGGAGTACACATGGTGGACCAAGAGTTCAAAAACATTTAAAGCTTTGGGTGAAGTGGGGAAGCTACACTAGCAAACACAAACAGAGGAAACAATGACTGTAGTAACATTTTGGAAACAGGCAAGCACATATGACAACAATATCTGACTGAGATGCGAGGGAGCTGCAGCCTAGCACCGCCATGGGGAAGTTCTGGAAGCACAGGCTTTCATACCTAGTGAGGTCTGAGAACTAGAAGGACCATGCACTGACCAGGCAGGGGGACTCCCAAAAGCAGGTGGGTGGCTGAAGGTCTGTTCATGAAGCCAGGCCTCATCGCTGGAATCACCTCTGTTAGTCTAGAAGGCCTGCACCCTGCAACTTGTTTGCTCTGTAGCAGGTTGGGACAAGAAGATGCCAGGTGTAGCTGAGGGGAGGGGCGGCATCTTTCGATAAACAGAGGAAGAAGGGAAAGTCTCCATACCAAAAGGTCACACTCATTTTCCTATCTCCAGGACGCCATTGCCAAGAGAGTTCCTGCTCAGATTTCTCTGCACCTGGGCAGGTTTGACCGCTGATGAGAGTTCTCCACTGACAGCCAACCACCCTGTCCCATGTCCTCCATGCACATTCCAGTTATGTGGGGAACTTTGACAATCACCTCTACCTGGCCTGGGCTAGACGCTAGGTCATTTAGTTACCGTGCACAATGGAAAGTTTGCCATGCACCAGGCATTGTCTGGATTTGGAGACGCTGCCCTGGGACTCCCGAATAAGAAGGAAATGTTCCTCAGAATAATTCCCATCCAGGCAGACCTTCCAATTAGTGTTTCAGGGATGGGTCAAGGATCATCAAGCACGTTGGGAAAGCCTTTACCATGGAAGAGATTAAGAAACAAAAACAAACAAATCTAAGGGGAAATCAGAGGAAACAGAAACAATGCAGGGAGGAGAGGAATACTTCAAAGAGGCTGCAAGGAGACCTGCAGAGCCGAGTAGCTTTTCATCCCTGAAACAATAACAGGAGGTTATAAGAAATCTCGGAATGTTAAGGAGCTCTAGGGACTTGGAGATTTGATGACCGACTTAAAAATGGAATGTATGGGCTGGGTGATACAATGAGGACATTTCTCAGGAAGTGGAACTTAGGGAAAAAAAAGAAACAGGAAATATAATAGAAAAGAGCTTAATTATTTAGTCCCTTAAAAGCCTCCTTCAAATCAATGATGTTCCAGAAGAGTGCAAGGGAACTTTTAGTTTTAAAAATTCTGGAATACTGTTTGGGAGAAAAGGCAGAGTTTCCAGGTGGAGATGGCTCATTGGAGGACTAGTAAAGTATGTGCACAAAGACTCTCCTGTGAGGTGGATCACAATAAATTTTCATTACAAAGAGAAAGGATATTACAAGAGACAAGGAGAAAATCCGGGGGGGGGGGGTAATGGGTGCAAAGCATGGGGAATAAACGTGTCAGTCTGAGCAGCAACTCTAAGACCAGAAGAGCGACCAGTCCCCAAAATCAAAGGAAAGAGATTTTCACTGAGAAGGTCATCCCAGGTTCAACTTGCCAGTCAGTCATGGAGGCCCTCAAAACACTGTCTTGCTGCAAAGTTTCTCAGGAACTTATGGAAGAGAAGATAGAGGGAAGACTTAGGAGTTCAGACAAGGGGAGGTCACATGACCAAGAGGCCGACTGAATCCCCAGTACAGCTGAAAAGTAGTCATCCCTGGGGCACAGGAACTGGAGGCTAGTGAGGGGTGAGGGGATGCCTGCTGTCCCTAGTGTAAGTCTTATGTTAATAAAAGACTCTTAAAGATCCCCTCCCACACCGTGTGGGGTGTGTGTGTAATTTTGTTACAGAGGAAAACTCAAGCTTCAAGTTGGATGCCAGAATGAGAAGTAGAAGCCAAACAAGAATCAGGAAGAGTCCCCAGGTGGCACCCTAGAGCACCCACTCTTACAGGGCACATTTGCCAGGGCTAGGCTCTGAGGATACATTGATGAAGACAGGGGTGAGACAGGGCAGCATGGGGTCCTTTCAAGAAAACGACTCTTGTGTCCAGGTGTCAGCAGCAACTGAGGCTAAGGGGGATCTTGACCGTCGGACGCAGTGCTCCATTATTTATGGGACTGGGAAAGCCAGTGTTTGGTATGTCTGCTGTTCCTGAATTGGCTTCCCCGGCAGCTAGCTGCGCCTGGCAGTGCAGGCTGGGAGAGCTGGGAGCAGACCTCAGCTCCTGAATCCACACAGCTTTCCACAGTAACTTTCCTTCCTGTGTCTTACTTCTGCTTCTGGCTGTGGTCCACCTGAGAACTCTTTCTAAAGACCATGACAGGGGTTTCCTTCTGCCGTCTCAGAGTCCTCATAGCTGCCCCTAAAGCCAGCGGCTGTCACGGGAGATCTGAGAGCCTCGTCCTAACGCATTTGTTAATTCACCGACAATGTGAATTTAGAACTCTAAAGCAGTACACTTTATGGAATTAAAGATATTGAAATGTAATGTACAGAGTTTAGGCTTCACTGATCATATTCAGTTTGACCAATTTTTGTGGAAAGAAAAAAACTAAAGCTGTTTACACTCTTAGAAACTTTTATCCCAAGACAGCTTACTTTCCTCCATGTGACTTGATCTGACTTGACTCAGTACTTGTACCTGTCCAGTAAAGTGGATACAAATTATCATCTTCAGCCAGAGGTGGCTCACAATTCCCAGTCCAGCACTGGAGCCTAAGGTAGGACGATCACAAGTTCCAAGGAGTTTGAGCTGTGTAAGAGAGTTCCAGGCTACTCTGGGCTACACATAAAAAACCAAAACAACAGCCAGAAAAGCATCCTTTGCTTTAAATTCTCTTTGATTTCTGAATAGTCCAAGCAAAAACCTTTTGGGAATCAGTGAAGGATCTGTTGTCTAAGCAGCATCCCCAGAGGAGATGACAACTTTTCATGGAATCAACCATACAGTTCCTGCACAGCTTTGCCCTACAGGGCTGACCAAAGCTAACCAAAGTAAAGCAAGGCTAACCAAAGTTTACCAAAGTGAAGCAAGGTTCAAGAACAGGAGGGGGTCTGACACCTGGGCTGCAGACCCCTCCCTACCCTCCTGCTGCAAAGCAAAACACACACACACACGCGCGCACACACACGCACACGCACACACGCACACACCCCCTTCTTCCCTCCAGTTAATTGACAGTTCCATGCTCTCCTCCCAAGGAACGCAACCCATTCCTAAGGATGCAAATCTCGAAGTTAAGGTCATAATGCGGGACAGGTGGCGGCTGCTCATTCGCAGAGCCTGTGACTAAATTCCCACATCGGTGCATGCAGCCTGGATCCATCAGACAGCGATGCATCATGGGCTTTCCTCTCTAAGAGTCCCCCTACCTCCAGTTTCCAAGTCCCCTCTTCTAGAAGCTTCTAGCTTCGTTTCTTTGCTCAGCTTCCCCTGAGCCTGGGGGCAGGAGTGGTTGGCCTCCGGGTAATCCTCTGGGGCTGAGCTGAGCGGCCCGGGGACCCGTCGTTACCCGGAGCACCTGCTGCTGCCACCGCGGACCCGAGCTCCGAGGTCCCCGCGCGTCCGAGCAGCGGCTCCTGCCAGACTTGGCGAGCTCCGGCGGCGGCTACGGAAGTGCGGGAGGACCCCTCCCTGCCCGGGCGGAGGGTTAGGAAAAGGCTGTAAAGTAATCCTGCCGCGGCTCCACACTCCAGGGCTCACTTGTCAAAACTCCACGGCATTCCAGATTCCCTTCCCCGCCACTCCCCTCGTCTGCAGGGAAAAGGAAACCGCCAGGGGAGGGTGGCCGGGAGTTTGGAGTTTCTCTTTCAGACACTTTTGTTTACATCTAGTGCGCGGGAGCTTCCTGCGGTGAACTGGGCTCCCGCTAAGCTCGCAGGAGAAAACGCCCACCCCGGCACCCTGATCCCCCACCCCGGGCCGAAGCTCTCCTACACCAAGAGGCTCCACCTCCGTATATCATTTCATAACACTCCGTTTCACAATAAGCAGAAGCCTGGCTTCTTATCTGGGCGGGGGAGCCCCAACTAAAAACACAACTGTCCTACCGCGCAGAATATCAGGGAACTTTGCAGAAACCTCCACATCAGATTCCTTCTGCTGGAGTAACCAAACTCAGCACCATGAATTACAATCGCCAGTGACTGCACGACTCAAGCATTTCCTTTATACCTTCACCCGCTCGCCCGCCCCTCCCACCTTCTGCGGGGTTCAGTCAACAAGTCATCCCTGAGAGGCCCAATCGTCTGGGGCAGCGCAGCCATCTCTTCAGCTGCAAACTGATGAGATAGCCTCGACCCGTGAGACCCAAGTGTTTATGTCACACCCACGGAAGGCTTCCTGCCTTAAATTAATGAGAGTCCAAGTAAGACTTAGGAAAAGGGTGTTTGCTTTTCTTTAAGCAGGGGAGAAGGCTGGGGAGCCCTCCCACCTCCATCATTTCATTGCTTTTCTAAACTTCAACTGTATTTTCTTCTGTGTTTCTATTCTTAACACGTGTTGAAAAGTAACAGCTTTTCTGTGCCAAACCTCAGACCATTAAGGAACTTCTGCTCAAAGCATTTTCACCTGGTTTCTGCAGGGCTCGAAGTTGGAAATCCCAGGCCGAGCTCCCGAGGTTAAATGGAAGGAATGTCAGCACAAACAAGCTCTCCGCGCCCTGGGCCCAGCTCCTGGGGCTTGCACAGACAGGCACACACAACCTCCCGCTTCTTGGGCTTTGTATCAGAATCCCCGAGCAGTTCCACTTCGCCCTTCCGTCCTCAAGCTATCAATTCTCTGCTTAGACATCCGGCAGTCCCCGAAAGTAAATGAGCTTTGCAACGGACAAATCTTTTGGAATTCGAAGCAATTAATTATAATGGAGGAAGCCAAAGAAGGCTGCAATTCCCTGCACTATTACTACCACTGGAAAGGGTAATTAGAGCCTAGGAGGGGCCAGTCCCTGTCAAGTCAGGGCTGGGGATCTACCCCACTCTCAGAAGCTGCCCAACAGGACATGATACTCACCTGATTACCACCCCTGGAATCCTTCAGGCCAGCACAAGAGCTAACCGGAAACAGGTAGGAATGCCAGGTGGTGGCATTTCACCTTTGGAGGGTCTTAGGAAACAAAACCCCCAGGTTAAAGTTTATCTCAAGATGTAGGTCCTGCAGCCACCACCACCTGGTGGATGTCAGGGGAACACCGCGGTGTGCCCAGAAGCCAAGCTTTGCAAGCCAGTCCTCAAAAGACCTCAATTCCTTGGCCAAGGCAAGGTAGGCTGTTGATTTTAGAAAAGGCTAGAGCAGCACAACTTTCAATAGAAAAGCGTCTGTCTCCCAAAGAGTAAAACAGCGTTTTTAAACCGTTTCCACTTGTGACTTCTGTTTGTCTGTAAAATTATTACATGACCCTGGCTGGATATGTAGGTACATAAAATAGACATATTTAGTACTAACCACAAAGAAATGTATTTTAAAACACTTCTTTAATATACATATATTTTACCATTTATTTTATTTTTTTAATTATTTATTTCTGTATGTGTATGAATATACTGTCTGCATGCAAGTGAATGCCACAGAGGTCAGAAGAGGTTGTCGGATTCCCCTGGAACTGGAGTTCTCCTGGAATTGAAGTTTCAGACGGTTATCTTGGAACTGGAGTTCTCCTGGAATTGAAGTTTCAGACGGTTCTCGGCTGCCATGTGTATGCTGGGGATTGAACCCGGGTCCTCTGTAAGAGCGGTTGGTGCTCTTAACCGCTAGGCTATCTCTCCAACCCCATATTTTACCATTTATTAAAGAGGAAACAGATTTGTATGTTAATGAGATAGATGTGGTTGTTTATTTTTTTTACATGAATTAAATCTTGGCTAAATATTTGATATTGCAGGACACAACATCTTCAACATTTTTCAGGGTTGATTTGTATTTATAATTATCAGTGTTGAGAACACTGCTTCACAAAAATATGTAGAGTAAAATGGCAGAAGTATGATTAGAACCATTTCAGTAATTGTTGGAAATTCTCTAATTTCAATCCATGATTTATTTAGTGCTTCATTTCTTTTTTAAATGAATCTCAAGTCAGCAACACAAACACTAAGCTTTGAAATAAAGCATCCTGGGGCTGGAGAGATGGCTCAGAAGTTAATAGCACTGGCTGCTTTTGCAGAGGACCCGGGTCCAGTTCCCAACACCAACATGGTGGCTAACAACCATCTGAATTCCAGTTCCAGGGGATCCAATGCCCTCTTCTGACCTTCACAGGCATTGCATGACATAGGTGTACTTACATACATCCTGGAAAAAAGACTCATACATCTAAAATAAAAATTTTAAATCAAGTATTCTAATACAACACAGTCCAAAGATATACCAATTTGATGATTATATGCTAAAAGATGGGAAAATATGTGGTCTGTTTTTCTAGTTGAACTATTATTTTTCTATAAGTATAAAGCTTTGCATAGTCAAAACACTGCAATTTATAATATATAGTAATCTCTATTCTGGGCAGAGGTATTTCAGGGAATGTTGGTTGCTGTGCAGTGACAACACACACCATAGAGTGTCCATGTTGTTATGTTCAGAACCAAGCATGCAGGGGTCAGGTGATAGCCCAGTGAGTAAGTGCTCACAGTTCAAGCATGAGGACCTGAGTTGATCCCCAGTACCCTTGTGAAAAACAATACACGGTGGCATGGACATGAATGGTGAGACAGAGCTAGGAGGACCTTTGGGGCTTGCTGGCCAACTAGACCGGCAAGCCCAGGTCCTAGAGATTCTGCTGCACAGCTTTACTTTTCAACTTGACAAACCCGGTTGGACGGAAGCTCAGTTAAGGACTTGCTTCCATTGGACTGGCCTGTGACCATGTTGGTGGGGAATTTTCTTGATTTTGAGTGATGTGGGAGGGTCCAGCCCACTGTGGGCAGTGCCACCCCTGGGCAAGTGGTCCGGTGTTACATAAGAAAGCAGGCTGAGCACAGGTCGGGGAACAAGCCAGGAAGAATCACTCTTCCACGATCTGTGCTCAGGCTTCTCCCTCAGCCTCCCTTAATGACAGACTGTGAGCTGTAAGCCCAATAAACCCTTTTCTCTTCAAGTTGGTTTTGGTCAGTGTTTTTATCACAGCAATGGCAAAGTAACTAGAACAGACCCCAAAATCAAAGCGGACAGCTCCAGAGGAATTCAACCTGAGGTTGTTCTCTGGACTCCACATGCACCCTCTCACACGAGTGCACCCCCCCCCGCCCCCCATGAACAAAGGATATTATGAAATTGCACAAAACAACACAGGTAAGCACGGCCAGCCCAGATTTGATTTTTGATTACATTTTTGGCCATTGCACACTTAAGAAACATTTTACTACTGTCAATTTTTTTCCTATGCTCAGGGTTATGACTGAAGTTTAAGAAGCTGGATTATCATGGATATCAGCACCTCCTCCCTTCCTTTCTCCAGCTCTTCTGCTATGGGGTGACCCTAGAATCCTTTCATGTGGCTTCTCAGTATCTGAAGTTTCATGAGGAGCTCAACCTGAATAATCTTCTAATACTAATTTCAACAGTGCCTCTCTTTCATTTTTGAGTGCCTTTTCAGTTGCATGTCATGTGTTGGCCTCTAGCTTTCTTTACACCTTTAATCTGGCCCGGAATTTATGGTGTAGATCAGTGAACGTAATCTGTGGTTTTAAGAATAATACAAATAGGCTGGGTATGGTGGTACATGCCTTTAATGCCAGCAATCGGGAGCCAGAGGCAGGTAGATCTCTGAGTTCATGGCCAGCTTGGTCTACATGGTGAGTTCTAGGCCAGCTGAGGCTACAAGGAGACCCTGTTTCAAAAAGAGAAAAAAGAAAAAAAATAATACAAATAATGGGTTGGAGAGATGGCTCAGGGTTAAGAGCACTGGCTGTTCTTGCAGAGGACCCAGGGTCAATTCCCAGCATGCACATGGTAACACTGTCTCTAAATCCAGTTCCAGGGTATCAAATGCCCTCTTCTGACCTCCACGGGTATTGCACAACATGAGTGCACTTACATACATGCAGACAGTATACTCATACACATAAAATAAAAATAATAAAATAAAAAAGAATAACACAAATAGCTAGTCTTCTTCCCTACCCTATCTTTGATGCTGAGAATCAGGTTAGGGTGTGTATGTGGGGGGACTGGGAATTTGTCCACATCTGCATAATGTCTTAATTTCAGGAAAATGCTGGAAAGCATATGCCATTCTCATCAACTGGTCAGAAAAATAGGAGCTGGCCTGGCTTCCCTCCCCAGGATCCACTGCTGACTGGAAAAGAGATCAATGGTTCAGTAAACAGAAGGGGGCTTCAAATGTGCATCACGATTTCATCCTGGTGTAAATAATATTTGAAATTGCCTGGTGTAAATAATATTTAAAATTGACCCAGAGATTATAAATAACATGAATCCGAGTTCAAACTGCTGATATGTTAAGAAAATTGAAAGAAGTTTCAACACATTAAAGAAATGGTTCCTTAAAGACAGTTTAGCTGAGTGTGGTGCCACACACCTTTAGTACTAGCACTTGGGAGGCAGAGGCAGGTGGATCTCTGTGAGTTCAAGGCCAGCCTGGTCTACATAGAGAGCACCAGGCCAGCTGGGACTAAAGGAAGACTCTCTCTCAAAAAGACCAAAACAAACAAACAAACAGTTTAGAGTTCAGCATGATGCCTGATTACAAAGTAGTATCTGCAGGGGTGATAATCAGCAGGGCAGGCACAAATAGGGCATAATGTCTAGATTGAGAAAAACTGAACAGATGAGGATCAGAGCAAGTCATGCATTGAATAAGACTCTGCCTGGTGTGTTGATAAGAAACAGCAATGCGATACTAGGGTGTTCACACTGGTGGGAATTTGCCGTGAAAGCAAAGCACACCACAGCTCCCTAGTGTGTGAGGAAGGATTTGGTAGCAGACACGTTCTTACAAGGGAGTTGTTCAGTCCAAGGCCCTTTATTTTAAGGAAGATATACAGAGGCTGGAAAAGTTCCAAAGGAAAACCTAAATGACTAAGGAGATAGAAAAATAGAACCTCTGAGCAAGGCTAAAAGACCTGGAGTTGTTTAGTCTGAGTGAAAAGGGCCCCAGGCAAACTTAAGTCCTCTCTAGAAAGAGGATGCCGGCCAGCTGTTCTTCATCTCTACAGAGGACAGAAGAGGTAAGAGACTAAATACAGCATTAAAATGTTGGTCAGATATAAAGAAGGCAATTTATCCTAATGCATACTGGCTTAACGTTAGAACAGCGTCATACTACCTCGTTGTGCAGTCTTCACCTAACAGCCACCAGCCTGAGAGTCTTACATGTTTAGGCAGAAGCTATGCTGAAGAGCTGTACCCACTCCCTTCTAGAACCAAGTTTCCCCCAATTATTCCATCAAATAAGAGAGCAAAGGTGCTGGGCGTCCACGGTTCCTAACTCATGAGAGAAGCCCAGGATCTACCCAACCTGGCCTTTGCATTTGGGTGAGAGTATCTCTACGAATACAACCAACCTTGGATGTTGCATAGACTGAAAGTGTATTTTGTAGATTCATTCCTGTGTATATTGTTTAAATAAACAGGAAGCACTGCTTTCTGTGTGGACTCACACCTATTAGTTGATGATAATAATAGCCATGAATTACTAACTCTTACTATTATGCTGGGTGCCATGGCCAATATATTTTATGCAGACTCTCTTACTTGAAGTACAACTAATTATTGGTTTTATTGTCACATAAAGAAACTGAGTCACAAAGAAGTTAAGTAACATGGCTAGTAAATGCTGGAGTCTCAATTCAAACCCATTTAGTCTGACTCAGGAGAGTGTGTTAATCAGTACTCTGCTGCCTCCTATCATTAAGACTCCTAAGTGGAAAGAGATACTGAAAACAAAAACAAAGCAAAGTGGCTCAAGGTGAGTGCAAACCAAGGCTGGGAAACTTTTTTTTTGTTTTTTTTTTTTTTCTCTCAGTACAACAGGAAGAGAAGGATGGAGTTCATTCTATGATGAAGAGGGTGATGACTATCTCTCACAGAGCTGAAGAATTCAAACAAGGTTCATGTCCATTTTACTAGCTAAAAAACTTCAGTCAGTTGGAAGCTAGCCTTAGGTGTGAAATGAAGGATACAAGTGTATTATGCTATGATAGCATAGGACAATTGAAGCGAATAGAGATTTCCAACACGCTGGTGGGCAAAGGCCTAGTCAGTCATTTCCTGGACCTCTTCTAAGATGTCCTATATGAGTTTTCAAATCCAATGGTTTCTTTTGACTTAGCAGCCATGAGAATGCACAGGGTTGGGTCACGTAGTTCCCAGTGCTGACTGCTTTTAGATCAAGACAAGAATTTTTTAATGAGGTCTATTGAGTGCTGTTGTTTATCAACAATAGATGATTCACATGAGTGAAGTAGACATCAAAATGATTTTTAGAAAGGAAGATGAACCACAGGAAAAACAAAAAAAGAACTTTGATCCAAATCACTCCTAAGGACAGATATTTCCCATTAGGACAATTTATCCCAAGTCTATAAACAGAGAGAGGCATTATCATACAAGTGCTTACTAACAGATCTCTAAACCTTATGTAGCTATAAAAAGCCCAAGAGAAGAAACAAGCGGAAATTCCCAGGAGAAGATCCCCAAGGTCCCCAGCCACATCCAGGCCATGAGATCTCCATAGATACAAAGCCTGTGGTGACTCTGAGTAAGGCAGGAGAGGAAACCTCAGGATTCTGACACAATCCACATCAACTAAACAATTACAGTCCTCTGAAATCAGCTGACAAACATGGGCAAAGTAGTGACTCACTGCAGGTAATATAAACACAATGCCCAGGATGAACAAGGTCTCCATGTGGACTACCTGGAGAGATGCACAAGTAGATGTCTGAGTCTTGGGAGATGCCACACTTTGCCCATTCAAATCTTTATTGGGTGGATAGCATCAAATCCACCCTCCAAAGCCCTCACAGAAGTACTGAACCATTTACCCTGGAAACAACATTAGAACCAGAGTCTAGTTTCTGACCCAAAGATACCAACTTATGAAACTGCCTTGAATGTGCCTATTGGACTTTTTTGTTTGTTTTTGTGGGCTTTGATTCAAAAGCTATTATTTACAACAAAGATTCTAACTCTATGTGAAGTCAGAACAAATACTAAAAACCTAGTGTTTATTGTCTACTTTCTAGATACCAAGTCTATTCCTAGGCCATTTGTCTTTGAACTCACAAAATCCTTATTTCAGTCTTGGGCAGATTTTCATAATCTAGTGATGAAAGTAAGTTTTGTTTCACCACAACAAAATACTTGAGAGAAAAGAAAAGGTTTATGATGGCTGATGGTTTTAGAAGTTCTGGTCCAAGATTAGGTGGTCTTATTGGGTTGGTTTTTTTTTTTGGCTTTTTTTTTTTTTGAGGGTCTCCCCGTAGCTCCGACTGTCCTGGAACTCGCTATGTAGACCAGGTTGGTCTTGAACTTACAAAGATCCACCTGCCTCTGCCTCCCAAGTGCTAGGATTAAAGGTGTGCGCCACCACACCGGCACTTTTGGCTTTTTAATGGGGACAACAATGCTGAGGAAATGGGTACCTTATGGCCAGGAAGCAAGAGAGAAGAAAGGACTGTGGTCTCACAATCCTCTTCAGGGGCTCGTACCAGTAACCTAAGGGCCTCCTACACACCATTACCTCCTAAAGATCCACAGAACCTCTCAATAAAAGCACCCTGGAGACCAACCCTTTAATACATGGGCCTGTGTCATCCCATTCAACATCCCGACTGTAGCAAAGGATCAACAATCAAGATTATTTTTTCAAGCAATAAAACGGGTCACAAGATCAACTGTGGGGCTTGCAGCCACACACCAGACATACTAGTAAGTTGAAGCTATGGACCTCAGAGCCCGGATGGAAGTCCTGCTTGTTCTTAACTTCTGCCCGGCAGTCTGTGTCCAAATCCCAGCCATGTCAAGTCCAGGGTCAGGCAGTCCCATTGCTTTTAGGCCTTCGGTGCCAAACTCAGTGGTGCAGTCAACCTGTTTCCCATAAACATGCAAAGAGCATTCTGATCCCACAGCAAGCATTCCCTGGCCTCTCTCACTGATACTTCTATCACTCATTTTCCAGTAAAGTCATGGTAACTTACTTGGCTCACACCACATCACTTCAACCAGCTCTAGGGGTTATATGTCAGTTTAGAGAGACTATGGAACGAGAAAGTCCAAAACCCACAATTACTATCGTCAGGACTCTGGGTGAGTCATTTATATTTCCTTCTCTCGTATTCAAGAGTCTCCCTTTAGGCTTTTCAAAGAAGGGAGATTAAGTATGAAAGCATATGAAGTGTCTGGGATGGTGTCTAAGAACATAAGCCGGGACCCTCCACCAGGAGCTACTTTACGGCTCCCCTGCCCCCCATAAAGGACATATGGGATGTCTGGAGATATTTTTGCAGCATTAACTGCAGGCAGGGATGGTGCTTCCTGGGTCCTAGTGGGTAGGGGCATGGGAAGCGGCTAGACATCGTCCAAAGCAGAGGCCAGTCCCTCTCAACAAAGGATTTCTCAGTACAAAATGTGAAGAGTGCTCAAGTTGAGAAAGTATGCAATGAGCCCTTCAAGATCCACTAAAATCTAAGCTATCACAAAGGATTTCTCAGTACAAAATGTGAAGAGTGCTCAAGTTGAGAAAGTATGCAATGAGCCCTTCAAGATCCACTAAAATCTAAGCTATCAGCCTCTTCCTTTCGCTCCTTTCTTACAATACAAAGCTTCCAGTGGGAGCTCAGCCAGTCCTTGTGGTCAAAGCCTGTGCATAAACAGTAGATATAGGAGTCCTGTTTCGTTAGCAATACTCAAGTTGAGGGTGTGGCCCTGCACAGCATGGGGTCTGGGGAGTCAATTAACCTTTAAGCAGACCCTTCAAATACACAAGCCCAGTGCAAGCAATTCTGAGAAGCCACTCTGCTAAGGGAGCCAGAAGCCAATAAAAGGAAGTCAAAGTTGAGCTTAGGGGAACTGTGGCACTGGGACAAAAGGCACTGCTCACAGGGTTCCGTAGTGAAGAGCTACTGTGTGGTCGCTCCCTCAGCTTATTCTCAGCATTAATCCTGGAGCCAGAAGCCTGTGGAAGTATACGTTGACTCTCACCCCTCGTCTGCTTACCCCCCGCCCCCCAACAACCTGAGGCTTCAATAAGCCTCAATTCAATGAAGGCTTGCAAGACTGCTGGTAAAAAATGGAGTCGGAGAGAAAAGGACGTGCAGCTGCCACTCGTAGACTTCATCTGGTCTATTTACATAAAAGCCTGAATTCTGGGACAAAATTCACTGTCATCCACAGTGACAGAAACCAGGGGAGAGAGGGAAAGATGGAGGTTTTTTTTTTTCTTTCTATTTTCCATTCTCCATACTTGATGACATCCTCTATTTCTGACTTTCACTGTCAGAAAACGTGGGTGGTTTCTGTGTAATAAAACTTACCTGTAGTCTCCAGTTATCTTTAAACACTTGTGGGAGATGATGAACTGCCTGCCCAGGGCTGTGCAGAAGTTGCTATGCAACTTCTAGGTAAGTTGTCTCTTACCTAGCGCCTCTGACCACACACAGGGTGCAGCTGTCTGTCCTTCCAGCCCAAGCCATCTCCACCTGACCCATTCCTACGCACCTCTCACAGCTCAACTGTAGGCGCCATCTTCTCCAGGAAAGCTACCTCTCGAATCTTTTCAGGGCCTTCTCGGTGCTCTGATAGCTATCTCCAGCACAATTACCTACCTTCTCTTAGAAAGCCAGCCAACCTTGCTTATTGTTTGATTTCAAGGACCCAGCTCTGTGCCTAGTGTATAAGGGTACCCAGGGGATATTTGTTATATAAATGAGTATAAACCATGGGACTTCTAAATGTATTCATTCCTAAAATTTTTGAGTGCCTATTATGAACCAGGCATAGGGATGAGCCCAGGCAAAGCAAGCACTACTCCCCTAGTATTAACAACAATAATGGAATGTAATCAGGTGGAGAGGTAGATAGAGGCACTTGCCACTAAATCCTGAATTCTATCCCTGGGACCCACATGGTGAAAGGAGAGAATTGACTCCCAAAAGTTGTGCTCTGACCTCCACATGATTCTGTGGAATGTATGTTCTGCTGCTACTCATACATATACATATACATATATATAAACATACACAAACAAGATAAATATTTTTAAATAACCAAGGCTAATTTTTTTGGACATTTACTATAGAGTAGGAATCGTGCTAAACTCTACTCTTTCCTCCTTTCCTTCCTTCCTTCTTCAGACAGGGTCTCGTGTATCCTAGGGTGGCCTCAGACTTTCTATGTAGCCCAGAAAAATCTTGAATTCTAATCCTCCTGCCTCCACTTCCCAAGTACTGGATTATGGGCATGCACCACCACGACTGGTTCACGCGGGGCTAGGGACTGAACCGAGGGCTTTGCACATGCTAGGCTAGTACCATGCCAACAGAACCATACACATCCCCAGCCCCTATATTCTCTTTTAATCATCCCCAAACCTACATGACAGATAGTACCACGATTCTCATAGTACAGAGGGAGAAATATACCAAACTATTCTCTGAAACTGAAGTTCCTAGAATCTATTTACACGTGCCTAATGCATTCCAACTATGAGAAGGTTACCTGTTCATTCTCTCCTGAGCATTCCTGCTGGCCTAGAATATCCTTAGGCTCTTCCTCATCTCATCTGGACTTTAACATATTTTGGCATAATCACATTCTATGTCCTAGAGGCTGTGAGCTAACATCTTGAGGACGCTTAGCAGAACTCTACACTCGGCAGGTGCAGCGTGGACTTGAAATATCATTGTTTAAACCTGTAGCAAAAGGTTCTGTGGTTACCAAAACAGAAGTCAGAAATCTTTCCTTCCCCTGTGGAATCTGAGATTGTCAATACTTGATTTGAAAGGGCTTTAAACACGTCTATTGTTGCCACCTGTACTATAAGAATGAGATTGAGTCAGCTCTGTAGAGTCAGTGTGTCAGCTTCAGCTATGGAGATAAACCAGGGTCCCCCAGTTAACAGGTAATTCTGTCATGGATGAAGAAATCCAGTAATTCTTCCTGCAGGGGGCTGTTGAGTGTATTGACAGAAGCTGCTGGGAAGGGGTTCATTGAAGATGACACCTAACTTCACAAAAGCAGGGTGTAGTTCTGTACCTGCTTGCTAATACCCCTCAACATGTAGCAGCTGTCAAGTACTTGCTTTCTTGCTAACCTACAGGGTGGTATCAAGGCCACGGGTCAGAAGATGTGCAGTTCTTATTCCTGGAGCTCAAAGCTGTAGATGCTGAACAAAAGAACATGGCAACAGTGAGCAGCCAGTTGGTGCAGCCCCTGCCTTGATCTCTTGGAAAACACCCATTTATCTTTCAACACTCAGTTCAAAGATTCTCCCCTACTGCAAAGATTTGCTTGATGACTGACCTCCGTCCTGGACCTCTGAGAGTTACTTAAATGCCAGCACATTGCTGAGATCCTCCTGACAAATGCCAATCACCTAAGAGAACTCAGACAAGTCTCTTCCAGTACCCTAGAAAAGCCCAATTTAGCACAGGAATTCATTTCAGAATTCATCTTAATGAGCCAAGTACCATGCTAGGCGCTGAGGAGGTGCTGATGCCCCACAAGAGCTTGGACCCTGAGGTAGGACAAACGAACAGTCAAGTCCAGGGAGTTAGCAGGCCATTACAAACACCTAATTAAATCTGAAAAGCTAGGGAAGCCTTCCAGAAGAAACAGATTAGTGAGCTGAGCCCCGAGGAAAAGATTCCAGGAAGGAGCGATGACAAGTACCAAATGGCCATGACAGAGACGAGGGATACCACGTTCTGTGGACTCAAACAGTTCATGTGGCTGCACTTTTTGTTGGCTTGGGAGTGGTGTGTAAACTAATCGGAGGCTGAGAAGTCGAGCTAGTGAAACTCTTGGAGGACTTTTATCAAAAGAGTGGCACACACTGATTCTTAGGTTAGGAGGATCACAGTGCCTCAAGGAGAAGAATGTCCTAGAGGCCCAGTGGGCAGAGGCAGAAAGAGGAGCAAGGAAGCTGTCATACGGACCTAGTCAAAGAAATGCCCAGCCAAGTGTCCCACGTGTCACGAATAAAACTCTAGCATTGCTCTGCTAGCAGCACTCCTTCTAACACACTGTCAATCTCCTAAGGACAGAAATTTGAATTTATACTAGTCCCTGCCCCTTTCCGTCAAAGGATATGTTTCAAGACCATAGCAGGTACCTGAAGCCACAGGCCTTTTACATACTGTTATTCCCTACATAAATACACATAGAGAGATTTAATGAAGTCCCATCTTAACTAAGTATTTACAAACTGTGGGAACTGTGGGACTAACTCCTGCAGTTTGAGGTGCAAAAAGCAAAATTGACATCACTTTCTTTTTCATTCACAAACTTGTGGATAGATTTGTTTTTAAAGCAGGTCTTAGTAACCTCAGCATATAATGTTTTCTTTACATCGAGAATGTTCACCTTTTCAATCACAGGAAGTACGTTACGGGTTTCTCTTTGGCGTCCAAATGGCCAGCATCACATTCTTCTACTTTGTGGCCATTACCAAGGAAAATGATGATCTTGAACAAATGTTCTGCTACACTTCAACAGTTGATCTGGTAATCAAGATGGCTACCAGGCAAGAAGCATGTCCTTTTACACACAGGGCATGCTGGGCAAAGAGAGGATTCCTATGCCTAGAGCAGTTCCTCCTGCTCTTCAGGATGGCATACGAATGTGAACTTACGACCTGATTATAGACTTTTCCATTCAATATGTTCAAAGCATTGCTGACCAAGGGTAGCTGAAGTGTTGGAAAGCAAGATCACATATGGCGTGTACTCACCTCTTGCCTCAGTGAACAAGTGACGAAGCACTCAGTGAGGTCTCCATGTGGGGCGGCACAATTCCTGTGTGCGTAATGACTACTTTTGGCTACTTCCTTGTCCCCAGGTTCTCCCCAGCCCACCCCTACTCTCACCCTAGCTCACCCCTCCCATATCCTCTCTGCTGTGAAAATCTCTCCTTGTACTTTTATAGTTAGTGACTCCATGTAGAGGCGAATCCCACTTCCTGCCGTATCAAGCCCTGATTTTGTATCAGTCCCTGAATCCCCCCATGTAGAGGCGAATCCCACTTCCTGCCGTATCAAGCCCTGACTTTGTATCAGTCCCCGAATCCCCCTTCTAGCCCTTTTTATCCATTATGACTCAAGCCACGCCTCTTCTCCACCTTGGCAAAACCTCATCTGGGCTCCAGCTTCAAAAGTTCCCCTCATTTCCCCTTGAAAGCTTTCCAGTGAGGCCATCCCTTGTGGGGAGTGGCTACCCTCTCCACTGGATGCCCTAAGCCCATTTTATGTATTAAGTATATATAAAAAAAGCCAGTCCCATGTCTACAAGAAGTACCCGCAAACCCTGACTAGCCTGAGAGAATCGTTTCTGTATTGTTTTGTTTGAGACAGGGTCTCACTGTGTCACCCACATAGATCTATTTATTTATTTATTTATTTATTTATTTATTTATTTATTTATTTATTATTTTGAGACAGGCTCTCACTACAGTAACTCATACTGGCCTTTAAGTTTTGATCCATGGGGCTGGAGAGATGGCCTAGCAGTTAGGAGCGCCGACCGCTCTTACAGAGGACCCGGGTTCGATCCCCAGCACCCACATGGCGGCCGAGAACCGTCTGAAACTCCAATTCCAGGAGAATTCCAGTTCCAGGGGAATCCGACACTCTCTTCTGACCTCCGCGGCATTGCACGACACGGGTGCACAGACCTGCATGCAGACAGTACATTGATACACATACAGAAATAAATAAAAAAAATAATAAATAAATAAAAATAAAAAATAAAAAAGTTGTGATCCATTTACCTCAGGCCCCAGATCCTGGGATCATACATGTGAGCCATTACATCTGGCTGGATACAGAATCTTACCCAAACTGAATTCTACTAATAAGCATTTCTGTGTTGCAGATGACCTGGTTTTCTCTTTGGAGACATAAAACCAAAGCAATATGGATCGGAGTTCTGTCTTCCTCCCTTGCTTGGATCAGACACTCAAACTCTTCTCCCCTCCTTCTCTTGCTCTGTTTCACAGAAAGGTGTATCAGACCACAAAGGTGTTTGGTTGTGATCAACCCCTGAGAACAGCCCAGAAAATCCATTGTCGCCGCTGGGTAACTGCTGGGCCTGGCCCACACACCCCGCCCTGCCAGATGGCTCTGTAATAGTGAGCACTGTGTTACTGAGAAGGGCCTGCTATAAACTCTTAAGTAGATTTAAAGCTGTAGAAAATCCCAGAGGCTGTTCCTTTTCCTGACACATGTGTCTAGCATGGCTGGTACCCACTCTCCACACGGTGATGCTAACATTGCCAGATAAAATATGAGACTCGGTGACATTTGAATTACAGATGAAAAATAAATGCACTTTTAGGCCAAGTCCCAAATATCACATGGGGTTTTTTAATTTGCTAAATCCAACAATCTTAGTTTATACCTGATTTGGTCTTTATACAACTCATATCTAACCTCAATAAGAAAAATAATTACATGCAGAAAAATACACTCCCTTGTAAAAAACCAGGATCCTTGAAAATACCCCTTGTGGTTTGTTTCTGATGAATGTCTCCCTACATGGAGAGGGCTATAATCATTCTCTTTATGGCTGAGTTGAAGTCCCTCACCTTTGCCTAACCTTTCTCAGTTTATCATTCTCTTTCCGTGATCATTCTTCTTGCATCATTAAGTCCAACCACTGTGACCCTCCTTATTTTTCCAAACAATTACCATCCAATTCTGTGTTTCACCTTGACTTACTCTCTTAGGATGATATATCACAATGTCTCCTCAGTACAAGTCAATGAACCACATTAAGGAAATACTCAACAGGTAGTGTGGGGCCCCCAATTCTTCCTTGTTGACCTCAAGGATAAGATTCCTATTGCTAATGACATCATGTCCTCCAACTCGAGAAATCCCCCTAGAAAAGCAACTCTAGGAGTCAACCTTACTCTCTATTCAGTTCGACTATTGTTCTTTAACAGCTAGAGAGGCTCCTAACTGGGAAAAGCATAAGACCAGGTAAGGCGTTAAATAATTTCTTACAAGTAAAAATCCCAGATTCCTCTTCAAGCCCCAGGAGCCACTTCAATCTTCAAAAGTCGTGTTGTTCACCAATTACACCATACAGAGGCCCCAGCTGACATCACCCAGGGGATGGAGAGTTTGACCTACCTGTAGATGCATGTCTAGGGGAAAGGTCTGGAGGGGCACACATATGTAACTAGGATTACAGGTAAGGGCTCCATGGGTGAGCCTCCCAGAAGAAACCAGGAAAAAAAGCAAGATCTGACAGAGCCCTGGGGTGGGGGGGGGTGGACTAGGAAGGAAGGACCCTGGTGAGACCAGGGAAAAGTTGTTAATGAGGCAAGGAGGCAGAAACACCTTAAATTATCAGTCACAAAAACATCATTAAAACCCCCGTGGTAGTAAAATGGTAAGTGATATCATCATTATTAGTGATATGTGGTGATTAGTAGTGAGTGTATTAGTGAGCATTCATTAAAGTATAATAATAAAAGGCTTCTATCACATTCTTGGCGTTATCATCACTTTCATCTGGCTACCATTTCACCCACAAGAATAGAATGGTACATATCATTATACCTGCCTCACAAGTGATGAAAATACCACGAGGAAGATGGAACTTCTAGGGCCAGAGACACGGCTGAGGGGATAAAGGGGCTCGTTGCACACAAGCCTGGTGACCTTGGAGTTTGATCCTCCAGAGCCCACAAATAGATGGAAGAGGATTCCACACAGTTGTCCTTTGCCTCTATACACACATACACACATACACACATACACCTTGTATGTGTCTGAGAGAGAGAGAGAGAAAGAGAGAGAGAGAGAGAGAGAGAGAGAGAGAGAGAGAGAGAGAGAGAGATTTCAGTAACCCAGGTTTCCTGACTTGGGTCCAGGGCACCTCTCTTTCCTTGGGAGATAGCTGTTTGTTTTGTGGGGAATCAGCAGGAGACTAATTAGGAAGCTGCTTTTTGGCTTAAGGAAGCCTGGTTGGAATTTCCTTTCCTTTACTGGTCTGCATTCTCTCATCTATAACTGAGGATCACCTTGCAGAGGTGTCAGGAGCTATGATGTGCTGGCATGCATACGCTGCTGCACCTAACTGTAAATGTGCAGAAGAGTCATTTGAACAATCACTATAGTTGTAGGTTCAAATAAATGCAAATCCTCACTCCAACAGGGATGAAATGAAGGAAAACTGGTCGTTTTCCAAAGCTACCTCATATCAAGTTCTATGTTTTTTTAACATGACAAGAAAATGTAAAATAATGGGCCCCATCTGTTGAGTGCACAGTGCTCACTGTGTGCCTGATGCTGTGAACCTTCACGTACATGTCCTCCTTTAATCCACTTTAATCTTAGATAGTGTCTCTCTTCAGTCTGTTTTATGTATGGAAACCTTGGCTGAGTGGGGTAAAGTGCCCAATTCTTACTCATGAAACCTATGGGGTTTTTTTGTTTATTTATTTTTTGTTTTGGTCTTTTTGAGACAGGGTCTCCCTGTAGCTCTGGATGTCCTGGAACTCTCTATGTAGACCAGGCTGGCCTTGAAATCACAGAGATCCACCTGCCTCTGCCTCCCAAGTGCTAGGATTAAAGGCATGCACCACCACACCTGGCATGAAACCTATGCTTTTAGGCATGTGTGTATGTGTTGAATACAGAAGAAAATTTGTCTGATATTAGCAGTGGTCATTAGCGGGTGGTGGGATGGCTGGTGACATATTGTTTTGTCTTTTTGAATGGAAAATACACTGATTTTATATTTTAACATGTTTTTCAAGTACTAGGCATGGTGGGTCATATCCGTAATTCTATTGCTTGGGAAGCTGGGGGAGGAAGATTGCTGTGAGTCTGAGGCCAGCCTGGGCTATTGGAGCTCTGTGCATTTCAAACAAAATTACATTACAAATCAAGTCTAGACCCATGCCCTCCTCCCTTCCCCCCCCCCAACCCACCAGAGCTCATGCATTCTGCCAAACATGTTTTTCATCCTTTTCTCAGTCTCTCTTAAAATTCTCTGTTGGAGACGGAGACACAGTCCCACCTGGACAGGCCCGAACACGCCCTGCTCGCTCAGCATGGATCCGATCTTAGGGCTATGCCAATGTTTGCTGAAGATAAGCCTCAGGATGTTCCAGCCCACAGGACATTCCAAGCTTATCTTAAACACGTTTTGCATGTCCTGCCCTTCCCCTCCTTACTTCCTACCTTTCTACAAAGTATAAATGTAACTGCTTATTTCATTAAAATAGACTTTGACAACCTTTGCAAAGTCTCGCTCTTTTCTCTCGCCCATTATATTTCAGGTTTGGGGTCTCCCCTCGAAACCCACTAGTAACTGAGTCCCGCAGGATACGGGACAATTCTCAATGCAGAAGTTTATTGTTTTGGGCAGAAGTTCACCATTTCAGTCAGTTCTTTGACATAGTCTTTTCTGTTTGTTGTTGCTGTTATGATTATTCCTTCCAATATCCATCACCCCAAAATACGCACATGTGCATGCCACATATATCATAGGTTTTAGCATCTTCAGCTTGTGATTTTTTTTAAATTAGGCTGAAGGATGTCATGTTTGAAGTCTCCTCTTTGGCAAGCCCAAACCACTATCTGTTCTGCCCTTGTGTTCCACACTGGGGTTTTCCCTTCCCATGGTCACCAAATGAGGTCCAGTAAGCACCGCATCCTGTCTCAATCTTCCTGTACTGGTCTCCATGATACAGACTGGGTGGTCCAACAATGGCAGTCTATACTCTGAAGAAGCTGAAACCTCAGTAGCAGCTCAGACTGCTGGATGTCTCAGCAGTCCCCATCTGGCACTGAAGGTTTGGAATATTCTTGGAGAGACATGAGTCTTCAGTCCATATTGGAAGGTTGAAAAGCTATGTCTTCTCACATCTTTGAAGGATGGCAAAAGCAGTGGCAGCCACAGGGTAGCTGCACTTGCCAGTAAGACAGGCAAAACAACTGTTTTTTTTTTTTTCTTTTTGTCTTTTTACTAAGATCTCTCTCAAGTTTTATACCTGAAGTGCAATTTCTCAGGTCTTACTATTTATTTATTTATGGTTATACTTTCCTTTTGGATGTTTAAGGTCATACAGTTAGCCCAGATTAACCAAGATTTTTTTTTTTTCTCAAGGTCAATTGAGGATCTGGTCCTCAAGGGTCACTCAGGTTTTTTTTTTTGGGGGGGGGGTTGGAGCCCCTGGCTCCTTTTGGCTTTTCAATCACCAATTCCATCCACTTGAGGACAAAGTTAGGTCTTGTTAGACCAAGTTTCCCTTTTTGAAGCATGAGCAGACTTTCCTCTTTATAGGCTGGACACTGGCTGAAGTCCCATTAGTGGATCTCTAAGACCTCCCTGCACAGGAAGACTGGTGACTCACATTTGCAGGACATTTCAAGAGATGCCCCTGTACATAGTCCCCTGAGACTTAGTTGACCTCTGAATGCAAGGAACAAACTTATTCCTTAAGACCCTCAGCCAAACTGGTATGGGTATTAAGTATGGTTGTTAAGCATCCAAAAAGGCTAAGTTATACCAGGCTGATACTTTTAACTACTGTATAATATTTTAGAAAATGCTTGGACAAAAGCTCAAGCAGCCTTGTATAATAAATAATAAGAAGCACTCCCATAAAATAAATATTGTGGTTAGGCATGTCATGACAAACTTTTTTTCTGCATTCCTTTGATCTTACAGTACTCTAAAATATGCATACATGTCCTTCATCTATATACCCAAAATTCTTAACTCTGAAAATAAATGGTGTACTTACATACATTCAGACAGGCAAAACAGTCATAAACATAAAATAAAAATAAATAAATCACTTTAAAAATACCTCATCTCTGTGAGACTGAGGCCAGCCTGGTCTCCATAGGGAGTTCCAGGCCAGCAGGGGCTACATGGAAACCCTGACTCAAAAACAAAAACAACAAGCAAACAAAAAAATAGGAAATGAGGGGTTAGTGAGATGACTCAGTGCTAAGCGTGCACGTCCTCTTGTAGGGGATTTGAGTGGTTCCCAGTACCCACGTTGTGTGGCTCACAACTATCTGTAACTCCAGCTGCAGGAAATCTGACACCTACATCTGGTCTCAGGGACACCTGCATTCATGTGTATACACACGCACACACATACACACACACACACAAATGCATGGGGGTAGGAAGAGTGGTATAAATAGTCATAGTATATTCAATGTCCATTATAATTAAGCTTTCAGGGTCACCATCCCCCAAGAAACCTTTAGAACTAAAGTAACTTTTTTTTCAAAGCCAATGTTTTATTGAAGCTCTGTGCATTTCAACTAGGTAATTTTCGCTAGCATCCACAGATGAGGGATACCACTCATTGTTTGTTTTTCTGGGACTGTGTTACTTCAGTTAACATGATATTAAAGTTCATGATGTCATCTTTCTTTACCACTGCATAGAACTCCATTGTGTAGATGTACCACATTTTCTCTATCCACTCATCAGTTGAGGGGCATTTGGGTTGGTTCCAGCTCCTTGCTATTGTTTTTTTTTTCTCCTTGCTATTGTGAAGAGAGCTGCAATAAACATGGCTGTGCATGTATCTCTGAGGTAAGATGAGTCTTGTGGGTACATACCCAGCAGTGGTATGACTGGGTCATGTGGCAAGTTCATTCCAAGTCTTCCAAGGGCTCTCCACACTTCCTTCAATAATGATTGTATGAGTTTACACTCCCGCCAGCAGTGGATGAGTGTTCCCCTTCCCCCACAACCTCTCTAGCACTTGGTATCATTTGTTTTCTTGATCCTAGCCAGTCTTATTGGAGATGATATCTTAAAGTGGTTTTAATTTGCATTTTCTTAATTATTAGTGACATTGAACACTTCTTAAGATGTTTCTCAGCCATCTCTAATTCCTCACTTTTGAAGTCTCTGTTCAGCTCTTTGCTCCATCTTTCGAGTGAGTCATTTGTTTTCTTTTTTTTTTCTGTGGTTTTTTTTTGGTAGTTTATATATTCTGGAAATCAATGCTTTGTCAGATGTATCTGCAGTGAAAGTTTCCTCCCACTCTGTGGGTTTTCTCTTCACTTCCTTGATTGTTTCTTTTGATGTACAAAAGCTTTTGAGTTTAATGAGGTCCCATTTGTCAATTGTTGATCTTATTTCTTTTCCTATGCCTATGTCTTATAGGCTGCTGCCAACTTTTTCTTCTATCACCTTCAGAGTTTTGGGTTTCATGTCTTTGATGCATCTGGAGTTGACTTTTGTACAGGGTAAGAGGTAGAGGTTTAACTTTATTCTTCTACAAGTGGTGATCCAGTCAAACCAAATTAACTTTGGGGGAATATAAGTTGTGCTCTCCACTGCTCCTCCAAGCCCAGGTTCCAATGGTTCTGTCTTTTGGGCTGGAGATCCAAGTTCTAATTGTTGAATATGCTCACAATTCCAGCATCAGCATTAAGCCTAGAGACCTCCCAATTATATGCTCCATAATATTAGCAATGGGTTCTTAAAATCTGTCATCTTTGTTGGCCACATGTTCCTCTGCATAGTTATTTATAGCTGAGGCAAGAACTCCTCTTCTTTGGCCATTGATAAGGTTGGACTGATGAAAACTCACAAAGCAAACATCTGTCTTAACTGTTTGCTCCAAATTCTGTTCTTCCAGGAGAACACTGATGATAAATTAAGACTCCACCAGCCTTGTAAACAGAGCTAGTCTTCAAAGATGACCTCTGTGGGGGAGGAAAGGAATTGAAAGCAAATCGAAGGAACTCAGAAGTGTTGACTCTTTCCTGTTTTTCTGCAGCTGGTAACAATACAGGAGGCATGACCAAGCCCTGTCCCCAGAGCAAGGACTCTAATCTCCTGCTGAGAGCTCTTGAGGGTCCCCTCAGGTCAGGGTATCTGGAATGGCTAGAGGCAGGTGTGTGGAGAAGGCAGATGGGACACTGAGGCCACAGAGGGTGTCCCTCTCTGCCCTTCAGACCACTGGGAGATAAAGACAGGGGCTGAGCATTCCAGTAAGCAAGCCCTCCAGTTCTGTTCAAAGCACAGGGTCCTGGAAGACCATCCCGCAGCCCAGCTTCTCTGTGGCTAGGTGAGATGCTCTGACCACAGGAAACGTGAAGGTGGCAGCCGGTCTTCTGGTTGGTTTATGTTGATACTCAAGCACCGTGTCCATGAAAAGCCACTGCTGGGAACCCAAGGTTTGTGAAGAACATAGACACAGCGTATCTGTCCCTAGCCTTTGCTCTATCTAACTGATTTTTCAAAGAGCAATACCCCCAGACAGGTGTAGAACATTCCCTAACATTTGCAGACTGTTTTGTTCTTTCAATTTTGGTAGTTTTTGAAAAATATATATTCTTTTTTGAATTACATTTATGTATTTATTATGTGTGTGCATGTGTACATACACACGTGCTTGTGTACACGTGCCACAATGAGTGCGTGTAAAGGTCAGAGGACAACTTGTGGAAGTTGGTTCTCTCTACCATGTGGGACCTGGAGATTGAACTCAGATTGTCAGGCGTGAGTCATCCTGATGGCTACTGGTGGTTTTCAAAGTTGAAACAGGATTGCACTTTGAAAGTTTTCAGGAATCCAAGTCCAGGCCGGCTGTGCTATTAGGGCAGTGTGCTTATACAGTCTCTCTGGCTGTGCTATTAGAGCCGTGTGCTTGCTTATACAGTCTGTCTGGCTGTGCTATTACAGCAGTGTGCTTATACAGTCTCTCTGGCTGTACTATTAGAGCAGTGTGCTTATACAGTCTCTCTGGCTGTGCTATTACAGCAGCGTGCTTATACAGTCTCTCTGGCTGTGCTATTAGAGCAGTGTGCTTATACAGTCTCTCTGGCTGTGCTGTTAGAGCAGTGTGCTTATACAGTCTCTCTGGCTGTGCTATTACAGCAGCATGCTTATACAGTCTCTCTGGCTGTGCTATTAGAGCAGCGTGCTTATACAGTCTCTCTGGCTGTGCTATTAGAGCAGCGTGCTTATACAGTCTCTCTGGCTGTGCTATTATAGCAGTATGCTTATACAGTCTCTCTGGGTGCCACTTCCACCTCCACATGTTTCCTGGGTTTAAAATAGACCTGAGGTCTTGGGAGCTGGAAACACAGATTATGATGTTTAACATCGGATTAAAAGTCTGACAATAGGATTTTGTAATATTTTATTTGTGTTTCCAAACTTACAGGTTGGAAATCTCCCATGATTTGTTATTGTGGTTATTCGTTTTGGAGACAGAGTCTCATGTAGCCCAGGTTGGCCTTGAACTCACTATGTAGCTAAAGAGAACCTTGACTTCCTGATCTTGGGATTACAGATGTGTAGCACTCTGCTGTGTGTGCGTGTGTGTATGAGTGCATATGTATGTGTGCATATGTATGTGTGTAGTGTGTATGTGTGTGTAGTGTGTATGTGAATGTATGTAGTATATGTGTGTGTATGTGTATGTGTGTGTAGTGTGTATGTATGTGTGTATGTGTATGTGTATGTATGTGTAGTGTGTATGTGTGTGTGTGTGTGTGTGTGTGTGTTCTCACTCTCTCTTGGTTCTCCACCTTACTTTCTCTAGTCTTCTTTTTGAGTTTTTTTTTTTTTCTGTTTTAATCAGTTGGGGTTTGATCATAGAAGAGCCACTGGGAATAGGCGTCAATGGATTTGTGACAGGGATTCTCACACAATTGTGGGAACTTGGTAAACAGTCAACATTGGGCTGTGGCTTCTAAGGTCGGTGGGGCAGGAAACCCAGAGGGAAATGAAAGCAAAGCGGGGGAAGCCAGGAGTATCCAGCAAGCCTGAGTGTGGGCAGGAGTCCCAGGGAAAGGGCGGAGCCTGGCTCCCCGTGTCAGCCTCCAGCCCCCCCCCCCCCCCCCCCGATGCTGCTGACCTGCAGGGCCAGCTGCTGTCCTTCACTCAGCACTGAAAACCCACCAGGCTTTAGAGCAGTGAGTGAAAGGGTCCAGGAAACTGGAGAAGCCATGGGCCCAGCTGCTGCCCGGAGGACTCCAGCCCTCCCCCATGTCCTGATCAACTGGGCGCAGAAGATGGCTGCTACTTCCCTTGCTTAGCCCAGAACCTCTAACGTTGCACTAACCTGCGGCCTGTGGGGAATCAGGCTCTAGCTTAGTTAATTCAAGCCAAAACAAACCCGGCACAGTGTCCAGCTTCGCACTCCGCTGGTAGGGCACCCAGAAGAGCTGTGAGTGCCTTCCCAGAGCACAGCAGAGCGGAGCTTGTCAAGCCTTTCCTGTGAAGGAAAGAGCCAGGACAATAAGTGTGGTAGGCTTTCCGGGCCACATATGGTTTCTGCCTCACACATTTTGTGACCTTTAAAAATGTAAAAACCATATTCAGCTAGCAGCTGGGAGCTTGTTTTCTCCTGGCCAAAAGGCCTGGCAAGGTCTGAAGGTCTGGTTGCAGCAAGAGGGTAGTCCTCTATAAGCCAAGGGAAAAGGCCTTGGAAGAAACAAATGGCAACACCTGACTCTTAGACTTCTGGCCCGCAGAACTAATAAAGGTTAAATTTCTGCTTAAGGTCTCACCCTTCTGTGATACCTGGAAGCCCTGGAAAACCAACCCTTTTTAAATAATAGGTATGGGACTGGAGAGATGGCTCAGTGGTTAAGAGTGCTGACTGGTCTTGCAGAGGACCTGGGTTCGATTCCCGGCATCCACATGGCAGCTAAGAACCATCTTTAATTCCAGTTCCGGGGAATCCGACGCCCTCTTCTGATCTTCACCGCATTGCACAACACAGGTGCACAAACCTACATGCAGACAGTACACTCATACACATAAAAAATAATAAAAATATTTAAATAATAGGTATATACAGCACTTTTTATCTTTGCTATGACAAAAATACCTAAAGGAGCAATGGAAGGAAGGAAGGATGTATTTTGGCTCACAGTCCACCATGGTGAGGACACTGAAGGCTGGGGTAGCTCGGTCTGTATCTTGGAAGCATACAGCCAGGTTCCTCACATCTCAGTGAATCAGGAAATGGAGAGAGTGGGACCGGAAACAGTGTAGTCTATAGGACTCAAGGCCCACCTCTAGGGGCCTATGTCCAGCGGTGAGGTCCTGTCTCTACTGCATGTTCCACGATCTCTGAAGACAGCACCATCAGGGAGACTGGCTGTTGAACACAGGAATCTAGGGCTGCATTTCACATTCAGACCATAACAGTGTGTAGAGCCCACAGCTTGATTACAAATCCATCTACCGATATTCGGGCTGTTTATGCCTTTTGACAATTGTGTATAATTCTGCTGTGAACATGAGCACATGGGGATCTATCAAGCCTCTGCTTTCAATTCTTTATGTGTGTGTGTGTGTGTGTGTGTGTGTGTGTGTGTTTTGTGTGTGTGTGTGTGTGTTTTGTGTGTGTGTGTGTGTGTTGGTGCTGAGTTTATCAATTCTTCTGGGAACATACCTAGAAGTGGAACTATTAGGTCACACAGTAATTCTACATTTATTTTCGAAGAACCATTTCTCTAGCTTGCATTTTTCTTTCTTTTTTTTTTTTGTCATTCATGCTAAAAATTATAGAGGAAGCATAAAAATGAGTAAAAAAGTAAAACTAAGAAAACATTTATGCACAGTAGTAGGCTTAGACTTTGGCAATAATGTTCTTTATTATTTTGGGGGAGGTTCTTTTTGAGACAGGGTTTCCCTATAGCTCCGGTTGTTCTGGACCTTGCTATGTAGACCAGGCTGCCTTGAACTCAAAGAGATCTGCCTGCCTCTGCCTCCCAAGTTCTAGGATTAAAGGTGTGCACCTCCGCATCTGGCTGTTCTTTTTTCTTTTTGAAGGTGATCTCATCTTTAATTATAAAGAAACTTTACTTACAAAAGTTAGAATAGGGGTAGCGAGATGGCTCAGTGGTTAAGAGCACTGGCTGGTGGGTTTAATTCCCAAGACCCTCATGCTGACTAACAACCCTCTGTAACCCCAGTTCTAGGGGGATCTAACACCCTCTTCTGACCTCTTTGGGCATTGCATGCCTTGTTGCTCTTACATATACGCAGGCAAGACACTCATGCACATAAAAATAAATTTTAAAAAATTTTAAAGAGAGAATCAATTCTCAGTCATTTTTATTAGTTATCATTAGTGTCCATAGCCAGGCATGGTGGCACAGTCATCTTTATTAGTTATTTTGAGTGTTCAGAGCTGGGTGTGGTGGTGCATGCCCTTAATCCCAGCACTCTGGAGGCACAGGCAGGCAAATCTCTATGAGTTCAAGGCCAGCCTGGTCTATATCATGAATTCTAGGCCAGCTGGGGCTACAGGGAGAGACTGTTTCAAAAAAAAAAAGGTTTAGTGTCTTATCTTTGACAAAACTTTTAAGTTGGTTCTCGGTTTTTCCCACCCTTTCACTACTCTTTGTACCATTAAATTCAACCACTTTGATCCATCTTCGCTTCCCAGGCCAACTCTCTGACCTGTCCCTGCCGTCACGACCTCCTCTCTCATGTCATCCTCCCTAGAACATCTCTTTCCTACTGGCTAATGATCCATGGGAAGGGAAAACACTGAGGGAGCTGCTTCCTTACACCCCATAAAGTGCCCCAGAGGGGCCTCCAGCTGCCACCTTCCCCTGGGAGAATTCCTTAAGAGGTACAACTTCAGAATGAACCCACAGACCGGGGCGGTGCCAGTCATGGCTCTGAGCCTCTGAGAAGACTTGATGAGGAGCTCCACAGAGGTCTGCATAGAGGGCGGTGCTCCCCCACAGCCCTCAGACTTGCGTGAAAGGGAGCACTAGGACACTGTGCAGACACCCATGACGAGCCATCCACTTTCATCCCGAGAGGATTCCGGCCTGCTGGTCCAACATCTGCGAGTCTGGGAAAAAGGGATAAAGGGGGACTCTCTGGCCAACGTTCCAGGACCAGGTTTAATGATGGGAAAATGCCTGTTAGAGGGATGCTAGGAGAGGCTGACAAAGATAAACTGGTGCCCCAAAGAGGCAAATTAATGACTTTGCTAAATTTAAATAATGGTTGGGGAAAAATTGAACAAATAGAATCAAATGGATAAACAGGAGGAAAAGCCATGTGGGTACCAGACAAGATTATGACTGTGGAGACCACCTTCTTTGGTAAGGAGGGCTGGCAGGTGACAGGGACCATGGGGAAGGGCTGCGTGGCAGAGTTCTCATTCTTGGTTTAGACAAACGTTGATGTGAAAATTCACTGAGTGGGACACTTAGGATCTGGGCTTTGTGAGTGTTATATTTCAAAGTCAGTCACTAGAAGACTCATGGAATGGTAAGATTGATACCTTCCTTCCAAATCACCCGCTCTGCAACAAAGGCTCCACGAGCACTGGATAAAATGACCGATCACCCACCCCCTAGACCTTGGATTTATCAAAGTCTGAAGCATTCACTAACAGCCACTAAGGCACAGTAAGGCTGGAGGACTCCAGACCTAACCCCAGAGAAGCGCTGATGCCTGTCTGATAATTCTGAAAGCAGGGACCATCCTTCTGACTTGATTCTAACCTGATTCTGCAAGAATAGCCTTGTGCTGGCCAGCAAGATGTCTCAGTGAGTAGAGGCACAGGCTACCGATCCTGACGGACATGAACCTAATTTTTTTTTTTTTTTTTTTCTTTTTTGAGACAGGATCTCCCTGTAAGCCCCAGCTGTCCTGGAACTCACTCTGTACGACCAGGCTGGCCTTGAACTCACAAAGATCCACCTGCCTCTGCCTCCCAAGTGCTAGGATTAAAGGCGTGTGCCATCATGCCTGGCTTTTTTTTTTTTTTTTTACATGAACCTAATTTTAAGTAAAGGCACAGGCTACCAATCCTGATGAACTTATTTTAAGAATATATTTTTATTTCTTATTTTTATTTTGTATGTATGGGTATCTTTCCTTCATGTATGTAAGTGCGCCCATGTCATGCAATGCCTGTGGAGGTCAGAAGAGGGTGTTAGGTCTCCTGGAACTGGATTTACAGATGGTTGTTAGCTGCCATGTAGGTAGTGGGAACTGAACCTGGGTCCTCTGCAAGAGCAGCTAGTGTTCTTAACCACTGGGCCAGCTCTCCAGCCTCTAACGCAAGTTTTAAGATGAGCAAAGAATTTAAACCATTTTTTCCAAAACATGGCTGTAGGGGCCAAGGCACATCTAAAGAGGTTCATCACTGCACAGAACATATGAAGGTGTTCATCACTGCACAGGACACGTGAAGGTGTTCATCACTGCACAGGACACGTGAAGGTGTTCATCACTGCACAGGACATGTGAAGGTGTTCATCACTGCCCAGGACATGTGAAGGTGTTCATTACTGCCCAGGACATGTGAAGGTGTTCATTACTGCCCAGGACATGTGAAGGTGTTCAGGAACTAGAACTCCAAACTACAGTGAGGCGGCTGGAATACCTCGGTGGATGGAATAGCCAAGCCAGGTATAGGCCTGCTGAGGTACTGTTGTGATCTCTGAATTTGAGAAGCTGAGGCCACAGGATTGTGAGTTTAAGGCCATCCTGGGCTACATTAGCAAGACCTTGCCTCAAGACAGAAAAAAAGACACATAACAAGTACTGGTGGAAATGTGGAGCAATTAGAGCTTTATATACTTCTGATGGGAATGTAGAACAGCACAAAAATTTTGGAAAATTATTTGGTAGTTCCTCCAAAATGACCCCTCTAGTTATCACAGCACAGTCAATTCCATTCCTATGTATCCACACAAGAGAACTAAAACCAGGTGTTTGTCTAAAAACAAACAAGATAAACAAAACTAGACGTCCAAATTCACAGTAGTGTTATTTGTAAAAGTCGAAAAGTGGAAATGTCTCAGCAAGTGAAGGATTTTTCTGCCAAGCCTGAGAGCCTCTGTTTGCTCACAGATCTCATGGAGCAAAAGGAGGAGAGAACCAACTCCTGAAAGTTGTCCTCTGGCCTCCACATGCACACGCACGCGTGCGCGCACACACACACACACACACACACACACACACAGCATAGAGACACATGCATAGACTACACAGATAGTATAAATAAAATAAAAAAGAGAAGTGAAAAATGGAAATGGCCCAAATATCCAATGAAGGGTGAATTTAATGTGCTCCAGCCTCCTCTGGATGCTGCTGCACTACGAAGGGAGCAGAATTCTGGAACGTGCCATGGCACAGGTGAGCATGGAAAGCTGTGCACTAAGCGAAGGCCCGACCACCACAGCAGACCCCATCCAATGTCCGGAGCAGACTGTGAGTGTGTGGGGAGGAGTAGGAGACTGGCGGCCACCTGGGCTCAGAGAAGGAGGGAACTGGGAGAGACTGGTGCCCACTACAGAGCTGCTGGGGGAAATACAAAAACGTTTTAAAGTCAGATACTGGTGATAGTCAGCTCTGTGCACACACATTATGAAGGACACATTTTGCAGTATGTGAAATACACTTCAATAAGGCTATTGCAGCCAGGTGTGGTGGTGCACGCCTTTAATCCCAGCACTCAGGAGGCAGAGGCAGGCGAATCTGTGAGTTCAAGGCTAGCATGGTCTACAGAGTGAGTTCAAGGCCAGCCTGGTCTACATAGTGAGCTCCAGGACAGCAGGCCCATCCCAGAGTCACTATCTTTCTCACCTATCAACTATGGAAGAGAAGAACTCTAAATCATGCCATCTGGATTCTGAGCAGGTTCAGTGGTGTGTGTGTGTGTGTGTGTGTGTGTGTGTGTGTGTGTGTGTGTGATACAGATATGCATGCATGTGTGTGTGTATGGAAGCTAGAGATTGATGTTGAGTGTCTTCTTCAATCATTCCAGGCCAGCCAGAACTACACAGTGAGACCCATTCTCAAACAACAGCAACAACAAAAGCAAAAGCGAAAGCCCTTTTACCAGGTAGAGTTCCTGCAGAAGTCAAATGAGAAAAGTATTTGTAATTCACAAAAACTCCTATGGATAGTATGTGTGTGTGTGTGTGTGTGTGTGTGTGTATGTCTGTATGTCTGTCTTTCTGTCTGTCTGTCTGTCTGTCTGTAAGTATGTATAATACAATGCAGGGATGGAATCCTATGGGTAATTTCCAGAAAAAAAGCCACATATATATTAAAGATTCTGTAAGGCTGATTGCCTGAGTAGAACTTCCTGCTTGTGCAGTTAGAATGTTGCAGATCTACAGACAAAGTATCCTGTGTTATCTTTAGCACCTTAATAATTGTTCATTGCTTACTTCTGTATCTGACCTAACATCCTTCTATCAGAGAAAACCTTTGGAATGTATTAGCAGACTAGAAGCTTCCACCAACCCAAAGACTAAGAGTGTTGTTAGATAGCATTTATAAGATTGTTTATTTATTTATTTATTTATTTATTTGTATGAATGTACTGTCTGCATGCAGGTCTGTGCACCCATGTCGTGCAGTGCTGTGGAGGTCAGAAGACGGTGTCGGATTCCCCTGGAACTGGAGTTCTCATGGAATTGGAGTTACAGATGGTTCTCAGCCGCCATGTGGGTGCTGGTGATCGAACCCGGGTCCTCTGCAAGAGCAGTCAGCTCTCTTAACTGCTAGGCCATCTCTTTAGCCCCATTAGATAGCATTTAAAGCCTATAGCTGGCTTCTTCTCTTTGCTTAAACTGACTACCTGATGTTCTCACCCATGTTTTGCTATATGAGATTCTTTTGTTCTGTCTATAAAAGTTCATGAAACCATTTCCATGTGAAATGTTACTTGGGGCGACCTTGATCTTGAGCCATGGTCATTCCTATTTGGCTCAGAATAAACAGTCTCTTATTCCCTTTAAGAGAGCTGTGCTCTGTGTCAAATAGTAAATAGGTAGGGTATTTTATTCAAATATATTATAAAAGAAGGAAAGAGAGATAGAGAGATGGAGAGAAGGAGGGAGGAAGCTGGTCATCTCAGGATTTGTGGAGAACTGTTACCTGAGAAGCTATGGACCATCTCTCCTGTCCTCCTGCCTGGGGACAGTGGGCTGATTGACAAAGCAACCCCCACACCCCACCTCTGGCTCCCACTTGTCACCTGCCAGCACCCAGGCTGGAAACCAACACAGCTCCTGGGGGATATTAAAGGCATGAGGTGGGCGGTACCTCACCTCCAGAGAGAGGGGGGCCCAGGCAATAATACCATGTCAACTGAATACCCTCCCAACACTTTCCTTTCTGTTTTACACCAGTGCTCCCTTGAATACTTTGTTTTTCTAATTAAAAAGGAGTACATGCTGAGGAAACATGCAAATTATGGCCAACCCCCTGAAGTAATTGAAGGCAATAAACTTGAACCATTTTCTTTCATTGCTGTAACCTTGAGTCTCTCCATTCATTGAAAAGAAAACAAAAGCTTTCATCTTGTTTAACAACTGGTAAAAAGATGCCTGTAGAAATGAGAGCGTTAGAATGCCATCAGCAAGTGCCAGGCGGCAAGCAACGGAGGCTGTCTAAGTCACAGGGACTCACTAAATCAGTTCAAATTTGTGTTTCTGACCACATTCTTGATGGAATAAACATAATTGAATAGTGCCCTCCAGAGGCCAATGGGAATTTAACTCTCCTGACCGTTAAGGAAGAGCTGGAAAAAGACCAAGGAGAAGCAATTTAATTTTCTTTTCCATCTAAGTGAAATCAGAACTTGGGCCTAGTGTCCTTGGGAGGATGAGAACCAGGCCAACTACCTCATCTGTCTCCACAGCAACCTTCTGACTCAGGCTTAGCAGTTGGCAAGGCATCTTTTATGAGGATGCAGAGTGAATATGGCCTCACCAGCTTGGCATGGTGGGAACAGGTGTCCATCCCTCTCTGGGAACCTTCTTGGCCCTGCATGGCCACTGCATGCCCTTCTCTGACTGGTGTGTGATTCGTTCAAGTTGCTTCTAGAAGGGACCTGATTGCAGGTGTCACTTTATGAGACCTTTCTGCTTATTTACACCATAGAACAGCCTGACCTTATAATTCCAAATTCTCAGAAGAAAAAATTGGTTGCCAATCATGTCTTGAAGACTAGACTGAAGTTATCTCTCCCTGTTACATGGTGAGCAGTTGAAGGCAAGGATGTGTGTATGTATGTGTATAGGGAGGCGGGGTATGAAACAAATTAGAACACCTAGAACTGCAGGAAAGGTATGCACTTTAAAGCATGTTTCTCTGCTAGAGGATGTTCCATGTACCCAACATCAGGAACTCCATAAGCATCGTCTCATTTAACCCTCCCAACCCACCCAAGGCCTCAGTCTTATATCAGCTGAACCTAGAACTACTGGCAGCCATGTCGCTCTTCCAGTGTTTCCCCCAAAGCTCCTTATTCCCATTTTTAAATTTTATTTATTTTTATGTGTATGAATGTACTGTCTGCATGTAGGTTTGTGCACCTGTGTCGTGCAATGCCGTGGAGGTCAGAAGAGGGTGTCAGATTCCCCTGGAACTGGAGTTAAAGACGGTTCTCAGCTGCCATGTGGGTGCTGGGGATCGAACCTGGGTTCTCTGCAAGAGCAGTTGGCGCTCTCAACTGCTAGGCCATCTCTGCAGCCCCCTCCTTATACCCATTTTAAAAGATAAGGGACCCAAAGCTTAGAGAAGTTGAGCTGAGCTGTGAACAAAAGCTTCTACTGCTAACAGTGGGCGGCCAGCATCAACCCAGTCCTTCCGCCAGTGCAAGCCCCCCCCCCCCCGTGGTTCAGACAGTGTGGCAGACACACAGGAAATGTCACCTCAGTGGTTTAAATGAGAAACGTCCCCCACAGGCTCCACGTGCTTGAGCACTTGGCCCCCAGCTGGTGCTGTTTAAAGGAATGTCATGGCACCTTTGGGAGGTGCAGCCTTGCCAGCAGGAGTGTGTCACTGGGGTGGGCTTTCAGACGTCATAGCCTTGCCCCTCGTCCAGTTTCCTCCCCCTGCTTCCTGCCTGCTTTTGAAGATATGGGTGCTCAGCTCAGCTGTTGGCTCCTCTGTCGTGCCTGCCAGCAGCTGAGCCCCCCACCATGATGGACTCTAACCCCTGGAACCTGAAACCCAAATATATTCTTTCTTTCCTAAGTTACCTTGTTCCTAGCATTTTATCACAGCAACAGAAAAGTAACTAATACAGTCAGAGTGCATCTCATTCTCAATCTGGCTTGGGGATACAAGATTCCCACATGGAGGGCACTGCCACGGACCTGCACGAGGCCCTCATAGTAGTTTGTTCTCACTGTGTAACAAATACCACAGTGCAGAGGCTCTTGGGAAACACCCTCCGTTCATTTGTTCACTATGGTTCTTAGGGGACAAGTTTAGCCAGGGGGTGGCCAGGCTTTGCTCTGCAGGGCAGAAGGCTGGCAAGGGATGTTTTCCGAGGCTGCCGGCCATCTTACTTGGAGCTCACAACCTCTTTCCAGCTCACCCCACTGTCTGCAGAAGTCAGGTATTTGCATTGTGCTGGGCCGTGCCCTTCCACCTGGCATTCACAGGAGGTTGTCCGCTTCCCTGCAGAGAGGAATTTCTGCCTGTGCTTTCTGCTTCCAGCTGGAGCAAACTGCTTTGAAAGCAGCTCATGTGATTAGGTGGGGCCCACCTTGACCATTTCTCTTTCTTTTTCTGTTTGGTCTTTTAGAGCCAAGGTCTCCCTTTAGTCTCAGCTGGCCTGGAGCTCACTATGTAGACCAGGCTGCCCTTGAACTCACAGACATCAAGTGCTAGGATTAAAGGCGTGTGCCACTACGCCCAGCTGTATTTCCCTTTCTTAAGTCACCTGTGCTATAAAACATGACTTAGCTGTCATGGGCATGGTGGGGTGTGGAATCTGAGGACATTTTAGAAACCTGCTTTCCACCCCCACCTCCCTGGGTTATGTACGTGTTCAGAGTACAGATGCTCACATGATGGGGGGGGGGGCAGGGGAGCCTCCAGGGAGCTTGGACTTGGACTGGGACTGGAAGGACAGAACATGCTAGAAAAGGCAGTATGTTCCAGGAAGCCTTAGGAACTCAACACCAAGACTCAGAGGCTTAATTTGGAAAGTATAATGGGTAAAAATTAAAAAAAAAAAAGTACTAAGAAAAAGTTTAGTGACCAGATAGACAAAGGAATCAACACCAGCAGATGATACAATACAGTACACTATACAATTAACATCGAAGTAGACGTACAAATACAAACGTGTGAATACATATGCAGCCTCACAAACTCACTCAGGAAAAGGCATTATACTAGCAAAGGGTGTTTTGATAATCACATTGAAATTAAGAAAAGTTTAGATACAATTTTTCACCCCACATCTAAAGAAATGTCAGTTGAATTAAAATTTGAATTATAAAGATAAAAATTAAAATATAATCATTAAAATTAGTAGGAGAATATCAGGTCTTTTGGAAGATGGCAACAGCCCAAGGTTCAAAGCAGTAAAAAGATGTTTAAAAGCAGGTTGTGGTGGTTCCTTCATTGCAGCACAGGCAGAGGCAGGCAGATTTCCATGAGATCCAGGCAAGCCTGGTCTATGCAGTGAGTTCCAGGCTTGCTGGAGCTACAATGAGACCTTGTCTCAAAAAGACCAAAAAGAATGTTTACAAAAGAAACACATTCAGGCTGGGGATGCAGCTCAGTATTAGAGCACTTATATTCACAGTGCTCAGGGCTCTGGAATCTTCCCTAGAATCACAAAACCAAAAAGTAAACAAACAAAAACAATTGCTCTCACTGATAAAAACACTTAAAACTTCTAGATAGCAATAGTATCAATTTTGTAAATTTTTTAAAATTTTATTTATTTATTTATTTATTTATTTATTTATTTATTTATGTGTATGAATGTACTGTCTGCATGTAGGTTTGTGCACCCGTGTCGTGCAAAGCCGCGGAGGTCAGAAGAGAGTGTCAGATTCCCCTGGAACTAGAGTTCTCGTGGAATTGGAGCTACAGATGGTTCTCAGCCGCCATGTGGGTGCTGGGGATCAAACCCAGGTCCTCTGCAAGAGCAGTTGGCGCTCTTAACTGCTAGGCCATCTCTCCAGCCCCAATAGTATCAATTTTTAAAATATTGAGGAGAATTTTAACCATATCAGGCAAAAAGATTGAGATCTGAAACATCTAAATGTGTATCTAATGTTCAAGACCATACCATATGGTAGGAAAAGGACAGTAGGTCGTTTAAATGACCTGTTAGACAAACAAACAAAATAATCAAGACTTTTAAAAATCCTGGGGAGAAGTAGTTAAATGTCATGGTCAAATAAGCAGAGATTTAAATCATAAAGTTGGTGTCTATAATCCCAGCACTCAGGAGAGTTAGGTAGGAGGATGGGCTATTCAAGGCCAGCCTGAGCTACAAAGCAAAACCCTGTCTTAAAAAGCAAGAAAGAAAAAGAAAATATAAATATAAAACCTTAAAAGTGGGGCTGGAGAGATGGCCCAGTGGTTAAGAGCACTGGCTCCTTTTGCAGAGGACCTGGGTCCAATTCCCAGCACCCACATGGTGGCTCACAACCATCTGTAACTCCACTTCCAGGGGATCTGATACCCACCTTTGACCTCTGTGGGCATTGCACAATACAGGTGCACTTACATACATGCAAGGAATACATTCAACACACATAAAAAATAAACATAGAAGCAACAACACACATGTTAGGCAGACATCAGTGTAGATGGCATCGCCCAGCCTGGAAATGCACTCTCAATCATAAATTAGAAAAACAACTTGGCCAAAAAATGTCTTCTGACATAATCATCTCATTCCAAAGAGGTTGTTCAAAGAGGCTAGCTCAAAAAGCATTACAAATGAGATTTTAAGCATAGCACTGAACTCAGGCAGCAATACAACAGCATGGTCACCTAAACTATCACTGACTATTACATCTATCAAGATTGGAATGGGGTGGCCGTCCAGTCCTGCAATCCCAGTACTTGGGAAGCTGAGGCAGGAGGATTGCTTTGAGTTCAAGGCCGGCTTACCCTACACTATGAAACCTAGTCTCAAAAACAAAAAGTGTATTTAAAAAGGAGGAACACATTTAAATGTCTTCAGTGGAAACAAAGATAATACAGAATTCTTCATGCAGTATATACAGCATTTTCAAATTATTTCTCTGATGTTACAGAAGCTGTGAGGAAAAAAAAAAAACCAGCACTTTTATATTCTGTCAGTGGAGACCAAATTAGTATAATCTCTAGGGGGAAGTAATTTTCAATAGGAGTAACCAATTTAACATGTGATTTTCCCTTGGGGAGGGAGGGCAGTGTCTTGCTGTGCAGCCTGGCCTCAAACTCACGTTCCTCCTGCCTCAGACTCCCAAGTGCTGACATTACAGGTGTGCAAACCACATATACTTACCTGCACACAGAGACATGTGAGCACAGACTGATTAAGACGAAACACAGCTGGGCTTGAGGGCACTGCCTTTAATCCCAGCACTTGGGAGGCAGAGGCAGGTGGATCTCTGTGAGTTCCAGGCCAGCTGGGACTAAAGGGAGACTCTGTCTCAAAAAGACTGAAGAAAGGAGGAGGAGGAGGAGGAGGAGGAGGAGGAGGAGGAGGAGGAGGAGGAGGAGGAGGAGGAGGAGGAGGAGAAGGAGAAGAGGAGGAGGAGGAAGAGGAGGAGGAAGAGGAGGAAGAGGAGGAGGAGGAGGAGGAGGAGGAGAAGAAGGAGAGGAGGAGGAGGAGGAGGAGGAGGAAGAAGAAGAAGAAGAAGAAGAAGAAGAAGAAGAAGAAGAAGAAGAAGAAGAAGAAGAAGAAGAAGAAGAGAAAATAACCAGCAATTGGCAACTACTAAAACAAGATCACCAAGAACACTTCGGTGAACTATCTCAGTTATCAAGGTTGTTAAAGAGTGCTACGTCTGATTTGAATCAATCTTTCAAACGGGTTTTTGAGTGATAAAGACAAAGGTTGAGATGCACAGTAGTGCAAATGGTGTGGTGCAACCAGAGAGAAAAAACAGTGTTCTTGTATAGACAGAGAATCCTGGGAAGGATTCTCCAAAACTAGCGAGAAGGAGGCTCTGGGTTGGTGCAGCGAGGAGAGAATGGGGTTTTCATTTGGGACGCTTCTCTCTCAACCCCTCTGTTCTGTTTCAACACCATAAGCATGCAGTGCTTGCCAATGAAAATAACTGAAAGGCAATGTGAAATGCATATGCTCAGAAGAGGACAGATTAGAGGAAACAGAAACAAGCCTGTATGTAGAGTTAGTGTGGTAAAACCGTCCACGTGTGGTCACAGATTAGCCCTGGATAGGAGAATGAAATGGAGAATTAGTGTAGTGGAATTACTAGTTTTTCTTCAAATGCTATTTCAATGTTGCCATTGAAATAAACAAAATTCATGCCCTGGGGAGGGAACAGGTGTCCTAAGAATGAATTCATCTTTATATGTTGCTCTATAATGAATAACCAAGAGAGCAATAAGCCAGAGCTCACAAATGGTCCTGGAACCCACTGTCGGAAGAGACACGGGAGCAGGGTGGGTGTGCCTGCTGCTGCCCAGGGGCTAGCCAGGGTGCCGTCATTTCTGCCCTAGGGGACTCAGGGGCCAGGCCTAGAGGACAAGAGGGTTAGAAGACAGCCAAGTCTGCAGAACCAGGAAGATGTCTGTCCTCTGGGGCCCCTCTGAGGATGGGTTGATGGGAGACAAGTATTCTGATGATCTCAAATTAGACATCTTCTTTAGGAAGCCAAAGCCAAGCTTTATACTCAATGGACAACTCTTTCCCAAATTCTGATTTATTGTCCCTCTCAGTAAAAATTAAAAAGATCACTGCAGGTTTAGCTCAGTGGTTAAGAGGGTTTGCTCTGCTTTCCAAGGGCCCAAGTACCTAGTTCCTAGCTGCCTGTGACTCCAGCTCCAGTGGATGCAGCGCCCTCTTCTGGCCTCCCTGGGCACCCCACATTCATGGCATGCATACACACAGATACATACACACAGATACATAAACAGAGATAAATAAATAAATGTTTGCTGAGCTTGGTGGTACATGAGGTAAGGCAGGAAGACCTCTATGAATTAGGGCTAGCCTGCTCTTCATAAGCAGTTCCAGGGCAGCTAGTGCCAGAGTAAGACCCTGTCTCAGAAACAAAAACAAAACACCCCCCCCCAATCTCTACATATTTACTTACTTAACACATCTATCAACTATTGTGTTGGGCAGCAATCTTGGAGGACACTGGGGCTGGATCCTTTCTTTATAGTCAACAGCCTGTAAACAAAGACTAAAAGAATAGGACCTAAGTCCTATCTGTGGTCCCAGAATGAGGTGGGTGAGATCATGACCTGTCCAGAAGGTATCTACATGGGGACAGGTTTCCAGGAGTCCTAAACCTTACAAGATTCCTGTAAAGCAGGAGGCTTTCTGATAAAGAACAAAGGCATACTGTTGCTCCCTTTGAAAGAGACATCCAAACAGGCCTGTCGTCGATCACCCAGCAGCAGAGTCTCTCTGGAGTCACAGGCAGCTGTGAACTAGAGGTACTAGGAACTAGGTACTTGGGCCCTTGGAAAGCAGAGCAAACCCTCTTAACCACTAAGCCAAACCTTCGGTGATCTTTTTAATTTTTACTGAGAGGGACAATAAATCAGAATTTGGGAAGTAGTTGTCCATTGAGTATAAAGGAAAAGCTGCTGTTGTAGAAAATTTAAAAAATAATATAAAGTAGGGCTGGAGAGATGGCTCAGCAGTTAAGTACACTGGTTGCTCTTGCAGAGGACCCAAGTTCAGTTCTCAGCACCTACCTGGCAGCTACATAACTGTCCATAACTCCAGTTCCTGTGGGTCCAGTGCACTCTATGGACATTGTATGGCATGGGTGCACTTACATACATGTAGGCAAACTACTCAAACGCATAAAAAATTAAACAAACAAAAACTATATAAAGCTTGCTTGAAATGTAGATCAGACCATGGTGTCTGCTCACTGCCCACTCTCAGCCCTTGAGAGTTTGCTCTGCTTTATAATAAACTTTGCCTGTCTTCTACATTGAACTCTAGGTGAGTCATCTGAATTCTTTCCAGGGAGATCACAAGGACTAGACCAAATACATTAAGGTTTTCTTTCTTTGTTTTTAGTCAGGGTCCCTTTCTTGATTCAGGATTTGTGTGTGTGTGTGTGTGTGTGTGTGTGTGTGTGTGTCTTTTTGAGACAGGGTCTCCCTGTACCCCAGCTGGCTTGGAACTTGCTATGTAGACCAGGCTGGCTTTGAACTCACAGAGATATGCCTGCTTCTGCCTCCCGAGTGCTGGGATTAAAGGTGTGCACCACCACGCCTGGGTGATTCAGGGTTCTGTCTGCCCATTCTGTGGGGCCAGACAAGGGCTTTTCAGGGATGGATATCCAGAGCAAATAGACCCTCAAATCAGGGAACACCATCAGGAGACAGGGGCTGAGACAGATCTAGAGACTGGCATGGAACAGGTTCAATTTTTAAGACTGCGGCTCCCCATTCCCCCTCCTACAGCAGTCGCGGGCTCCATCAGGACATCGTGAACAAATACTTGTACTGGCAAAGGCCAGTGCCTTCCTAATAAACCCCAGTCCATTTAAACTGTCTCACCTCATATGTAGCCCAAGGGCTGGGTCAAAAGATACTTCAGCCACGGCAATAACTCGGCCTCCATCTCCTGTCCCCTCCTCAAAGGGAAAAGACTACATTTAAGACTGGGAGACAATGTGCATGACATCATTGTCCTTTGAGGAGGGGAACCCCTGAGCCTTTGGGAGGAGACAGCTATTAGAAGTCACTAGAGAACCCGGACACCCCCACTCATGTGATACTTTGTACATTTCAACACTGTTCAGCCAACCCCCCAAAAGCCACCAGTAGTCATGTCCCCTCAGATATTTTAAGAAATATAATTTAAGCTTACACAGTGAAAATCTTTGGATAAAGAGCACATTTTGAAGAAGAATCTCAGGGACAAATCTATTTTCTTTTTCTTTTTTTTTTAGTATTTTTTTGAGATAGGGTCTCCCTTTTAGTCCCAGCTGGCCTGGAGCTCGCTCCATAGGCCAGGCTGGCCTTGAACTCACGGAGATTTACCTGCCTCTGCCTCCCGAGTGCTGGGATTAAAGGCGTGCACCACGACACCTGGCAAGAAATCTATTTAACTATTTAAAACATGTCTTGTTTGGGCTGGAGAGATGGCTCAGCAGTTAAGAGTACTGACTGCTCTTGTAGAGGACCCAGGTTCCATTCCCAGTACTTGCATGGTGGCTAAGAACCTTCGTTAAGCCAGGTGTGGTGGTGCACCTTTAGGAGAGGCAGGTGGATCTCTGTGAGTTCAAGGCCAGCCTGGTCTACAGAATGATTTCCAGGCCAGCTGGGGCTACAGGGAGACCCTGGGTCAAAAGCAAAACTTGTCTTGTTTTACTTTATTTGTTTTATTTATTTTTATGGTGGTGGGATTTGAACCCAGGGCCTCAGGCATAGCAGACAATTGCTATAGCTATAGCTTTGTTTTGAATTATACACAGCTGCTATATACTTATACTTGGATCCTTAAAACACTGGGTTTAGCCCTCCCTAAGAAGACAGCTACCCAAAGTGCACATCAGAAGATGGAGTCAGGGATCTTCATTTCTTCGAAGGTGAGGTTCATCACCACTAGCTGGGCCCCCGTGCAGTGACCCGCCTCCACTCCAGAAGTCTCTAAGGGAGTGGGAGGTGCAGGTACCAAAGCTTGCATTCAAAGACCTGGGGTGGGGGAGTTGAAAGTCATATGGAGACTTTAGTATGAAAAATAATATAACTGTTCATAACCTATGTAATACCTGGATGTGAAAGATCAAGCAGAAGTCAGGATTTCTGGAAATGGTTCAGAGATGCCCACAGAGGGTACAGAGTCAGGCCAGTAACACCTGAATCATGCTGAGGTGCTTTCCTCCTTTTTCTCCTTGTGTTTCTTAATAACCACAATTCCTGGAAGTTATACTAAGTAGAAGTAAGTGTCTCAAGTGCGACGTTGGGGTTTCCATCTTTCCTGCATGGGAGTCAGTGGCTATACTACTTGTATTCAGTTCTGACTTAGGTACCAGAGAAGCAGGTCGCTGGGATGAAGGAGATCGTCTCTAGATGAAGCTTCAAGCCCTTCTGTGCCATGGAAGTCCTGCCTCTATGTCATCTCCTTGATAAAAGCAATGGATCCAGGCATGTGGATGAAATATGCATGAAACCCTACATTTACTTCCCAGAGCTGCACCAACCAGGAGTTGGAATGCATGCCTGTAATCCCAGCACTTAGGAGGTAGAGGCAGGAATATCAGAAGTTCAAGGTCAGTAAGGGTGAGGCCAGCCTGGACCATGTGAGACTCTCTCAAAAAACATACAAAAAGGTGGACCCTAAAAAGTTTCTTTATAAATGGCTGTGACTAAGGGTGTGCAGCTGTCACCAAGAACTCACCCCACTGGCCAGTACAGTGCTAGAAATTGCAGTTACTCAACTTTCCTTAAAAGACTTCAGACTTCCAGAGGCTAGAGTTATAGAAACTTAAGCAAGATAACTCCATCTGTCATCAGTACTGAGGAACCCTGCAGGGTGGGGCATGACTCGGTGCCTCATCTACTGTGGAGACCTGGGGCCAGGGCTGTAGGTTGGGAGGGGACCTGGGGCCAGGGCTGTGTGTTGGGAGGGGACGGGGCACCTCCTGGGGCAGCATGACGGCAGTGAGAGAGAGCAGGACACCCGTGCCACATTCTAACTGCAGACGGCTCAGGGGAAGGCATTCTACAGGAAGCTCTGCTGGCTAAAGCCATCACCAGATCAGCACACCCATGAAACACACACAGCTCAGTGGACAAAACACTCCCAGAACTTTCTCTCACAGTACCTGATTTCAGCCACAAGATGGCAGGCGATGGCTCTCAGATCCTCCGCTGCCCTGGCCTGGTGGCACTCAGGAGCAGAGGGAGGGAACCTGTGCAGTTCCCCCCACAGGTTCCAACGACACTTTTTCGTAAAGTTGTTACAAGCTAAATGCTTGTTGGGATATTTCTAGATGTGATCTCCATCCACTTATGGAGCACACAGAAAAAGTTTGTATTTGTTTTCATCATAAGCCTAGACTACAGGAAATTATCCCAGTGTCATGTGTCACATGTTACAGTGCTGAAAAAAACGTTCTAAAATACTGAGTGAAAAGGCATGAATTCCATCCTTGTAAAAACACTTGACCCGTGGAGCCACTTCCCCAAGCGTTGGCTTCTTCTGTGGTACAATAAGAAAGTAGAGTAGGCCTTGAATGGACTATGAGAATGTCCAGAACCAAGTTCATCATCCGGAACCCTGGTGAACCCTGATGAGGAGGAAGCAGGCCAAGGGGGACAGAGGGGAGCACCGGCACGGGTCGCGGAACGCTCCTTTCACCCCGAATCCTTGCCGGAATGGTCGGTTCCACATGGAGAATTTTCCAGATAATTGAATTTTAAATGCTGAAACTTGTTTTCCTTTTAACCTTCTGTAATGGAAATCTTTCTGAAGTGTATTACACGCTTCTCTGGCTTCTTAAAGAGCATGCTGAGTTTAATTTAACCTTTCCTTAATATCGCTAGGTCATCAAGATGACCACCTCTTACTATATATATCCGGTCTTCCATGGAGTACCAGGTGCCTCTGGGCATATTCTGGGAGACAAGACCCCTGTGTTAAATGGCCCCAGAGACCATATTATAAGGCTATAATTAGAGCTACTTTCCCCCTCTATCTCTTACCTATACCACTACCTGCACTAATTTCTCTAAGTAACACCTTCTGGTAGCCTCTTGACACTCTGCTTAAATCTGCTATAATCCAGACAGAATTCAAGGTTGCCATGGGTAACCAGAGTCTAAGCTTGTACCAACCCTAAATTTAATTTTACACAGGATTTGGAGGCGGAAGGGGACTATATTGAAGACTGCCACTGTCCAAGACTGATACTCAGCTAGTCTTTATGGCCTGCTTCTGTGCTGCATGGCCAGTCACCCCAAGTGTCCCAGAGTCCCCTCTGCCCAACATGGCTCTTCTGGGATTACATAGGCTCCTCAAACTCTGGAAACATACAGGTGTCGCCTGGCTGGGGGATTCCAAGTCCTTCTGCCCTCAGGTGACTTCGAATGCCTGCACGTGTCTGTGTGACCGAGGAGCTGACTGAGTCACAGGCCTTTCTCTTCCCCTCAAACTCGAAAGTCTTTTCTCTGTTATGACATGTGCTTAGGGTTCAGGTTGCCCAAGGCTGAATGGGTGGAATAGTAAAAGGTAGTCTGGCTGGCTGTGGAGGCAGAGGCAGGCAGATCTCTGTGAGTTCAAGGCCAGCCTGGTCTACTTAGTGAGTTCCAGGCTAGCTGGGTCTATAGGGAAACCCTGTCTCAAAAAGACTATAAATAAATAAACAAATAAATAAATAAATAAATAAATAAATAGTAGTTTGGACTGAGCTGAGTATTTTTCAGCTGCCAGATGCCACTTTCCCTGTGTCAGGTAAATATCATCATCTCTCATCTAGCACAGAGCTCTCATTAGGAAAACAGAATCAGCAGCCGTGGCCAAGGTGACCAGCTCTGGAAGCCAGGGCCTGTCCCTTGGAGACCTGTGTCCCCTGCCTCACATTCTGCTCATTTATTAACGTAAAACAATGTCCAAAGTTTATATTCTGAGAAAACATTTTTCAAAAGTGAAATGTGGGTCCTTTTACTTTCCAGAAAAGTCTATTTGTTTTTTGTTTTGGTGTGTGGGCTTCATTTTTATTAATTCTACATTTGGTTACCAATTTGGAATGATCTGTCCTTGGGGAACAGATCCGGTTTCTTTACAGAGAGCGAGTGGAGGGATGGTCAGGCTTACAAAATCTTCCTTGTAGGAACTAATGTAAAAACCTTCCCAGTTTATTCTTGCACCAAACAGAAGTAAACAGAACATTCCAGAAAAATCCCATCTTCCACAGAGTGGTTGTGATGGAGCTTACAAATAGAACATTCTTCCATGTGTTACCAGCCTTGCAGCATGTGACATTAAATATGACTGATATAATCCACTCTTCCAGAATGGTCTCTGGAAGTTCACCCCAGCATGACACTATCACCACTCCAAAGCATGAGGACTTGCTTCCCAGAACTCAGGGAGCCTAGAAGGAAACTGTTCATCTACACCAGGGGGCTGTTACAGGTTTGGGTTCCATACTGGGTCTGGGGTTCCACACAGGACAACTGTCAGACCCACCCATAGCTATGAGTTTTCTCTTCTTTCCTGGGAGGAGCACTCCAAATTGATGCAAATATAACTCTGAAATAAGCACCCATGCCCCCGTTTTCTCATCTTGCCCCTGATCGTCCCACATTCAGCACATGCAGCTCTCAAGGTGCCCTCTTCTACCTTCTTCTAAAACGTACACAGAGCTCTAAAGTTACCAGAGGGTCTCACATCAGGGAGAAAAATCATCTGAAACTTTGCTCATTATAAGATAACAGTGGCGAAGAACTAATTGTGTTAGTTCCTGAAGGTAGTCATAACAAAGTACCTCAAGCTGAATGACTTAACAGAAGTTTATTATCTCACAGCTCTAGAGACTAGATATTCAAGATCAAGGTCCCTTGGTCTTGAATATCTAGTCTCTAGAGCTGTGAGATAATAAATTTCTGTTAAGTAATCCTAGCACTCGGGAGGCGGAGGCAGGCAAATCTTTGTGGTCTATAGAGCAAGTTCCAGGACAGCTGGGGCTACAGGGAGACCCTGTCTAGAAAAGACGCCCCCACCCCAAAAAAAAAAGAGGACCAGGCTCCACTGGTGCTGGGGACAGACCTGCTCCCAGCCTCCTGGTAATTCTTTGGCATGTTGCAGCATACCTCATCTTGACATGGCATTTTCCCTGTGTGTCTGTGTCCAAATTATCTTCTAATAAGGACACAGTATTATTACATTACTTGTCCCCACTCCAGGATGACCTCATCTTAACTAATCACATATGCAACAGTCTTACTTCTGAATAAGTCATTTTCAGAGGCACTAGGGATGAGAACTTCACATATGAAACTTGAAGGACACAATTTCTATACGACTGTTTTGAATTCAAAATGAAAGTCAAGAGAGGTAGACCAGATGGTTCCAAAGAGTGTCTTATGTATGATTCATTTTGTTGGCTGATAGGTGAGAGTTTGGTGTGTTGGCCCTGTTACCTGAGGTGTCCAGTGCTACACTGGGTCTTGGCAGAACGCTAATTCCTCCTCCTCATTTCTTAGGACAAAATATCCACATAGTGAGGTAGACATTACCAGTTAAAAGTAGAAAACAAACATCTTGAAATATTAAAAGACACTTAAGAATCCCAGCAGTCAGCCCTCTGTATACAAAGGATCTGAATCCGAGATTAAAGCAAGCATGACTCAAGAGTGCTGAAAAGAAAACAAGTTGTGTCTTAACTGAGCATGTATGGACTCTTTTACTATTACTATTTCTTAACACAGTATTAATGATTTACATGGCATTTACATTGAATTAGGTATTATAAGTAGTCTAGAGATAAAGGATACAGAAGGGTGTGCATAGGTTATATGCAAATACTACATTATTTATATAAAGGGCGTCAGCATTCTTGGACTTTGGAATACACTGGGGGTCCTGGAAACAGTCCTGCTCAGATATCCAGAAACAACTATACCTAGATCCTGTCAAGCTTTTGGTCTCCAAGCTGCAACTGCACCCACGTTAGCCAAAGGGCTCTCTGTGGCCTGGGTGTGGTCCTAGGGGCTCATGTGTTGAAAGCTTGGTCCTTAGTGTGGCAATATTGATGAGTTCTATGGACGAGGCAGGGCTGAGTGGGAGGTCCTTGGGTCCCTGAGTGGGAGCATGACCTGTAAGGGAAGGCTCAGTCTCTCTGTGGCTTCTCATCTCATGATGCAGTTTCTCTCACCAAATGTTCCTGTGGAGTCACTATCCACTGTTATGCCCTCCCTGGAGCCTAAACCCATGGAGCTGCCAGATACTGAACTTTCAGAGCTTCTGAAGAAAACTGTTTGGTTGGCAAGGGGCCAGATAAAACATATCCGGGACTCCACCCTTGGCTTTCTGATTGCCACTGAGAGTCCGAGCTGAGCTCAGACTATAAAGTCCAGCTCCATATGACATTTTTCAAACTACTGTTTCATGTACTGTTTCTTTTCTTTCACACCAAGTTTCAGGATAACTGAGTTTCCTTTTATAAGGTGAGGCAAACAGCTGTTTCCTTGTCAGTTTGGGTAGGAAGAAGTCTTGTTTGTTCTAATCACATTTTCCCTGGTGTCTCTGGCAATACTTGGGAAGTATTTCGCGCAGCTCTAAAACCACCATGAAATTATGCTTGAGGCCGCAAGACTCCAAAGGCACCTTACAGGGTTAGGAGCACAGACTGTGGAATGAGACACATGCGGATTCAAATCTGGGTTCTGTTTCTTATTTGAGGGATCTTGGGGGAAATCAGATGTGGGAATCTCTCCCACTTAAGATTTGGGTATAGAGCTGTGATAGGGATAAATGAGGTATTGACTGGGAGAGGTCCACTGTGCTGGACAGATAAATAGTCTTCTTTTTTTTTTTTCTTCAAAAAAGGCTAGGACTCAAACCTTGAAAAATCAAGCTGTCACCTTGTCATTGGCAATGGGAGCCAAGGATACCAGGTGTGCAAGGGAAGGTGAACTCTGAGAGTTCTAGGCATTCAACACACATACATTCCAAAGTGGCTCCCAACTGGCCCTAGGAGGTGAGAACATGTCAGGCTGTGGACTATCCCACCTGAAAAGAGGGTCATGTGATTTATGTGGGGGCCCTTAGCCACAGAGCATTAGTTTACTTTTGGAAGGACAAGAAACTGGCTGATGGGCTGGAGAAATGGATCAGCGGTTAAGAGCATGGACTGCTCTTGCAGAGGACTTGTGTTCAATTCCCACCACCCACATGATGGCTAACAACCATCTGTAACTCCAGTTCCAGGGTTTCTGATGCCCTTGTCTGACTTCCACAGGCATCGCACAACATGGGTACACTTACAAACATGCAGGTAATAATGCTCTTACACATAAAATAAAAAATAATACATAAAATATTTTTAAAAGAAACTGAGTGACGAAGGTCAGGCCCACACCACCAATCCCCATAAGAACCCTGGCCACGGAGCCTTGGGTGAGCTTCCCTGGAGGTGGAGCTCCAAGCAGGGACATCTGCACACCATGTGCATAGCGATGCTGGATGTAATGGAGAAACTGGCTCAGACTCTCTCCTACACCGCACTCTTCACAGGAGCTGATTTCAGTCTTCATCCTTTCACTGGGATGAAGTGTAATGATGGTGGCTCTTCTGGGCACCCTGAGTCCTTCCAGCCAATCTGAACCTCAGGATGGTCCTGGGACCCCTCACTCCCCCATTCACAGGGGGAACAACACAACTGTCCAATCTTAATCCCCCGCCATGCAGGAGTCTAGACAGGCAGAAAATGAGTATGCTCATGAACATACCATGGGCAGTCACGCAAGATATCTCCTGGGACGGGTACCTGGCTTTGAGTCTGTGGGAGCCCCATGCGTGTTCTCAGTGAGGGGATGAGGGACAGGCAGATAAACACATCTAGGACCCCACCCTTGGATTTCTGATTACTAGTGAGATGCTGGTCTGAATGATACAGTCCAGCTCGATGTGACATTTAATACCATTGCTTTGCATACTGTTTCGTTTCTTCTACCCCAAGTTTCAGGGAAGAGGAGCAATACTTTGAGAGTCCAGGTTCTCTTAATGAATGGGGCAAAAAAGAAAACAAACAACGCAGGTATTCAGGGAGCTACTGTATGGCAAATGTGCACTGTGGCAGATGCTTCTCAATAAATGGTATTTTGTTTTCTCCCTTTTTTTTGGTATTTTTTGAGACAGGGTCTCCCTTTTAGTACCAGCTATCCTGGAGCTTGCTCTGTAGACCAGGCTGACCTTGAACTCACAGAGATCTGCCTACCTCTGCCCCGAGTGCTGGGATTAAAGGAGTGTACCACCACACCCAGCTAATAAATGATATTTTGAGGAAGCAAGCCTTGAAACATCAACGTAGCCCGCTTGTTATCTGCTGTTAAGTTTGGGGTTATTGTGAGGCCATGGAAGCCCAGGACTCAGTGTGTTCTCCTGTGGCAGATAAAGCCCAGCAACTTACCAGTGGGACCCCTAATTCTGCGGCTGCAGCCCCACATCAAATGTAGGTGGACCTCGAGGCTGACCATCCTGGCCACATGCTGGCGCGCTTACCTGGCTCCGCTGACATCAACCCCGACCATCAGCTGTCCGTTCAGGGAGAGGATCTCGTCCCGCAGCCGGACCTTGCCGCTCCTTCCCGCAGCACTGTTCTTCCTCAGCTCCGTCACCCAGATGCAGCCCACGTCCAGAACAGGGCCCTGCCGGCTCTTCCTCTTCTTGCCCTCTCGGCGCTTTCCGCCATAGTCCCCGAAAACAGGGATGTTCCCAAAACTGAGGCCCACAGTCTCTGTGTCCCCCAGCTCCTTGGTGAGGTACACCGCACAGATCTCCATCTCTGGGGGGCTGATGTCGGGGAGGACTGTGCTCTCATCCCCAGCCAAGTTGAGCTGGATGTACTCCCGTAGCTTCTGAATGGCTGCCTGGCAGAGCCGCTGCTCGGGGCTGTCCCCTCCCTCCCGCAGGCTGTTCTGCAACCACTGGTACAGGAGGGGCAGGTGCAGCACCGCGTTGTCCTGGGTGATGGGCATGGTGTTCACCCGGGGACGGTAGCATCATGAAAGGTCCTGTTCCTTGGGGCTGGACCCTGGGGTGCCCCACGTCCCTTGGGAACGCTCACTAGCATCGGCTTTGCCCATGTTCAAGTTCAGGCTGGCAGATGAGCTTGGGGACGCCTCTTCTGAGACTGGGATGTTTGCCTTGGCAAGAGGAGGACAGGACTCGATTAACAACCTTGGAACAATGGCTCTGGAGTGCTCAACAAGGGAGGGAAGGAAGTATCCGGCAAGTCTTTGCTTGGTTCCTTTCACAGCAGGGTTCATGCAAATGACATGGAAATCAGCTGTTCCTTTTGCAGTGACAGCATGTCCTCCCCTGGGCTCATTCACACCTGGGAGAGGAAGAGGAAAAAACAAAAATATTGCAGTCACAACACTGAGTCTTCCGAGACAGAGCACATGGCTTCCTATATCACAGAAGGGCTGTTTGCTTGTCAAATACCAAGCACAATGTAGGAACGTGTAGGAACAGAATGCCTCCCCTCTCCCTGCCAGTCCCCAGCGTAGCTCCCTCCACTCTGAGCATGCAGACTGAATATACCCTTCCTTCCCCCAGAGAAGCCTCTGGAACACTGCCCTTCTACAGGAAGTTTCCTTGTTCAGCAGAGAAGTGAAATGGAGCTTCTCCCGTTAGCACTCAACACACCATCCACACAGGTCTGACCAGGAAGCTATACGAAGAGACCCCATGGAAGGATGAGGTGAGCGAGGAAGGTCCTGGACCATTTCCCATCCCCTGTGAATACACTCACCTATACGAGAATGCATGGTGTGGCTAAAAGGGATCGAAGAAGGGACGTGGTAGCTTCTAGCACCATGTCAATAAATTAGCACTGTAACAAAAGCATTTCTTTTGAATGCTAAGGCTGTCAGCTTCAAGCTACTCAAAATTAATTCAAATTATCATGGCTATTTGCTTGAGATGAGGATCTAATTGGAGAATTATAAATAATAGACAAAAATGGATTGGCTTGCTACAGTGGGCCTCTGTGTCTACAGAATCTACTCCCTGAAGAAAGATTTTATCTCAGAAGGGGAAACTTGCAGATCTTTGGATACCTCTGCCCTGGAGGTATTTGCAACCGATGATTCCTGGTCTCTGTCTTCCCAGGATCAACACTGAACACACTGGCTGTGAGAGAAGATCTGCACTTTTCTTTTTAAAAAATATTTTATTTATTTATTTTTATTTTATGTGTATGAGTATTGCCTGAATGTATGTAAGTGCACCTGTCATGCAGTGCCACGAGAGATCAGATCAGGGTATCAGAACTCCTGGAAGTGGAGTTACAGATGGTTGTTAGCTGCCATGTGGGTGCTGGGAATTGAGCCCAGGTCCTTTGCACGAGCAGCCAGTGCTCTTAACCACTGAGCCATCTCTCCAGCCAGAGATCTGCACTTTTCATAATTCAGACTTAGCAGCCCTTATAGGACATTCTTGAGACCAGAAGTGTCTCCAATTTCAGATTTTTTTTAGATTTATGAAATATATGTACATCCATAATATCTTGGGATCAGATTCAAGTGTCAACACGGAGCTGATTTATGTTCCCCATACATCTTCTATACATAGCATGATAGTAACTTTATATGAAATTTTAAAAACTTTGACATGAACCAAAGATTCATGCATGGAATTTTCTACCTGTGTATGTTGTCAATGCTCAAAATGTTTTCATATTCTAGACCAATTCAGATTTCAGATTACTGGATTAGGGATGATTAACCTCTCCTGTAAAACTGTCTAACTTTTCTTTTGCCCTAAGTCATCTCGAATCATTTCTAAGAGGCTGAGAATATCTTTGCTTCTCTAACAGAAAACTCCAGGAAAAGGGATGTCCAGAGAACAAGGAATTCAGAGGGGGTCCTAGTCTGTCTTCCATTGCTGTGACAAAACACTCTGACCAACACCAACTTGGGGAGGGAAGGGTTTATTCAGCTTACATCTCCTGGGTCACAATTCATCACTCAGGGAGCCCAGGGCAGGAACTCAGGGCAGGAACCTGGAGGCAGGAGCTGAAGCATAGGCCATGGAGGAATGCTGTTCACTGGCTTGCTCCCCTGGCTCATGCCTAGTCCACCTTCTTATACGGTACACAACAACCTGCCCAGGGTGGCACTACTCATTGTGGGCTGGGCCCTCCCACACTGCTCGACCATCAAGACAATACTCCACAGATGTGGCCACAGGCCAACCAATGGAGCCAATTCTGCAATTGAGGCTCCCTCAACCCAGGTGTGTCAAGTTGACACTAAAGCTATCCAGCACAGAGGGCTATCTGAATGAAATGGAATTAAAAGGTTATGTAGCTAATCCCAGCACTCAGGAGGCGGAGCCAGGTGACTGTGAGTTCAAGACCAGCCTGGTCTACATAGTGAGTTCCGGGACAGCTGGGGCTACAGGAAAACCCTGTCTCAAAAAGACCAAGAAAAAATAAAAAGGTTATGTAGCCCATGAACATCTGAGAATAAGAAGGGCTGGAGAGATGGCTCAGTGGTTAAGAGCACTGGCTGCTCTTGCAGAGGACCTGGGTTTGATTCCCAGCCCCTACATGGCAGCTAACAACCGTCCATAACTCCAGTTCCTGGTGACCTGACACTCCCTTTGATCTCTGCAGGCACTGTAGTTCATGGGTGCATTCACATACATGCAGGCAATACACTCATACACATAAAATAAAAATAAAAATATTTTGAAAAGAATGAGTTTGAATGTTTCTCTGCTTTTGCAATAATTTTCCTTCCTCTGACAATTGGCTCCCTGGCCCTATCACATTTCAGGGTTGGAGGGCAAGTTTTCAATAGGTATGCTACTTCTTGACTCCAATCCTTGGGTCAAAATTGATTAGATAAAGATGGACACCCAGGCATGGTGGTGCATGCCTTTAATCCTAGCACTTGGAGCCAGAGGCCAGTGGATCTCTGTGAGTTCAAGGCCAGCCTGGTCTATACAATAAGTTCCAGGCTAGCTGGGGCTACAGGGAGACCCTGTCTCAAAAAGACCCCCCCCCCAAAAAAAAAGATGGACAGATGATATATGCCTCCAAGTATTAACAACTTTTGAGCTGTAAAAAGTAGAAAACAATTCAAGGTAAAGTTTACTTTGGTTTAACACTTTGTTCTTTTCTCTCCTGCGTCCATTTATGGAGCTTGTGTTGTTTGTGCGTTCATTGTCTCTTTGCTTGGTTGTTGTGTGCTGGGGATCAACCCACATTCTAAGGGCACACTTTACAAAACTTCAGGGTGGGGGAGGGGAGAGCATGGAGAGATGGCTCACAGTTAAAAGAGCACCAGCTGCTCTTGCAGAGGACCCAAGTTCAATTCCTAGCACCCACATCATGGCTAACTACTGTTCTGTAACTCCAGTTCTAGTGGAATACAACAACCTCTTCTGACTCTGCGAGCATTGCACAACACGGGTACACTTACATACATGTAGGCAAAACACTCATACACATAAAAAAAAAACTTTATCCCTGTGTCAGATCCCCAGCTCTTGTTTTTTTGAGACAAGGTCTTACTAGATAGCCCAGGCTTGCTGCAAAGTGGAGGTTCTCCTGTTTCTGCCTCCAGAGTGCTAGGATTATAGGCATAGACCACAAGTGGCCTAAGTAGTTAAATTTTAACTATTGTTATTATTATTGTTGTTATTATTAGTGTGTGTGTGTGTGTACCTGCACACATGTGTACAACAGCCATGATACAAAGTGTGGAGGCCAAAGGACAACTCTGGGGAGTCAGTTCTGTCCTTTGTTGTGGGTCTTAGAGATTGAACTCAGGTCATAAGGCCCAAGAAAAAGGCCCAAGCACTTTTACCCACAAAGGCATCTCACTGACCTCTAAACAGTTAAATTTTAAAAACTAAATTTGGCTGGGCTAGGTAGTATACACCTTTTTGTGTACTCAGAGGGTGGGGAGAGGTAGGAAGATTGCTGCAAGCTTAAAACCATCTTGGTCTACACAGAGTTCCAAGCCAGTCAGAGCTACCTAGTTACTGAGACACTGGGTTACAGAAAGGAAGGGAGGGAGGGAGGAAGAAGGGAGGGAGGAAGGAAAGGAGGGAGGGAGGAAGGAAGGGAAAGAGAAAGGAAGGAAGGAAGGAAAAGAAAAGAAGGAAGGAAAATAAAGAAAGGAAGGAATGAAAGAAGGAAAAGAAAGAAAGGAAGGAAGGAATAAAGGAGAGAAGGAAGGAAGAAAAAAATAGATTGTTTATTAGGTTTGATGCAGTCTTTCAGATTGAGGGGAAGGGTGGGAATGCAGGCCCATGCAGGATGGCTGAAATGAAGAACAGGCCTGTTGTAGGCAGTGGCCCTTCTTTCTCCTTGACCTGTACCTCTGCCCTCGTGATCAACTCCATCTCCAGGCAGGAGGACCTCTTTTCCACCCAGTTACACAGCAAGCTGATTGCTATTCAGTGCCCAGCTCCAAAGCAATAGATTTTCCCCCTCTGCTCTAAGACCCTTTCTCTCTGGACCCCAGGACTCAATTCTCAGGGAAAGACTCTGTCCTGGCTCTGACAAGAGGTCATGGTCTGTGCAGAAAGATGGCTTAGTATGTGAATTTGGCAACCCACAACCTCTTTTGATTTTGTAAAGGGGGTATCACACATTTATTCTACATTAATTTCCATTTATCCTAGCATAGAGTTAGAGGGTGTGAAACCTGCATTCTCACTGAGCCATATCTCTAGCCCCCAATTATCTTTGTTCTGCAATTCTCACTATATTTTGAATGCCTTTGGGATAAGAAATTCCCTTACTAATAGGGCATTATTGGTGCCAAGTTCAAGGCCTGATTATTTTAGCAATTAAAAAAATTTATTTATTTATTTTTGTATGTGTATGAATGTACTGTCTGCATGCAGGTTTGTGCACCCATGTTGTGCAATGCTGCAGAGGTCAGAAGAGGGTGTCAGATTTCCCTGGAACTGGAATTAAAGACGGTTCTCAGCCACCATGTGGGTGCTGAGGATCGAACCCAGGTCCTCTGCAAGAGCAGTCGGTGCTCTTAACCGCTAGGCCATCTCTCCAGCCCCTGTTTTAGCAATTTAATCTTTGTGAAGTTTTCAGGAATCAAAGGAGATGACATATGTATCAGGCATATCCAACATAAGACTTTTACAACAGTTTAAAGGACCAACCTTATGGATGTTCAACAAATACTTCCTGAATGAAGGAATGCAAATAGACACCGGAAAAAAAAAAAAATCTCTTTACTCCTAAATTTGCTGTGCTTCAATCAGATATTTAAAGAGGATCTTGGAGCTGGAGAGATAGTTTGGTGGTTAAGAGCACTGGCTGCTCTTGCAGAGTTCCCAGGTTATGTTCCTAACACACACACACACACACACACACACACACACACACACACACACGGTGGGTAACAACCACCTATAATAACTCCACTTCCAAGAGACCTGGTGCCATCTTCTGGCCTCTGTGGGCACTGCACACACATGGTGGTGCACTTACATACGTGCAGGCAAAATACTCATACACATAAAATAAAAATAAAAATGTAAAATTATTAAGAATGAATAAAGAGCATCTCGCCCATGATATTTAGTCTATTTTTATATATGGAATCATCTGAACTGTGACCAACACCGTGAATCACAAGGCTTTAAATTTTTTTAATTGACATTTTGTATATTTCATACATCATTTTTCAATCCAATTTGGATAACGTCCCCTCTCCCTGCCCCTCCCCCCACCCCAGTTTATGCATTCAGGCATTAAAGTTTTAATTTAAAGGATATTCACAACTTTTTTCTGTGCTTATTGAGTCTGCAATGTGAAAGGCACTGAGTTGAGGTAGGTACGGAGTGTACTGATGAATAACACAGTGAAGGATTTAAGGACATCTCCACTAGGACTGAGAACTAGGGGGCACATTTAGCTTAAATGCTCCTTTTAAAAATGAAGGGCTTCAAAAAAAAATGAAGGGCTTTGTGGTGAGCATCTTTAATCCTACCACTCGGGAGAGAGGCAGAGAGGCAGAAGCAGGTAGAGTTCTGTGATATTGCAGCCAGCCTGGTCTACATAGTGAGTTCTGGGCCTACTGTGACTACAGGGAGACCCTGTCTCAAAAAGACAAAAAAAGTCGGGCTTGGTGGTGCACACCTTTAATTCCAGCACTTGGGAGGCAGAGCCAGGTGGATCTCTGTGAGTTCAAGTCCCGCCTGGTCTACATAGTGAGCTCCAGGCCAGCTGGGACTAAAGGGAGACCCTGTCTCAAAAAGAAAAAAAAAAGACCAAAAAAAGTAAAGTCATCCAGATTGTTAGGCAGGAAAATGCTTTGATTTATTCATGAGATTTTAATATGTCTGTATGAAGCTATTTTTCAGTAAAAGGTATTACTTATTTTGGCCAAAGGAGACGTTTGGTCTTTGTATATGAATGGGTTATCTTTGATCTTGCATTTCCTTTTAATAGCCATATGATTATGTGGATGATATTTGTTAAGGTTTTGATTTATTTGGAACCAATTTAGAGCTGACACTCAAGTTCTCTGGCACCTCAAAGTACACGGTATTGGAAATCTCTTTGGGGGGAACTGAGTAATAAGCTCATTTATTACTGACACAGTTCCCAACACTTCTCCTGTTTGTTATTATTCCTTGTTAAGTCACTTCCCAAGAAGGCTAGAGAATATTTCCCACCCCAGCTGGCTTGGTTTTTATTGACTTTCTCTGGGAGAAAATAAAGTTCAGAGAAGAAAGTAAAAGGGATCATTTTTCTATGTTAGTGGAAAATGGAGGTGAGAATTTTCTTTGATGGAGAAGGCTAGTTGGCAATTGCATTCAATTAACCTTCCCCAGAGGATCTGTGATGTGCCAGGCACCACGCAGAACTCTGACAGGGTAAGATCCCAGCCCTGTCAGACAGGAGCAGATGCTGCAGCTGGTTTTACTGCACCACATGGTAGGCAAGGGATGCTCCACATTTCACTCAGAAGCTTGGAAAATGTTTCTCTGGAGGCAATAGCTTTGAGGTTAGCCTAAAAATTGGTTGATTTCAACAGCCTACCATGGAAACATGATAGAATAGATAAAAAGTTATAGAACACAGAGATTCGTAATTCCCTGTGATTCCACATAATACAGATAAAATCAATAGCCAAACTTAGAAACCATGTTGACCTAGAGCAGAGTTGACTCTCTCTGAGCTGCTGTCTCCTTTTGGGAGCATGGCCAAGACTTCTGGAATGGAGATCACTCCTGTGTGTATAGTCAGGCTGATCAAGACAAATGAACATAGATCTCAGCTTCTAGGAATGCAGGATCTTAAGTATATCAAGAACCCTTCTATAACTTTCCAAGCTGGCTGTAAGGTTGATGGAATATTGATGGGGGTGGAAGGGGGATTGTGTCCTGGCCTTTCTCCTCGATCGGCATGCTTCCTGCCTACTTCTGACAGTCCACCCTTCTGGAGAGTTCCCACCTCACTCGGGTCAGCACTCAGCCTGGTTGACGGGCTCCTGCTCCACAATCAACAGTAGGCTCCCACTGACAAATGCGTAGCTTGTGTCAGAAGCTCAGGGCACTCCAGCCTCCCTCCCTCCACTTTATGGGATAGCAGCCTATTCACCTGAACACAGTCTCTCTTGTGGGTATGCATAGATAGCTATGCGGCATAAATCTGGCCAATGAAATGCAAGAGGAAGTAACGGGGTGTGCCGGATGGTAACACTCCTTAGAGGGAGAAGCAAACTGAAAGGAAAAGAACACCCCCATGGTGTTGTTTAAGTTGCCTTCATGTAGCTTTTCCTAAATCCAACCAATCAGCCTACTTAAAACCTCAAATAAATAATGAATTTGATACCCAGAAGGAGAAGAACTAAAAGTTAACAGAACCTAAAATGTGGAACTGGCTGAGTTGAGACAACTGTCAAGGACTTGCAGGTTACAGACTAGACAGTGGTGACTCTATTAGCCATGTAAGGTGAAATATTTGGGAAAACCGCCAGCTGTCATGCCTTGGATGGTCATTTCTGTGTTGGCAGAGGCTATAGAGGTAGGGAAAGCAGTAAGAAAAAAATAGGGTATTGATAAGTGCTTTGTCCCTTGCAGAAAAATCTATCAAACTTTAATTGCAGAGGTAGATAGAGAGAGGTGAATAGGAATATTGCTGCACCTCAGTAGACATGTTGGGCATTCAGCCTATAGTCTAAACTGCCAAAGATGCCCACATTGTGGACCCTTATAGTATGAAGAAAACCAGCTTTACTAGAAGGGATGAGTTGGGCCCTTGTAGCAAGAAGTTTAAAATATCTTTGCAGAAATGTGATTATTTCTCAGAATAGAATATTCAGCGGCACACATTAAACAGCCCATGTTATGATGTTATCACTTAGGGAGATAGGTTAGAAAAGAAGGATGCTGTTCTTCAGGAATTGATCAGACCCATATAGCCAAGATGCCTACTAAGGGAATTGTTTTACTCCAACCTGTTTCATAACAATTTGGAATGAGTTAATTCCTGTAGTAGTTTTGAAAACCCACACTCTCCCACCCCTGGCAGAACTTAAATTCAAGGGGAATAGGTTAGAAAATGTGTTTGGTTCCTGGAAAGGGTGCTCCCCCCAAAAAAGAAAGGAATATCATGGAGGATATGGCACAGTACTAACCTCCAGATGGAGTCAAGTGTGATGGAGGACACAGATGTGACTCCTGGTTACCAGAGAGGGGAGGTGACACCTAGGAAGTATGTGTGCTCTTGCTCTGCTTGCCAGGGCAGATCTGGTCATTGCTTCAGAAAATAGCTGTTGGATTTTTGTCTCTCTTTCCTCAAAATGAAGTTTTTATGGTAGTTATTCTATACCTTCCCTGGTATGTAGATAGGAGAGTCATATCAGAGAGTTATATCCAGAACAAATGGAGAGGACCAAACCACACCAGACATCTGGGGTTCTGATCTGGACATACCCACTGGGTGAGACTTGGATCCTATCTCCCTGAGGATAAGGCATCTCTCCCATGCCTTAAAGGAGGAGTGTGAGTACACAGAGCTTACACTGGGATTTCCCAGGACCACCTGAAGCACAGGATAAGCCCTACTGTCTACAAGAACATGTGGAGACTAAATGACACTCTCCTGAATAATGAATGATGGGTCAAGGAAAAAATAAAGAAATAAAAGAATTCCTGGGACTGAATGACAATGATAATACAACACAACAAAATCTATGGGATACTTTAAAAGCAGTCCTAAGAGGGAAGTTTATAGCCCTGCATGCCTACATTAGAAAAACAGAAAGAACACAAGTGAATGATCTAACAGTGCAGCTAAAAGCACTGGAGAGACAACAACAAATGAACCCTAAATGCAACAGACAGGAAGAAATAACAAAAACCAGAGTAGAACTCAATGAAATACAAAGAAAACAATAAAAAAAAATCAATGAATCCAAAAGTTGGTTCTTTGAGAGAATAAACAAGATAGACAGACCTCTAGCCCAGTTAACCAAAAGAAAGAAAGAGCAACTCCAAATCAATAGAATCCATGATGAAAGGGGAAATAAAACAGACAATGAAAAGATCCAGACAATCATATGGGAATACTTCAAAAACCTATACTCTACTAAGTTTGAAAAGGTAGGAGAAATGGATGAATATCTGAAATCCTGGGAATCACCAAAGCTCAAACAAGAAGAAATTAACAGCTTAAACAGACCCATAATATATGAAGAAATTGAAGATGTAATAAGAAACCTCCCAACTAAAAAAAGCCCAGGCCCAGATAGTTTCACAGCAGAATTCTATAAAACATTTCAAAAAGACTTACAACCATTATTACTCAAATTATTTAGAAGGATACAAGCAGAGGGAAATCTCCCAAATTCTTTCTATGAAGCCAGCATCATTCTAATACCAAAACCAGGCAAAGATACAACCAAAAAGGAAAACTATAGACCCATCTCATTAATGAACACAAATGCAAAAATTCTCAACCAAATACCTGCAAACCCCATACAGACCCACATCAAAAAGATCATCCATAATGACCAAGTTGGATTCATACCAGAGATGCAGGAATGGTTCAACATACAAAAATCAATAAATATTATAAAACACATAAATGGACTGAAAGAAAAAAACCACATGATTATCTCAATTGATTCAGAAAAAGCCTTTGACAAAATCCAGCATCCCTTCATGCTTAAAGTCCTAGAGGGAACTGGATTGGAGGGATCATTCCCCAATGTAATCAAAGCCATATACAGGAAACCTACAACCAACATCATACTAAATGGATAAAAGACAGAAGCATTCCACTTAAAGGTAGGAACTTGGCAAGGCTGCCTCCTGTCACCACTCCTCTTCAATATAGTGCTTGAAACACTTGCTAGGGTAATAAGACAAGAAAAGGAAATTAAAGGAGTACTAATTGGAAAAGAGGAAGTCAAGCTATCCCTTTTTGCTGATGATATGATTGTTTACTCAAGGGATGCTAAAAACTCCACCAGAAAACTCCTAGAAATGATTAAGAGTTTCAGTAAAGTGGCAGGATACAAAATTAACCTAGAAAAATCAGCAGCCTTTCTTTATACCAACAACAAGCAACTGAAGAAGGAATACAAGGAGACTTTCCCACTCACAATAGCCTCAAAAACAATAAAATACCTAGGAACAAACCTAACAAAGACACCAACAAGATCCTACAAAAAAAAAAAAAACTTTTTAATTTTTTTAAATTTTGAAAAATGAGAAGATAAAAATCAGAAGATGGAAAGACCTCCCAATGCTCATGGATTGGAAAAATTAATATAGTAAAAAATGTCCATTCTACCCAATTAATATACAGATTCATCAATGCAATCCCAATTAAAATCCCCAAGAGTTTCTTCAAGGCTTGGGAAAAAATCCTTAATTTCATATGGAAAAATAAAAGACCCCTAATAGCAAAGCAAGACTGAGTGAAAAAGAGCAATACAGGGGGATCTCTATATCAGACTTCAAACTATACTACAGGAGCTACAGTCATAAAACAGCCTGGTACTGGCACAAAAACAGACCTGTTGACCAATGGAAACAAACTGAAGATCCAAATTGAGCACATACAATTTCAGCCACTTCACAGGGGCCAATAAGACACAATGGAGGAAAGATGGCATCTTAGCAAGTGTGTTGGCAAAACTGGAATCACCACTTGTAGAAGAATAAAGTTAAACCCCTACCTCTCACCCTGTGTACAAAAGTCAACTCCAGATGGATCAAAGACCTCAACATGAAACCCAAACTCTGAAGTGAACCCAAAATCTGAAGAAAAAGTTGGCAGTAGCCTACAAGACATAGGCAAGGAAAACTTCCTAATCAGACAGCAGCTGCGCAAGAATTAAGGTCAACAATTGACAAATGGGACCTCATTAAACTCAAAAGCTTCTGTACATCAAAAGAAACAATCAAGGGAAAGTGAAGAGAAAACCCATAGAGTGGGAGAAACCTTCACCACAGATACACTGACAAAGCATTGATTTCCAGAATATATAAACTACTCAAAAAAAAAAAAAATATAAACAAAGAAGAAAGAAAACAAATGACTCACTCAAAATATGGAGCAAAGAGCTGAACAGAGACTTCACCAGTGAGGAATTAGAGATGGTTGAGAAACATCTTAAAAAATGTTCAGCATCGCTAATAATTAAGGAAATGCAAATTAAAACCACTTTAGGATTATCATCTCACTCCAATAAGACTGGCTAGGATCAAGAAAACAAATGATATCAAGTGTTGGAAAGGTTGTGGGGAAAGGGGAACACTCATTCACTGATGGTGGGAATGTAAACTCGTACAGCCACTATGGAAAGCAATGTGGAGAACCCCTGGAAGGCTCAAAATGAATTTGCCACCTGACCCAGTCATACCACTCCTGGGTATATAGCCACAAGACTCATCTTACCACAGAGATACATGTACAGCCATGTTTATTGCAGCTCTCTTCACAATAGCAAAGGGCTGGAATCAACCCAAGTGCCCCTCAACTGATGAGTGGATAGAGAAAATGTGGTACTTCTACACAATGGAGTTCTATGCAGTGGGAAAGAAAGATGACATCATGAACTTTGCAGGTAAATGGATGGAACTAGAAGATATCATGTTAAATGAAGTAACACAATCCCAGAAAAACAAACGACAAATGGTATCCCTCATCTGTGGATGCTAGCACCAATTACCTAGTTGTAAGGCAAACTGAGCAACGTTAATGTGATCTGAAAACAACTGTGCTCTTATATTGTGAATACCTTAACAGGTTCTAGAACTAAGCTACCATTTATTTTCAGAGTTAGGAATTTTTGGTATATGGATGAAGGATATGTATGCATATTTTAGAGCAATATAAAATCAAAGGAATGCAGAAAAAACTAGTTTGTCATGACATTATGTCTAACCACAGTGTTTATTTTATGGGAGTGCTTCTTAATATTTCTTATACAAAGCTGCTTGAGCTTTTGTCCAAGCATTTTCTAAAATATTATAGAATACTTAAAAGTATCAGGCTGGTGTAACTTAGCCTTTCTGGATGCTTAACGACCATACTTAATGCCCATAACAATTTGGCTGAGGGTCTTAAGGGATAACTTTGTTCCTAACCCTCAGAGGTCAACTAAGTCCCAGGGGACTATGCATGGGGGCATCTCTTAAAATGTCCTGTGCAGGGAGGTCTTGGAGATCCACCAATGGGACTTCAGCCAGTGCCCAGTCTATAAAGAAGAAAGTCTGCTCATGCCAAAAAGGAAAGTCTTGGGGCTAGAGAGATGGCCTAGCGGTTAAGAGCACCGACTGCTCTTGCAGAGGACCCGGGTTCGATCCCCAGCACCCACATGGTGTCTAAGAACTGTCTTTAACTCCAGTTCCAGGGGAAACTAACACCCTCTTCTGACCTCCGCAGCATTGCAAGACACAGGTGCACAGACCTACATGCAGACAGTATATTCATACGCATACAAAAATAAATTTAAAAATAAGAAAAAAATTAAAAAAAACTATTTAAAAAAAAACAAAAAGGGAAGTCTGGTCTAGCAAGACCTGACTTTGTCCTCGAGTGAATGGAATTGGTGATTGAAAAGCCAAAAGGAGCCAGGGGCTGCACCCCACCCCCCCAAGAAAAAAAACCTGAGTCACCCTTGAGGACCAGATCCTCAACTGACTTTGAGAAAACAAAAACCTTGGTTAATCTGGGATAACTGTATGGTCTTAAACATCCAAAAGGAAAGTATAACCAGAAATAAATAAATAGTAAGGTCTGAGAAATTGTACTTCAAGTATAAAACTTGAGATCTTAGTAAAAAGACAAAAAGTAAAAATGAGCAAAATTGTTTTGCCTGTCTTACTGGCAAGTGCAGCTACCCTGTGGCTGTTGCTGATTTTGCCATCCTTCAAAGATGTGAGAAGACACAGCTTTTCAACCTTCCAATATGGACTGAAGACTCATGTCTCTCCAAGAATCCTCCAAACCTTCAGTGCCAGATGGGGACTGCTGAGACATCCAACTTGTGGACTGAGCAGCTACTGGGGCTTCAGCCTCTTCAGAGTAAAGACTGCCATTGTTGGACTACCCAGGCTGTATCATGGAGGCAAGTACAGGAAGATCAAGACAAGACGTGGTGGTTACTGGACCTCATTTGGTGACCTTGGGAAGGGAAAACCCCAGTGTGGAACACAAGGGCAGAGCTGATGATGGTTTGGGCTTGCCAAGGAGGAGACTTCAAACATGACATCTTTCAGCCTAATAAAGAAAAAAATCATAAGCTGAAGATGCTAAAACCTATGATATATGTGGCATGCATATGTGCATATTTTTGGAGTGATGCATTTTGGAAGGAACAACAACAACAACAACAATAACAACAGAAAAGACTATTTACAGACATATTATACCACCTCTTTTTTCCTATCAGAAACTCACTTGTGTTTAAGGGAAAGAGACCCAGCCAAAGAGCTTCAGACTTCTTCCCCTGCAGGGAATAACAAACGGGTCTCTCTCCACCTTGTTTAAACCTTGTTAATTAGACATCCTGGTATATAGTTCAGTAAGATCCCTAAAGAATATACTGCTTCCATTCACTCACGGACTCACATTCAATACGTAGATTGCAATCCTAAATCTTTCAACTTCAGCTATGCATCATTGTCAACTGAGTTACTACCTTGATTTGGGGACACCAACAAAAGAAGACAGGGCAGATTCCTGCCCTCAAAGGGATGAAAAGAGTGTAAATTCTTCCAATGGTTTATTAGCACCATTGTGCAGTCAAGTGGCACACACAACCCTACAACAGATTAAGAAACATCATACCTACCACCTAACAAAACATCCTTGAACCAGCTTATGTTTTAGGTGCAAAGTACTGGCTATTTTTTATTAATCTACATGGCTGAAGGGAGGCAAAGTGATGGACTCTAGTCATGAGACCAAATAATAATTTGATTTAGTCTTTATTTCATGGAACAAGGGTTGACTGTGCCAAGGTGATGACCTTCCCTGTGCTCCATTGGAGAAAGACCATAAAACCAACATCAGCAGCCAAGTGGGTCATGTAAGGGGCACTTCAGGGCACAGGATGGATTCTGAGAGTTAGGCTTTCCATAGGCAATGCTGGGACTTAGAGGTCAGAAGGGTCTTCTCATGTCAATTATAGATGATATCTCAGGGTCTTGAAGACACATCAGGGATCACTTCATCAGGATCCATTCTACAGTTGAGAGAAATGCACATGAAGTAAGTCCAAGTTCCTTCTGGGTTGGATCATCCTCAAAGAAGATGAAATGGAGGGAAAGAATAAAGTAAAAAAGAATAACCGGGCAGCTGTTCTGAGCTTCTCATACTTGGAGATCCCATCTATCCAGAAAAGTGGGCTCTTTCCAGATAACAACAAATCAGAAGTAGGGCTGGAGAGATGGCTCTGCAGTCCACGTGTGGGCTCTTCCACCAGAGGACCAGAGTTCAGTTCCCACATCAACATTGGGCAGCTCAATCCCGGAAGTCCTGCTCCAGGAGATGCAATGCCTCTGACCTCTGAGGGCACCTGCACTCACATATCCGCACTCACATATCTGCACTCACATATCTGCACTCACATATCCGTACTCACATATCTGCACTCACATATCCGCACTCACATATCTGCATTCACATATCTGCACTCACATATCTGCACTCACATATCCGCACTCACATATCCGCACTCACATATCCGCACTCACATATCCGCACTCACATATCCGCACTCACATATCCGCACTCACATATCCGCACTCACATATCCGCACTCACATATCCGCACTCACATATCCGCACTCACATATCCGCACTCACATATCTGCATTCACATATCTGCACTCACATATCTGCACATATCTCCCCCCGCCCCCACACACAATTTAAAAATTAAAGTCTTTAATTTTTTAAAAATTGGAAATGAGTGTCAAAGAAAGCTCATAAATGTGTTATCTAAAGGTCGAGTGTAAAAAACAGTTGAGGAGCAAAAAGTGTGTTATGAATGGTTTCTGTTCTCTCTTAAAAGATATTTGCTGTGACTTCAAATACTGGAATCAAATTTGGAGTCTGCAGTCACGACTGTTTACTTGGAATGTCAGGCTTTGGCCAGTTCCAGATTAATTACTGTCAGAGCGCAGATCTCTTGTGCTCAGAGCATAATGACAGAAAGAGGAAATGCATGAGGTCTGGCCACAGTCTCCAGTGGCCATTCCACACTGAGAAGTGGCTCTCTGCTAAACGGGTGACTGACTGTCTGCCAGCAACACCGGCTTCTGTGTCAACAGCCACACAACACTGAGGCCACTGTGATTGGAATCTGATGTTTTAGACACTTCTTTAGCATGTGTCTGTGTGGTGTACCTGTGTACGCATGCATCTTCATGTGTGTGCATGTGTATGGAGACCTCAAGATGTTAGGCGTCTTCCTCAATCCCTCTCCACCTTGTTCTTTGGGGCCGACTCAGAACTTACCGATCCAGCGAGATTAGGCAGCTCTGTCTGCCCCTTCAAACACTGCAATTATTAAATACCACACCCACCTGGCACTTATGTGGGCTCCAGGCCTCACGCTGTGCCTCTGAGCCACCCCCTCAGGCCTGTTTCAGATACTTATGCTTAGATTCTTGGGTACATAAACTACTTACTGTATTTAAATTCTTAGCATATAACTGCACAGGATCTGACTTCATCATTAATTAACAACAACACAAATATTTCTAACAGCTAGTAATGCACTCTGCTATTAGCAAACTGCAGGTCCCCAGGCAAGTTATTTAAAATCTTTGAACTTCAACTTCCTTATCTACCAACTGAGGTGGTTGCATGGAGGTGTTTTGTTTTGGGTTTTTTTTCCTGCTGTGGTGTTCTTCAGGACTTTGGAGCTGAGTTAGTGAGGCAGGAATGGAGTTGCTAGCCTCATTAAGAGCACATACACAACATGGGGAAGTTTTAAACTACAGAGGAGATGGGCCAAATTGCTTTATCAGACTTTGAGTATCTGCCAAGACAGAGGGAGGAGGGAGCCCCAGGGATGATCTTACATCCATGTGTCTATAACCCTAGCCCAACCTTTCAGAAGACAAGAAGAAAAGTATCCAATAGAATAAAAGCTCTTTGGAGCAGAAGAAAGAATGAAGGTTTCAAGAAGTGGAAAGAACTCGCCTGGGGGTGGGTACACAGGAAATCCTGTTTCCACTCAGGCCCCACAGACTCTCCAACTTGGCACAGGCCTAAGTGGAGTGGAAACTGGTCTGCATCCCCTCCCATCCCCTCCTCTCCTCTCCTCTTCCTAGACCGCCTGCTTACAGGGTCAGGCCGGAAGACCTGGTGCAGAGAAAATCCTCAGAGGAAACTCAAAGATCAGGGAGCAGAAAGATTCAGCCTCAAGCATCTCAGGGAAGCTTCCCACTTTCCCAGGCCCTCCTGTGGGAAAGGCCTCAGACAAAGAGAAGGCAAGTCAGAGTCAATGGGACTGAGAGCAGCCCAGATCCCCATCAGAGTCCATGGGAGTGAGAGCAGACAGATCCCCATCAGAGTCCATGGGATTGAGAGCAGACAGATCCCCATCTGAGTCCATGGGACTGAGAGCAGACAGATCCCCATCAGAGTCCATGGGAGTGAGAGCAGACAGATCCCCATCAGAGTCCATGGGACTGAGAGCAGACAGATCCCCATCAGAGTCCATGGGACTGAGAGCAGACAGATCCCCATCTGAGTCCATGGGACTGAGAGCAGACAGATCCCCATCAGAGTCCATGGGACTGAGAGCAGACAGATCCCCATCAGAGTCCATGGGACTGAGAGCAGACAGATCCCCATCTGAGTCCATGGGACTGAGAGCAGACAGATCCCCATCAGAGTCCATGGGACTGAGAGCAGACAGATCCCCATCAGAGTCCATGGGACTGAGAGCAGACAGATCCCCATCTGAGTCCATGGGACTGAGAGCAGACAGATCCCCATCAGAGTCCATGGGACTGAGAGCAGACAGATCCCCATCAGAGTCCATGGGACTGAGAGCAGACAGATCCCCATCTGAGTCCATGGGACTGAGAGCAGACAGATCCCCATCAGAGTCCATGGGACTGAGAGCAGACAGATCCCCATCAGAGTCCATGGGACTGAGAGCAGACAGATCCCCATCTGAGTCCATGGGACTGAGAGCAGACAGATCCCCATCAGAGTCCATGGGACTGAGAGCAGACAGATCCCCATCAGAGTCCATGGGACTGAGAGCAGACAGATCCCCATCAGATTCCATAGGACTGAGAGCCGACAGATCCCCATCTGAGTCCATGGAATTGAGAGCAGACAGATCCCCATTAGAGTTCATGGGATTGAGAGCAGACAGATCCCCATCTGACCTCTCCCAGTTATGAACTCAGGATTTGGAAGGAAAGACTCAAGAAGTGTGGAATTCCAGCCTGGCTCGCTTGGTGGCACCTAGGGCCCTTTTCCGCCCCCCAGGCCTCTAACAGGAGTGTGAGAGAAAAGAAGATAAAAGACAGGAGAGCACAGGAGCAGAGGAGAGGGATGAAGACCACCTGTTCTAGTCTGCTTCAATTGTTGTAACGAAACACTATGACCAACACCAACTTTGGGAGGAAAGGGTTTATTCTTCTTACGTCTCCAAGGTCACAGTTCATCACAGAGGGAGTCCAAGGTAGGAACTCAGGGCAGGAACCTGGGGACAGGAGCTGAAGCACAGGCCATGGAGTGGAGGAACGCTGCTTTCTGGCTGCTCCTCTGGCCCATGCTCCAACTGCTTTCTCTTTAAAATTTTTTTTATGTGTATGAATGTACTGTCTGCATGTAGGTTTGTGCACCCATGTTGTGCAATGCCGCGGAGGTCAGAAGAAGGTGTTGGATTCCCCTGGAACTGGAGCTAAAGATGGTTCTCAGCTGCCATGTGGGTGCTGGGAATCTAACCTGGGTCCTTTGCAAGAGCAGTCGGTGCTCTTAACCACTAGGCCATCTCTCTAGCCCCTCCAACTGCTTTCTTACACAGCAGTGCCTACCCAGGGATGGCACCACCCATAATCGGCTGGGCCCTCCCACATAACTCAATAATCAAAAAAATGTCCTACAGACATGGCCACAGGCCAGTCCAATGGAAGCAATTCCCCAGTTGAGTCTCCCTCAACCCAGGTGTGTCAAGTTGACGCTAAAGCTATCCATCACTCCATCCAAGAAGGTTCTACATGAGCACTCCCAAAGACCTTGGAGAAATGTGAAGTGAGGAGGATAGACCACTGTTGCTTTGAGATCCTGCTGAAGTATGCAGAGGCATGTGCACGGTTAAAAGGCTCTGCCACAGACGTCAAGGACAGGCCATGGACATGCCACAAGACGACCTTGATCTTATGACGTTCCTGCATCCATGCCTCAGGATCCCGAGTTTAGAATCACAAATGCTTTGAGCACACCGAAAGGCAATCCTCTGTCAAGTATGGATACTTGTACTCATTGATTTTCAATTGGAAAACCAATTACTAAGTGGGCAGACTGTTTGCACTGAGCCAACTGGTACATGTTCTCCCCTGAGGGCCGGATGCAGTGGAGCAAACCTGGAAGCCAGGAGCCCAGGTCGTAACTGGCTCTGGCAGAGCTGCAACCTGCACCTAGCTGCGCTCCCCTTCACTAGACATCACTGGGAAAGGTGTCAACTGGCCTCTGCCTCCCGCAGGCTCTCCGTCCTGTGCTAACCATGCCCTTCAGCTGAGCCCACTTTCTTCAGTCCACACTCACACTAACATCAATAAAGACTGGTTTCTGCCGCTCAAAGTCACACTTCACTACGTTCCCTGCCCCTGAAATGACTATGACTCCAGCTTTAGAATCTATTCTCATGGGCAGTATTTTGCTTGCCTCCGGTACTCCTGGGGCTATCCTACCACATGTTCTATTTATAATTTAATTCTAAAAATAGAAATTTTGCTTTATTTCAAAGTGCAGAGTTGTGAGGAAGGGGCTTTCTTCTGTCCCTGAGTATCAAGGATGAGGAAGGAGCCTTCATCTGTCCCTGAGTATGGAGGACACTGTAATGGCAAACGTGTCCTTTCCAAATTCTGTATAGAAACTTAGTCTTCACTGTGGTAGAATTAAGTTTTTTTGTTTGTTTGTTGGTTTGTTTGTTTGTTTTTGTCTTTTTGAGACAGGGTCTCCCTTTAGTCTCAGCTGGCCTCAAGCTCACTATGTTCAAGACCAGGCTGGCCTTGAACTCACAGAGATCCACCTACCTCTGCCTCCCAAGTGCTAGATTAAAGGTGTGTGCCACCACGCCCAGTGGAATTAAGTTTTAAAAAAGGGCTGGAGAGATGGCTTGATGATTAAGAGCACTGGTTACTCTTGTAAAGGAACTGGGTTCAGTTCCCAGTACCAACATAGGTGCTAACAACCCTGTATAACTCCAGTTCCAGGAGATCCAATGCCTTCTCTGACCTTCATGGGCACTGCATGGCACAGGGGCACCTACAGATGTGCAGGCAAAACATCCATACACATAAAATAAAAAATAAATCTGGGGCTAGAGAGATGGCTCAGTGGTTAAGAGCACTGACTGCTCTTCCAGAGGACCAGGGTTCAATTCCCAGCACCCACATGGCAGCTAACAACTGTCTGTAGTTCCAGTTCCAGGGGATCTGACACCCTCTCCTGGCATCTGTGGCCACTGCATGAGACACAAGTGCACTTTCCATGCATGTAGGCAATACACTTATACACATAAAATATAAAAACAGAAATAAAATATTTTAAAAAATAAAACCTTTTTAAAAAGGAAGTTAAGAAGTCGGTGGTTGCCGGGCGTAGTGGCGCATGCCTTTAATCCTAGCACTTGGGAGGCAGAGGCAGGCAGATCTTTGTGAGTTCAAGGCTACCCTGGCAAGGCTACCCTGGTGTTGAGTTCCAGGACAGCTGGGGCTACAGGGAGACCCTGTCTCAAAAAGACCAAAAAAAAAAAAAAAAAAAAA